>OY755210.1:24534715-24873245 GCA_963576765.1 Draba incana | reverse complement strand
ATCATTTCGGGTTACAAGAATGTTCCCGCAAACCCTCTTGCCCCGAATATGAACACTTATAATTTTCTATAGGCGCGCTTTAATATCCGTTTGGATGTATATGGGAAAACCTCGCATCTAGGTATCTAAATATAATCGCTGTGGCGAGCAACAATGTGAATATGAGAATCGTCTTGTTTTTGACTTAGTCGTTTACCGTAATGACTTTAAAATAAATCGAGATAGTCGTCTTGCTCGTCTGCGTAACATTTTGATATAGAATTGTTAAGTGTAAAACATGATAATCTGAAATTTTGACTGAGTGAAGTACAAAGATAAAAGTATACAAGTATACGTACCCATGATCCTTTATAAATCTGAAATTTCGACTGAGTGAAGTAACAAAGATAGGAGTATACAAGTCTGCATAAGATTTTGCTATTTAGGTTTTAAGAGTTGATCATTTCGGGCTACAAGAATGTTCCCGCGAACCCCTCTTGCCCCGAATATGAACACTTATAATTTCTATAGCGCGCTTTAATATCCGTTTGGATGTATATGGGAAGACCTCGCATCTAGGTATCTAAATATAATCGATGTGGCCAGCGATGTGAATATGAGAACCGTCTTGTTTTTGACTTAGTCGTTTACGTAAGACTTTAAAATAAATCGAGATAGTCGTCTCTGCGTAAGATTTTGATATAGAATTGTTAAGTGTAAAACATGATAATCTGAAATTTCGACTGAGTGAAGTACAAAGATAGGAGTATACAAGTGTACGTACCGCATTCCCCCCCACCCCCCGACCCCCCCCCCCCCCCCCCCCCCCCCCCCCCCCGCCCTCTTCTGAAGGGGGGTAACTTAACCCGTCTGAAAACGAGCTGCCTACGTACCCATTGCAGGGATCAAGTCGCCCCGTAATTCAAGTCAATAGACTTAGTAATAATACTTCTTGAGATGTCTTGTGTTCCAAGATCGCAAAATCATCTCACCTTTCATGTTTGCTATTTTGTAGACGCATGGGCGAACCACCTTTGTGATCTGATAGGGTCCATCCCAGTGTGCACTGAGTTTTCCTGCGTTCTGTTCGGCCGTGTTCTGAAAAACTTTGCAGAGGACCAGATCTTCTTCATAAAAACACCAAATTCAAACTTTAGAATTGTAGTACTTAGCGGCAGCATGTTGATACTCAGTCATATTAATCAGTGCTTGATCGCGCCTTTTGTTTATCAAGTCCAGTTTGTCAAGCATCAAGAGATGATTAAACCCTTCCTGCTCTGGGAGAAGCCATCTACGTTCACCAGGAAAGTGGATTTCTGGCGGGATGATGCATTGCGTTCCATAAACCAGAACAAAAGGTGTTTCGCCTATGGCATGCCGAGGTGTTGTCCAATAAGACCATAGTACTCCTTCTAACTTGTCAGCTCAACGAGCCTTTTTAGTGTCTAGCCATGTCTTTAGTCCGTGAATAACTGTCTTGTTGGAAGCTTCCGCCTATCCCTTTCCTCGAGGACAACGCGGTATAGATTTACTTAGTCTGATCTTCCATTTGTCGTAGAAAAGACCGAACCTCTTTAAAATGAAATGCGAGCCGTTATCTTTGACGATCTCGTAAGGCACTCCGTGATGACAAATTATGTTTTTCTAGATGAAGTTCTCTACCTGTTTGTCTTTAATGCTTCCAAACGCCTCTGCTTCTATCCACTAAGAGAAATAATCTGTTAAAACCAACAAGTAGCGTTTTTTCCTTGAGGAATGTAGCATACCGACTATATCCATCGCCCACCTCATGAAAGGGTAAGGCGATCTCACAAACGAGAGTAATTTGGTAGGCTGATGAAACATGGGGCCGTGATGTTGGCACTTCTCTCACTTGGCGGCAAATTTCTCGCAGCCTTTGCTCATTGTCGACCAAAAGTAACCATGTCATTTTATTTTGATGGCAATTGACCGTCCTTCGGAATGGTTGCCACATGACCCACTGTGGACTTCGTACATAATTTTGCGAGCCGCTTGACCTTCTACGCAAATCAAGAGAGGTCCAGATATTCGCCACTTGAACACTTCTCCAGGAAAAAGGATAAAAAGCGATGCATGTGCCTTGAGTTTTCTAGGCGCCCACTTGTCATATGGGACTTTGCCTTCTGCGAGATACCCACGAATGTTATCGATCCACTTTGTGTCACAGCCGTATTCAGTAGTATAGCCCTCGTCTATGCCGTCCACCTCATGTAAAGGTGGTGGCTCTTTGCTACATGGGTAAGCATCGTCGTGCTATCCGGATCAAGCTCGCCATCCTCTTCCATGACATCTATAACCTCGTCGTCCTGGATGGACTCTTTACTAACTTCAATGTTGCCTTGAGAGTTATTATTTTCTGGTGATCGACATCCATTGGGCAAGTCGGGCTGACATCTGAATTTTTGGTGGCCAGAGTGGCCATCTCTTGTTCTTGATGCGCTTTCTTTTTTGCGGATTGAGGCCGTGTTAACACATTGACTTCAAAAATTTCGTGGTCTGAAACAACGATGGTGATACTTAGTTTTTTGTTAAATTCAAGCGGTATCACTTGTTGAAGACCTTTGTATAGCTGTGTCGATGATCCGAGTGTGGCAAGTGCATCTGCCTACGAGTTTTCCTTTCGTGGATTTCTTGTAAGTGTAAAATCCTCAAATTTTGTGGCCAACTCTTTAACTAGTGTGAGGTAAGTTTCCATATCATCCTATTTGGTAGCGTTCTCTCTGCTGAACTGGTTGATAATAAGTTGGGAGTCGTAGAAACCATGTATCCTGGATATCTTCAGTGCAAAGCTTTGTATTCCGCTTCGTTATTTGATGCCCGAAAGCCGAGGCAAAATGACTGGTCTAGTGATTCACCATCCAGAGATGATAGGCGGATGCCTACACCAGAACCGTGCTTTGACGAGGAAGCGTCTACGTGAGCTTCCACGGATGAGATGATGAGCATTTGATTTCTACCTATGTCTCTCCTTCGGGTCGTTCAATAAGGAAGTCGGCCAACACCTCTGCTTTAATGCTTGTCATGCTGCGGTATTTGATGTCGAATTCACTTAGCTTGATAGCCTATTTAGCTAACCTTCTGGATTGTGTTGTACTGTGCAGAACAGCTCGCAGTGGAAAAGTACTTAGCACTATTATCGAGTGGGATTGGAAGTATGAACGTAACTTCTGAGCCGAGGTGATTATGGCAAGCACGAGCTTTACGGTTAGCGGATATCTTGTCTCTGCGTCGGTGAGAGAATTGCTAATGAAAAAGACTCTGCTTACGACCGTATGGGAAACTACAATATAGAGATAGAGTGGCTCCCTCGCCAACACAATAGAGTTGTGAGATACTTCCTCAGTTCCTGAAAGGCGTTTTTTGCATTCCGTCCTTTCAAAGATCTTCTTCCCTCGCAACATGTCGTAAAAAGGTAAGCACTTATCAGTGGAACGCGATATTAATCTATTGAGTGCCGCCACTCGGCCCGACAGTCTCTGGACTTTGCACTTTGTTTTTGGCGAGGTCATTTAGATAAGCGCGTCAATCTGCTTAGGGTTGGCCTCGATGGCACGATGAGTTACCAAATATCCCAAGAATTCTCTGGAAGTAACACCAAACCTTCACTTATTTGGATTCAGCTTTATGTTGTGCAGATTTAGCCTTTCAAAACATTCTGCCAGGTGTGCGACATGATCTTTCTCCTCAAGTGACTTTACCAACATGTCGTCGATGTATACTTTCATTGTCTTGCCGAGCTGGTCCGCAAACATCTTTGGCTATAAAATCATGCCTTTTGGCTTGAACAAGATGTTTGCGGACCAGCTCGGCAAGACAATGGAAGTATAAATTCTTCAAGCCAAAAGACATGACTTTATAGCAGTAAATCCCGCGGTCCGTAATGAATGACGTTTTCTCACGATTGACAGGGTTCATAAAGATTTGATACTAGATAGAAAATGGGTCCATGAATGAGAGTAGTTTGTTCCCTGTTGTTGCTTCAACAAAGCGATCTATGTGTGGTAAAGGAAAACTATCTTTGGGACAAGCTTTGTTCAAATCGGTGAAGCCCACACATACGCGTCACATGCCGTTTATTTTCGCCGATGGGGATTGGATCCTCACACAAGACAGCGAGATGCGAACAGCCAGGAAGAGCCATTAGATTGTCTAACAGCTGTTCATAGTCTTGTCCCTCAAGAACTGCCTCATCGAATTCATCCTCAATATCAAGCTCTTGGTCAGGGTACACTTCTCCATATACATCGTCATGAGGAGCTTCAAGATTTAGTTGAGGTTGAGGAGGCGGTTGAGCTTGAGGTGGAGCTTGAGCGTGGACTGGAGGTTGTGGTTGATGTTATTGTTGACTTCGAGACTGAGAAGGAATATGAAACTGGAGTTGCCCTCGTCGGCAGATCTAAGTCTTGAGATGTTATTGTTGCCCTCGTCGGCAGATCTAAGTCTTGTTGGAGGTGTGGGTTCTCCGATTGTATCTCCACGACCGTTGGCTACACCACCTTGAAGGGACGTTTTAGCACCACTGGAGTTGTTCTGTGGAGGACCTTCGTCGAGGTTACCTAGGCCACGGCCATTACCCTTGGTTCGACCTCCTCTGGTTAGAGGACCATTGCCTCTTCCTCTTCCTCTGCTAGATCCACCACTGGATCAACCATTAGAAGCCTTCGCTTTTCCTTTTCCACCAGCCATTTGCAAATTCGAGACAGAGGAGAGCAAAGAGATTGAAGATTGAAGAAATAAGTTGAAATCTAGAGTGATTGAAAGAGAATAGAAAGAAATTAAGGTTTAGATCGACATAGAATCGATTGGAAACAAGAGATAGAAGAAAAAGTTGAAGCAGATTCGAGTAATTTTTCAGGGAAAAAGGAGATAATCGAAAAAAGAAGAAGAAAAGTTTCTAGGTTATTGACAAAAGTAATAAGGATCTGACCGATGGAGACTTCGCTATTAACAAAATGAGTTGCAATTTAGTCGCAGTTTAGTCGCAACATTTTTTAATGTGGGGGAAAATTGGCGTCCAAAGGCCCAAAATATTTTAGATTTCGGCCCACAATAATATACCTGCGAAAGTGAAATATTTTCTGTTAGTTGAAGTTTAGTCGCATATGTGTGAATTGTTTATGACCCAAATATTAGTCACAAGGCTATACCCTAAACTTGTGATTCAAATCCATCATCTTCAGATCCATCATTTAGAATAGCTCTTAGAGTAGATGGAATCCAGATAACGCCAAGACGCATGACTGTGTAATGTCCAAATGCAGGCAGAGCTGCTGCTGAAGCTTGTTGCACCACTGTGTAATGTCCCCTTGAGACGGTTTTCAACCTTTGTTCACACGAAAGAGCATATGAACATCGGATTTCTCATGTACCAGACTGTCTGAGCAAAAGAAATATAGCCTCAACCATCATCAGAATCCTCACTTGCATGTTTTGAGCTTAGTTTAAATTTCTCGTACAAGACTGCCTGAGCAAAAGAAATACAGCATGTATCATGTTCATTTTGTCGTTGTTTATCCTGTTGAGTTTCTGGTACAGGCTGCCTGAGC
Source organism: Draba incana (assembly GCA_963576765.1). NCBI lineage: Eukaryota > Viridiplantae > Streptophyta > Magnoliopsida > Brassicales > Brassicaceae > Draba > Draba incana. The sequence goes on along the minus strand of OY755210.1, from coordinate 24,867,699 downwards.
AAAAGTAATACACCCTGTACCACGGTTTTGAAGTTCTCTTTTCTTGGTGAAGCCTTTCCTGACAACAAGATAAGACGACATGATGGATAGCTCTTTCTCACTAGTATTTTTGACTCCAAACAAAATCCAAATGTATACACATCGAGAGTCAGTACCTGTGTCAGTTCTACACACTCAAAAAACCACATCAAATTCCATAAATACCAATTGAATTTCTTAAGGTGACAAATCAATTAAAGTCTAGTTGTTTTGTGAATAAATCGGCCGGTTGTAAATCAGTGAAAATGTGTTCAACCACTACATGTTTCTCCTCCACTAGTTCGCGGATAAAGTGGTGTCGAATCTCGATGTGCTTTGTCCTTGAGAGCTGTACTAGATTCTTCGAGATACTTATAGCACTCTTATTGTCGTAGTAAACCAATAGTGTTCCAGAATCCATCCCGTAGTTGGCTGACATTTGTTTCATCCACAAGAGTTGAGTGATGTGCTTTGCTTCAGTCATGGAGAGTGATACAGAGTTTTGCTTCCATGAGATCAGGTTATTTCCAAGAAAGAAATAGCCACCGCTTGTGCTTTTTCGATCGTTCATACTCCCAGTATCACAGTACCCAACCAAGTTCTCATCGACCTTTTGGAGTACCATATACCTAGTTCAGCTGTACCTCTGACATATCAGATGATTCTCTTCACTGCTTCAAGGTGTTATTGCTTAGGTTTGGCTTGATATCTTGCACAGATGCCCACACTAAAGCATATATCAGGTCAACTTACTGTCAGGTACAAGAGACTATCGATCATGCCATTGTACAACTTCACATCCACATTAAGGCTGTCACTGTCGCGGGACAGTTTCACTGTAGTACTCATTGGAGTGTTAGCTTCTTTGTAATGTTCCATCTCGAACCTCTTGATGAGATTCCTTGCATAAGTGCTTTGTGAGATAAACACTCTTTCTACAGATTATGTGATTTGCAGTCCGAGAAAGTACTTCAATTCTCCAACCATACTCATCTCGAACTCTTTGTTATACTTGTAACGAATTCATCAACAAGTGCTTGAGACGTACTGCCGAAGATGATATCGTGTGCATAGATCTGTACCATCATTGTCTCACTGTCTCCATCAAGAATGAACAGAGTCTTATCGACACTTCCTCTAGCGTAGCCTTTCTCTATCAAAAATCCAATGAGTCTCTCATACCACACTCTTTGAGCCGGTTTCAGTCCGTACGACACCTTCATTAGCTTGTACACATACTCAGGATGATCCAGGTCTTCAAACCCTTTGAGTTGCTCGACATAAACCTCCTCTTGCAAGATGTCATTTAAGAAGGCACTCTTGACATCCATCTGGTACACCTTAAAATTCAGAATACATGTCATTCCAAGAAACACCCGAATGGATTCCAGTCTTGCTACATGTGCGAATATCTCCTCAAAATCTACTCCCTCGATTTGAGAGTATCCTTGAGCAACCAATCTGGCTTTGTTGCGAACCACAACACCATTTTCATCGATCTTGTTCTTGAAAATCCACTTGGTACCCACGACATTCATTGTTTCAAGTCTTGGCACAAGTTCCCAGATTTTGTTTCTTTCAAACTGTTCTAGCTCCTGTTCCATGGCCAATATCCAAAATTTATCTTTAAGGGCTTGAACATGTATCCTCGGTTCTAGGACTAGCAACCTGAACCATCTCATTATAGTCCTTTCTGATTCCTCTCGTTTTCTCCCCTCATTCGCAGCTCCGATGACATCAGATACAGAATGATTCCGATTGACATCCTGTAACACACAATGATCTGTCACAGACTGGTTACCGGATTCTTCTGCATGTTGGTGTTTGTCTATGAAGATGGCAATCGTGTGAAGACGGTGATGCACCGGTGCGTCCGGTTGGTAGTCAAGCTGCGGGCTTGATACTTCTCTTCACAGTAAGTTGATTCATGTAGAAAAGAATGGTAGGCATTGTAGTGTTGGATATCATACGCAGTTGTAGGTTGTGGCCTTTTCTATGCTGGATTGATTTTGGACGAGGTCCCAGGGATTAGGAAACGAATCTTGTTAAAAAATCTCTTGTGTTAATTTCTCTTTATGCTCATACTCATACAAACGAATATATCTAGCTACGAAACCGCACTTTCAAGATTTGCCATTTGGTATGCATCGAATATTTAGAACTGTTTTCCATCAGGTTTTATAAGGCTTTGTTAGAGTTTGATAATTGGTGAAAAAAATGTTGTTTTTAAAAAGGTCCATAGGGGCGAGGCACCTCCCTCATAGGCTTTAGATTCGCTCAGTTGACAAAATAAATGAAGCTCATATGTTGCTAAGTTTTCCTCTTTTCGACAAAGGTCGATGGATGAGTAAGGAGTTTTTTGGGTAAATAATGATAATAATTTCGTTCCTAATTAATTTCAAAAAAATTAAAAAACAAAGGTTGAGAATAACAATAATTGAACTGCCAGTTGGGAGTATTTGAATGATATTTTTGTCCATCTTCTAGATCTGTAGAAATAGATATTGTTATTAAATAAGTCCATGCGCTTTGTTACAACTTTAACAAATAATCAAGCAACAATACAAATACAATTAAGGAAAAACAAGAAATTAGTGATAACTTTTGGACTTAGTGACTCAGGTACTCGTCTGGAAAAAGCTGTCACGTTGAGATGATCAGATCTCTCGAGACTTGTACTAAGATCTAAGGTTTAGTTCAACCTTGGAAAAAAATGATTTAAGATTTAAAATGGTGCCATTGCCATATGGAAAGATCAGAAAAACTGTCATATTAATAAAATCTACATTAACAAAAAAAAATCAAGTTTTCTTGAATGGTGTAAACAGTTTCAAGTAGCCACATATGATTAGTTAACAAATGTTAGTGGTATTAAAACAAGAGAAATTCGGTAATGATACGTAGGGTTTGGTTAGGTTAGATACAATAAACATAAAACGTTACAGACCAAAAAGATAAAAAAATTTACTCTTGTTTACAAATTGTCAAATTGCGATTGTGTGTAGTAGCTGAAGAAAATAATAGTATATGAAACAGCCAAGAAATTTCTAATATTTTTATATTATTAAAATAATAGTATATGAAACAGCCAATTTTTTTTTTTTAATAACTAAATGACTCCGATTATTCCCATAAATAATAATCTTCAAAGTTAAACACACAACTTTATCAAATCAGCGAAAATTAAACATAAACCACATAAATCAGTAAATAATTCCTTTAAACAATAAATCATTCAAACCAATAATCCATCAAACAATTATTCTAAATATCAATTCCATAATAATCTGGTAACCTAAAAACCAATTTCTAGATTCTAATTCAATAACAAATAAACTAGAGCTCCTAATCATCCTCTCGTTCCAACCATGATTCCACGATCACAAACTTTACCTGCAACAGATGGAAAAAGAGTTGCGATAGTATTATCACAAATATTCAGTGAGACGGTCATACCATCTATGACCTATCATTCAGGCTCAACGGAAATAATAAAAATGTCAGGATAGCACACATCAATACCGCAAAAACAACAACAATCGACAGAACAACGATTCACAAACAAAACACACTCAACAGCCTCTGGTGTCGATTGACACCAACCAACTCGTGTCGATCAACACCAAGCAATGGAGTCGATCGACACATGTCGCAGAAAATATTCGGATCGAGCTGTGTCCTCTCTGGCTCAATCGCGAACAGCGACAATCGATCCACCTACACCAGAACATCAACAACACCATCCACAAGCTTAAATCACTGAGAAAACAAGTTAACAATCAATCAATTCCACAAAAACGCATTATTATTAATCCAAATCGTCCAGATGTCATGGTCACGCACTCACCTTAGCTTTTCGGGAATTGGAAATCCATCAACAACACAACCAGCACTAATCAGAGCCTCAACAAGACCAAAAGCCACTGGATAACCTTTTCTATCACCTCAGAATAACAATCAGAAATATGATTCGAAAACTAGACATGAAGAGCTTCCCAACGATATAAAGGTCGTCGCCTGACTCCTCTCTGGAGCTCCGGCAAAACGCCCTCGAAGTGGTCTGATCCCCTACCTGATTTTGCACAGACATCTCTCACCAAAACAAAGATATCTCTTACCACACACATCTGATTGATACACTGATTTTCCTCACAGCTAGCTAAGAGAGAGGAGAACTTACCCGTAAAGTTTCACTTTGATTCTGTAACACCTGGTTTTTTTTTTTTTTAATTTACAGAATTCTCATATTAAACATCAAGAACCAAACAACATAATCCACATTCAAAAAGACCATAAAGGAACTAGCTACCTAACTGGTTTTACTAGAATAAACAACAGAAAAACAACAGCAATCCTAATCATCCCCGTCCTCAGGCCGTGATCCCGCGGTCACACTTTCCCTTTTCCTTTACCTGCAACACAATTAGGAAAAACGAGTTGCGTAAGTATTTAACAAATACTTAGTGAGACGGTCGTCCCATCTACAGGCCAATTAATTGAATAAAGAAAAACATGAAATACCAGGATTATCAAACAATGCACGAAACAAGCAAACCACAAAACAAGATCAGCAGGTCTAATGTCGATCGACAGGTAGCAAGCATGTCGATCGACAGACTCACACGACCCCGTGTCGATCGACAGAAAGTAATCCTGTCGATCGACAGGAACCTGCAGATCGATGGAGATTGGCCTATCCTCTCATGGCCAAATCTCTCCGATCCAATTGTCCACCCGCGATTTCCATTCAAAAAAATCCACCAAGACACACAACAAACAATCGTACAACATCTATTCCTCAACCCAAGGACCTATGGTCGCGAACTCACCTTAGATATGATGGAAAAGGAGGATAACACGCGAAGAACACGAAGAACACGAAGAACACGATCTCCAATCTCTGATTTTGCCCCAGCAATCGGACCAAACGCTCCTAACTTCTCCTTAAGAACACACAATGGACTAGAATTGAGATTACAAGGGAGATCCACAAGAATTCTTTGATCAAACTCTCAAACTCTCAAGAACACCAAAATTCTCTCTCAACTCTTCAAAACCTCCCCAAAAACAGCCAAACCTAGAAAAGCCACGCTCCCAGCTTTTATAGGAAACCCTAATTTTCATTTTTATTGCCGCCTGTTGATCGACACTCTAAGCCTGTCGATCGACACGGACCTCACTACCCGATTTCTCGATGAAACGAAGACTACGTGTCGATCGACAGACACAAACAGTGTCGATCGACACTAGCCAAAATCACACTTTGGTCTACGGGCGTTACAGATTCTTCCTATCCGTTTATCATCTCTACCAAAACTAAACAGAGATGCCTCCTTCTCACAAAACAATTCTTTTTCTCAAGAACACACAAAATTCTTCCTCTCTTCTCTCAATCTCCAAAACTCTCTCAAAATCACCAAAACGCAGAGAAAGAGAGGATGCTCACTTCTTATAACACGAGCCTAGGGTTTCATAACCCAAACCGAGTCAAACCGACGATTAAAAATTGAACCGAACCGAATCAGAAAACATTGGTGTCGATCGACATCCACACCTAGTGTCAATCGACACCCCTACCAAAATAACATTTTTGGTTTCGGGATGTTACAGTATATAAAAAACTATCTAGTGATTTTAGAAACAAATTACAAAAATTCTGCTGTTGAATTATTATTTTTCAATCATGCTACTACTATATATGCATATTTGCGAAAATCCTACATTTTTAAAAGAAAAAACGTCGATTATAAGGTTTTAAAACATATAATTTTTGAAAAGTTATATAAGGTTTTAAAAAAAATTATAATATGTTTTAAAATTTTATAACCCCGTTTAAAAAACCTAATAATTCGTTTTAAAACCTTATATAACTCCGTGTAGAAAAACTTATAATCTCTTCAAAACTTTATATTCGTGTTTTTTAAAAAAATCTGAAAACATTTAAGTAAAAAAAAAAATGCTTGTAAACAGTAACACACTTACAAACTTTTTAAAATAGTGATATGAGTGTAAAGTCGCATGCCAATAATGGCATATCTTGAAATTCTCATAATTTTATAATACGTATTTCGTTTTTCAAAATATTGTTAGTTAAATATTACAAAAATTCATTTTTTTGATAAATTATATTGGTATTCATTTTTTTTAATTTACTTTCAAACACCAGTGCGTATGCTGTTAACAAGTTGTCATTGTCATGCAGAGCCGTGCGTAATGGACAAAAATCTAGGTTCCCCCTTTAATCATTAGATAATAAGGCTCCTAATTATGAAAAAAATAAAAAATTTTTTTTTGACAATTCTCTAATTTTTTTTTTTTGCAAACACATTCATGACAAAGCCATAAAAAAAATTTATTCGAATTTCACAATTTGACGTCTTTAATCATTCAAGGCAACATCTTAAAGTACTTTTGTAACGACCGCGAACCGGAACAAGAGATTTTCGGTGGTGTAGATCGACACCATGAGGGTGTGTCGATCGGCATAAGGTTCGTGAACTTGATTATGACGTTCTTCAGGGGGTGTCTATCGACACCAGTGGTTAGTGTCGATCGACACTGTTTCTTCATAACTGGGTTGGTTCGATTTAATTATCTGGTTTTGTTGCGGTTTAGGGTTAGAAACCCTAGGGTTGATTATTTAAACTCTCTTTGGTCGTGCAACCTCATTTTCAGTGGAGGAAAACATGAGAAATAGAGAAAAGGGATTGCGAGTGTTCCTGAGGATGATTTTTGCGTTGAGATTGAGAGGAAGGTGAGGACATAGTTGACTTTTCTGTGGAGAGGAGAAACGAACGATCAAAACAGATCTGATCGGTGTGAAACTTTGTAGGTAGGTTATAATATCTCTTATCTAACTATAGGAGAAAGGGGACTGTCGTTCCGATTTGTATCTTATGAATTATTGTTGTTTTCCCGTGAGTGATATGTGCAGTTTTGTGTTTCGATCAATCAACTTGGGAAGCGTTTTCCCGGCGATTCAGAAGAAGTCAAGAGAGGATCTATATATTGTTAAAAAGATCTCTCTATCTAGATTTCAGACTGGTTTTTCAATCTGTATTCTGAGGTAAAATCCGATCTCTACGTTGATTCTAAGTCAGCGCGTCGGTTCTATTTTTAGGAAATCTAATTTAGGTTTAGGAGAAATCCTAGTTTTGAGTTCTAGGTGATTGAGGAAGTGTTCCTCAGTGTTTTCGTGTGAGATCAGAGGCTACGAGGGTATAGAGTCGCTGATTTCTTGTTCATATCTTTTCCTTCTCCGATTTGCCAAGTGAGTGAGTAACCATGGCTTATGGGTTATATAAGGAATGATTGATTGATGTTTAATGATTTAGTGAATAGTTTGGTGATTTAGATTGTGTGATATCTCTGTGTTTTCCGTGTGATTATTGCTTTGATGTGGTTATCAATGCAAGTGATCGCTTGATGGACCAGGGATCGAGCCATGAGAGGACAGTCTCGATTATGTGTTCTGCGATTCAGGTGTTGATCGTGGCTATGTCGATCGAAACCAAAGTTATGGTTTATGTGTGTTTGTGATTGAGATGTCGATCGACACCTAGTGATTGTGTCGATCGACACCAGCTGATTTTGTTTTGGTCGAGAATCAGGGGAAAATCCCCTAATTTTATTAAAAGAAAAATATATTGAACTATACGCAGACTTGTCGTGGACGTGAAAGCCCAACAACATCATCATGCAAGACGGAAATTAACTCAACTGGAACATGCTCCAAAAAATGAAAACCTACTGGTAAATTAAAAGCATAGTTTGCTAAGGCGATCGAATTAGCTTCCTTATACACATGCAAAATACGGACTATCCAGTTTTTCGATATGAAGTCATGGCACAGACGTACCAGGAAGCACAAGGGATGCGAGTCGCTAATCCCTGTCCTGAGAAAACCCACCACTAACTCTGAATCCACCTCTAGATCCACCCGTACTACTCTTTTTTCCCACGCAATATATAAACCGTAGTACACCCCCCATAACTCAGCGGCGGGGGCCGAACAACAACCTATATTAAGAGCGAATCTGCCACACCAACTCCCAGTACCATTCCGCAACACTCCGCCCGCGGTGGCTACTCCCGGGTTATCATGGGAGGCACCATCCGTATTAACCTTAAGCCAATCTCCTTTAGGAGGTTCCCATTTTATAATTCGCTCATCTCAGGTCCTTAGTACCAATTATCCCATTTGGGACTTATTGGCTGACCAAACTTCCACAGCAAGATCCTTATTCTCCCCAAATACGTTTCCACATCTCCACTTCCAACCCCACCATAATGTCATCACAAACATCGTAGTCCATGGGACTGAATGCACCTCACCTCCATCCCGTAAATTTCCAACCATTCAAGCAAAGACGAGGAAAAGAATGTCTGTCTCTTTCGCAAAGGGACTAAGTGAAGCCAAATACCATGTATCGCCGGAAAATTTCGTAAAACATGAAGATTGTTCTTAGCCCCTCCTTTACACACAGAACAAATGTCCGTATCACTTAGTGTCTCTGCTTCCTTTCCGCATTAGTCATGATAACTTGTTGCCCAACCAACCATAAGAAAAAACGCACCCTCTCCAGTGCTACTACCCGCCATATGTGGCCAAAGAAATCAGTCATATTCGGTTTAGGGGAGGGATCTTGTGTCAACAACTCATAAGCCGTCTTAACCGAAAACTCATCGTCTTGACTTGCGGTCCAAGATAGTCTATCATGCACTCTGGTGATGTTATCTACAACTGTCGCAGAGAGCTCCAAACATTTGTTAGCCGAAATAAAAGGTGTAATATGAGTGAATTCCAAGCCCACACCATCCCGCCACAAGTCTTTCACCAAAACAGTTTTGTATTGGGCTGGTAAAGGCCCATTAAACTCCTCCAGAACTGAATGTCCAAAAAGCCATTTATCAATCCAAAATCTCGCACTTCTCTCATTGCCAAGCACCCAACCGTGACCTAGTAACACTAGATCTCGAATTCTATTTGCCACGCTACGCCAAACAGCCGACTAAGTGCCCTTAGACCGAAGCCAAGTCTGATCATGAGCCGAACCACCCTTGTATTTACTCCGAAGAACCCGGTTCCAAAGTGATTGATCATCCTTTAAGAGTCGCCAACCCACTTTCGCAACAAGTGCCTTGTTTATCTCCATGGATGACCTAATGCCCAAGCCTTCTTCACCTTTTGGCCGACATACTCTTTCCATGCGACTAGGTGCTGCTTCTTCTTCAACAAAGGTGCTTCCCCATAAGAAAGACCGAGAGATTTTATCCAAACCCGTAAGAGTTACCTTCGGGAGCAAGACCGTGCTCATAGAATGAACGGGCAGGGACGAGAGAACAACCCTGATGAGAGTAAGTCTCCCTGCAAAACTCAAAACATGGCTTTTCCAGCCGGCTAAACAGACGGAAGCTCGCTCTAAAAATTCACCGAAAGGGTCCTTATTCATTCTTTTGGGTAAAATGGGCAATCCCAAATACTTTCCAAATTCTCTCGTAGCTTGAAAACCACTTTCATCTGTTATTTATTTCTCTAGCTCCCTCGAGACATTATTGGAAAAGAAAACCTTTGACTATTCAAGGCTAACCTTTTGTCCCGAAGCCACACAAAAAGTCTCCAACACTCTCCGAATAATCATGATTTGCGACACCCAAGCTTCATCAAACAAGATTAAGCCATCCGCAAAACATATAAGCGATAACTTAGGCTCGCCGCATGATAGAATTATCGGTTTCCACTTCTTTTCCATAACCGAGCGATCAATCAAGTGGTATAGCCGTTCCATACAAAGCACAAATAAATATGGAGAAAGCGAATCACCTTGGAGAAGACCTCTACTCGGGTGAAAAGCTTCTGTTTTTTCTCCGTTCCATAACAAGTTCACTAAAGGGCCTTCCACACATTGAATAATCCAATGTTTTCACGTATCCGATAGACCCGCGATGCTCAAAGTATCAGCTAGAAAGTCCCAGCAAATCCTATCATAGGCCTTTTCCTAGTCCAACTTCAACAATATCCAACCTTTAACACCTTTTTCTGTCGCATAGAGTGCACCGCTTCCTGAATGATCACTATATTATCTGTACTCAACCTCCCGGTAATGAAGCTCTCTTGAGTTGGTCCATTCAATTTGGTCATCACTGGTTTTAACCTTTCTACCATAGTCTTGGTTATCGTTTTAAACAACACACTGCAAAGACTGATTGGCTGAAACTGTGTGATCTTCTCTAGCTTACTAACTTTTGCAACAAGCACAAGCAAGACATCATTTGTCTCCGGTGGTAGATTACCCAATTCAAAAAATTTCAACACAAATCGCAGCACCGAGGCTCCAACTATATCCTAACATTGCTGATAGAATACCGGTTGAAAACCATCCAGCCCCAGAGCTTTAAACTTTCCCATGCCACGAATAGCTCTTTCTACCTCACAAGCCAAAAAAGGTTTACTCAACGCCATGTGATCCTCGCTAGATAACCGGACAAACCCATCACCTGGAAGAGTATGAACATGCTCATCAACATCTACTATCGAATAAAGTCATTTATAGTAATCGATCACAAGCTGCTCAAGACCGTGCGAGTCCGATATCTAGGTCGCTTCATCATTCTTCAACATATCAATGCGGCTTTTCTTTCTCCTAATAACCATTGATGTGTGAAAAAAATTTGTGTTCCTATCTCCCATAGGAATCCATTTTTCTCTAGATTTTTGAAGCGAAATGGTCTCCTCTTGTTCCAACACAACCTCCAACTCATTAATTAAACCCTCTTCCCGGCTTAACAGCTCATCTGTTGGTGTTAGTTCTAGAGCATCTTGAACAACATTTAAAGTACTTACCAATAGGTCTTTATGTTTTTGTACCTCCTCAAAGACTTCCCGGTTCTAGCGATGAAGTGTACTCTTGAAATCATTCAGAGCTGCCGAGGTGGAGATATCAGTCTTCCATGAAGCAACCAATAAGTCCTTGAAGCCCCATGGGTCAGCCAAGCAGCCTCAAAACAGAAAGGTCTGCGTTTTGGATTACTCCCTACCGCCGGCTCAAATTGTATATATAACGGGGCATGATCTGAGGACAAGAAAGGAAGGTGAGTCATTGTAGCCTCTTGCCATTTCAAGCGGGCATGTGCACAACATAACACCCGATCCAACCGCTTAGCCACAAAGGAAATTTTCACTCTTCCTCTCCTCCAGGTGTACTAATTACCTCTAAATCTCATATCAATCAAAGATAAGTCATTTATCCACTCTCCAAAAGCTAGAGAATCCGCCGACAAACGCCCATTACCATTAGTACGTTTGGCAATTCGGACTATCGTGTTAAAATCTCCGCCTATAACAACCGGCCCAGAGATGACACTAGCTATTTCTCTCAAACGATCCCATACTCCACTACGATGGCTCACTATAGGGGCTCAATATACAACAATGAAATTCAAAATATCACCCTCATTCACAATTCTTGCATAAATAAATTGGCTAGAAGTTTCTACGATCTCAACTTAACCAATACAGGTTCTCCATATGAGCCATAACCCTCCGCTCTGACCCGCAGCATCAACGCGATGTGAGTTCTCGAAACCTAAACCGTGGCATATTTTACGAGCTCTCTCTCCTCTGGCATGAGTCTCAAAAATGGGTAGCATATTTGTGTTCCATTTCTTTAAAATATACCGAATTGACCTCCGAAATTTGGGTTTATTTGCCCTCCAACAATTCCATAATAAGCAATTCATCATCAAACTTCTAATTAAGATTGGAAAAACCGGGGAAATCTGTTAATGTGTTACCTCCTCTCGGCATGTGACCACCGACGCTTGTTCCGACATAGACCTCTGACTCTCTGCGAGTCTTTGTTTCATCATCTCCTCTGTTCCCCATCGACAATCAACAAAATCCTCCCTCCGATTCGGTTGTAAGTTGTCCACAACCCGACTCTAGGTAATCAAATTTTCCATCGGTCCACCAGCTCTCCCTAGATGACTGGTCTCCACCCTCACATGCTTACCATTCAAAAATAACTCTGATTCTCCATGAACCGACCCAAAAATCAATGGCCTATTTTGTGATGAGCCTCAAACCAGGACCATCCAAAGTCTTTTGCGGCCCATTATTTCTAATCATCCTATTTCAATTCACACCACTCTTTCTATTCTTCGCATGTTCCTTAATTACTCCTCCTTTGACTTGAGCATCACGTCCCTCATTAAATGCAATATTCCCCATATCCTCATATTCCTTATTCACCTCCGTCATAATCATTTTAGCCCCTAACTCTGGGCTTTCCTTTTTTGAGACCAAGCTTAGATACCGCAATATTCCCTAAATCTTTGATCCCATCACACCACAGCAGTGCTTCTCCACGCCACCGTTTGTGTTCTCCTGCTCTGTGAATGAACCATGGTGAATCCCTCCTCCAACTGAGACTCATTACCTTCTTGTTCACCAACATGAGAGACTCTCTCCGAATCTCCAACGATGTTTGCCATATCCTGTCCTTGACCCACACTCGGCTTTGGTGGGGTGAGGCCCCCATACTACCTTGCACTTCCTAGGGGCAGCAGTGAATTAGATGTCCATACATCCAACATCGCGAAAAAATATTAGACAATCCCTCATACGCCACATAGTACTGTATCCCATTGATCAACACTGTTCCTTTAAGCGGTTTTCTGATGTTAACCTCGATACATATCCTCGCAAAATGTGCCCGTTCAAATTGTAAAGTTGTTCGATCGACTTTGATTGGCTTAGCCAATCCACTAGCAATACCCATGAGGATTGTTTCATGGTAGAAGTTAACTTGAATGTTCGATAAACAAACTCACACCGGCGTTGTCGAGATCTCATCGCAAACCGGGTTAAAATTTGGTGACCAAGCCTGAACCATCAGGTGGGTGCTAAACGCCCTCCACAGACCTCCCGTTAGTGCCGCCAAATACTCCTCCTCTTCGGCAAACCGGATCATAAAGAATTTTTAAGGCAAATCCATCACAAACATGGCTCCATTTGGTTTCCATATCTTCCATAATTTCTTGTTCAACACTGTAACCGAGATATTACGCCCTAGCACCTTGACGATCATGGAGTCTTCCATAAGCCGTTCATTGCGCCTAACATCTCCTCTCCTATTGTTTTTAGATGCTAATTGGTTTGTTGATTCTAATTAAAACGTGAAAATCAATTAGAAAGCAAACATTAAGTATTGCAAAGCACACACCAACACAAAAACATATATACACCAAAAACTTACATAAGATTCATGTTCCAAATCCAACTGATTTAGTTGCAAAATACATTGCATAACACATAGCATGAGTTTCAAGTTATAAGTGAGCTAAAGAAGTGAGAAACAAAAGACTTACACTATCAGTTTCTAAACCACTTGAGTAGAAGATGAACCACCGGTACATGTAGCAGTTTCTGTGGCAAGGAATGCGAGGAATTAGTCGTCGGTTTTCAAGAACTTGTCCATAATGTTAAGGTGAACGGTTTGGGCCTGTTGAGCAGCTGCAAGCCAAACATTCTCTTCTTTCTGCAGTGCGATAAGATCTGCTTGTTCACTCAATAGCCGTTTAGCCTCTTCAAGTTCTTGTTGCATCTTTAGGACAGAGGCCGAGATTTGGGGTTTTTTTCCCTTTCCCTTGACCACCAGATCTTCTTGTAGGCTTCCCATCCCAAAAACATGTCCTCTTTCGTTCACACAAGTAGACTACACAGAAATAAGAAAGAAAATTAATCCCAACCCAGCATGAATGACAATCCAAAACACAACAACACAGAATAAGCACTTAACCTGCAGAAAGAGCTCGTTATCCTCTTATACGGATAGCTCCGGAGCACGACCATCAGAAAGCTCTGTGGTTTCTGACCCAAGGTTCGACAACTTCTCCCCCTTTTTCTTCAAATAGGAGTCAGCAACTTCCTCCGCTTTTTTATCGACAAATGTTCCATCTTTCTTGGTATTTGCTCTGATGAAAACCTCACCGTAACTCACTGGTCTGCCCAATTCAACAGCCTGTAAAGGAGAATACAAATGTTGTACTTAGAGAACAAAAGAGTAAAGACTATCATGACTAACATCTGTAAAGACATAACCAATTCTCTACGTTAAAAACTCAAATCAATTTTCATAACAAATATAAACCATCAGATATAAACTCAATCATCAGATATAAACCAACTCAGTCAACTTCAAAAAAATTAACAAAATAAAGAGTTCAATTATCCTAGATATAAGCAAAACTCAAGTTTCAAGTGACTTACCATTTCTCGTCCGAGTTCTCAGTATGACTTCGGTCTGCAGGTGTGTTTATGAGGACCGAGACCTTTTCGCTGAGACATCCGAGCTTCTGAGGTCTTCGCTCTCTTTGCTATTTGGTGATCAGTGGCCCAATGTGCTTTCATTTTTTCCCAGATCTTATCAATGATCCATTTAGATTGCTCGTCAAGACTCCTTGCATTGCTGACCATGTCCTTCAAGCGATTTTGAAGTATTGCCTCAAACTCCTCTTGAACCAAACCTGTTATTGATGGATCCCACCTGTGTTTTTTCTACAAGCCAAAAGAGAAAGATTAGTGTTGTAGAGAAGAATGGTCAATTATCGGAGGTATTGTTACCGTAAATTCAACAAACCATCGTTCTATTCTCTCCCTAGGCACAGAGGAGATACTGTAGTAGGGGCCATCAAACTTATGGGTGAAATACTTAGTGACTTGTCTTGTGAGTTTGGAATCGTCAAAACCAAACCTGCAAAAACAGAGAAAAGGTTACTGCAATTAACAAAGAAGTGTTGTGATGAAATTAACAGAGACAGAACGAAGACATAAGCTATTGATGTGTACCAACAATAAGCTCTAACAAAAGTAACTGAGGACATAAGCTATCATCTCAAACCATGCCAAAGCAAATAAACACATATCTCAACGCAATAAAGAAAACCATAGACAAACAATGCAAGAAATTACCAAGTTGAATTAGGCTCAATGAGATCCGGATCAAAGATAGTGATTTTGTTTGGCCGTGGCCTAAGCAGAATCGTGTTTAGAGACTCCAGCTGGTCTTGGGCGAGATTAGGCTCAATTGGAGCATCGATATCAGAGTACTCTCCGTCTTCAGCTTCTGAATCTCCTTCTTGAAATCCCATGCGTGAATTATGGGCTTCAGAACTGCGAGGCGATTGAGATGCACGGCTTGTAGGCAAATCAGTAGGTTCAACTTGATGATGTTGAGGCGTTGAGGCTTGTCGATTCCCAGACGATGCAGGGGCTCGGATTTGAGGCGCTACAGATGCAGGGGCTCGAATTTGAGGCGCCACTATAGATGGTGCAGACCTTTGAGGTTACGCAGAAGGGGATGGCCGAGAAAGTGGATCCGAGTGAGCAGATGCACGCCGTTGAGGAAGAGAAGAAGGAGAAGCTCCAACTGTTGGAGTTTTAAAGAGATGCGCCGGTGGAGGGTAATCTTTCACAGACGGCTTTGGATTGGTCTTGCCGGGAACTGGCGGGGGAGATTCCGGTACCGTATCTGGAAGGAAATCATGTCGCCTGGGTGGATTGGCCGGTGATCTCACCATTGTCGTTCTTGGTTTAAGATGAACTCTCTTCCTCTTTTCAGGCGGCATCGTAGAGAGAAACAAAAAAATTAGGGTTTGGAATGAGATTAGGGTTTGAGAAAACTGGGAATCGATGAAGAGAGATAGAGAGATTGAGAGCGACAGAGAATCGATTGAGAGGAAAATTAGGGTTTGGAATCGCACAATGAGAAATAAAAGAGAGAATCTCTTATGTGCGGCAAAGAGATTTTAGGCCCGGCAAAAATTTTGGCCCAAAAATTTTGGAGGTTAAATTTCGCGGGTGAATTGAGCCAAAAATTTTGGCCCAAATGTTTTGAATATCAGTCGGCAATTAGTAGCTAATCAGTCGGTAAATATTTTTTTTATTTAGTTTAATTAAGGAAAATCTAACATTTTAAGGCTTTTTCATTTTGTGATTAGTCAAACTAATTTTAAGTTGTGATATTTTTGTGTTTCTTTTTAAGGATATGATATTTTAGTGTTCATTTTTATTAGTGAAACAAACTCAATATACGTAATTATACAAAATACAAAATGAAACTATCAAATCTTGAAATGAATGAATTAGCACAATGAAACACCTTCAAGAACGTCGTCGTCTGAATCTGATAAGTTACACTCAAATTCGTCATCAAGTTCGGTATCGCCGACTTCGTAATCGAGAGTTACTGGGTTTACTCTTGGACCCGAATTCTCGACCACGAGATCTTCAATTGTAGTCAGGATTACATTATCATCAGTTTCAGTGTGTTCGTAATCTCCTGAAATATTTGCCCTCGGGTTGACTTTAACAACATTGTGCCACAGAGCCTTCGGTTTCTTGCCCTTGTACGGGTACGGGATATAACAAACTTGATCGGCTTGAGATGCTGTGCAATTTCAATGTGAAAATGAAACTTTTACAGAAAGTGATTATAAAAGCAACCTAGGATACAAGCATACATACCTAGGATAAAAGGGTCGTATTTAGGATATCTTTTCTTTGGAAGAACATCTACAAGGCCACCATTGCTCCTCCGAGTGCCTCTACCGATCACAGGATCCATCCAGTTACACTTAAAAAGTGTGATTCTCAAATCAACCGCCCCCGTATATTGTAGTTTAAGGATATCAGTTATGATACCGTGATATTCAGCTCGGTCATCTGGATTGCTATAATCTACCCCGCTAACACAAACACCGTAGTTACAGGTATTGCTTCCCTCGCTGTGAGTCTGGGTATGAAACAAATAACCTCTTGTATAATAGATGGGCCAAGTCTTGACCATCATCTCTGGTCCATGAATTATGTCGAGCACCCACGTTGGAAAAGGAAACTCGGCCTTCCAGGCGATAACCTGCATGGACATACATATTCTTAGACAATATGAGATATTTCGAGGTAAATCAAGAAAATTGTCAAATATTTAATAGACATACATATTCTTTGATCCAATCTGTATACTCTTCGACTCGTTTGGCCAGGATGTCTTCTTCAGGGAGGTCCGTATATTTTGCACTAATATAATGTTCGAATGAGCTATATAGAACACCGGAAAATTATATGAGAAATTTAATGTGGACTATATATTTAATTTTCAGTGAGAGACATTCCAAATTATACCTCTCAAGTTCGTCGAAATAACCACAATTCCGCAAAACATATGAATGTACGCATTGGTAGTCTTTCTCTGAGAGCCACCTTTCTTGCATTTCGCCACTAGGTCAACCTACTTGAGTAAATATATCGGGCACTCCATCGAAATGGTACACAGGGACTTCACCCGGAGTGAATCTTGTCAACCTTACCAATTATAACGAAGTCATCAATTTATAATATGAAATGGCTTAACTAATGAACATGAGAATATTTACAACGCTTACCTTGATTTCGTTTGTACATTCGAGGGAAAATAGTGTTGTGTGAAATTAGATACCTCCTCCCTTAGATATGATTGAACAATCGATCCTGCTGCGTACCTTGAGTTCTTCGCTGTTGCTTTCAACTTTTTGAAATACCTTTCAAATGGGTACATCCACCGGTATTGCACGGGGCCTCCTAATTCAGCTTCGTAGGGGAGATGTATCGGTAGGTGCTCCATCACGTCGAAAAAGGATGGTGGGAAGACCCTCTCCAAATTGCATATGATTAAAACTATGTTTTCTTTCAGAATTTGGATGCGATTTGTTTGCAAAGTTCTCGCACATAAGTCACGGAAAAATGTTCCAACACCTACGATTTTTTAATTAAAAATGCATATGGTTAATACAATCACTATGATCATATTTACATGATTTATTATTTTCTTTTAAAAAACAATTAGTACCTGATATTGCGGTGTGTATGTTCCGGTTTACGAGATCAGTTAAGATAAATGGAAGTAGCCGCTCCATAAAAACATGGCAGTCATGACTCTTCATTCCGAAAAACTTTTTTTCTCAAGATCAACACAATTAGCTAAGTTCGAAACATAACCATCCGGGAATTCTATAAGCTTCTTCTTGCGTCGTCTGTCAAAGAGTAGTCAGGAAAAGGGGCACTACCCTGACTATCAATATGTAAGTGTGGCTGAT
Organism: Draba incana; assembly: GCA_963576765.1. Classification (NCBI taxonomy): domain Eukaryota; kingdom Viridiplantae; phylum Streptophyta; class Magnoliopsida; order Brassicales; family Brassicaceae; genus Draba; species Draba incana. The sequence goes on along the minus strand of OY755210.1, from coordinate 24,849,549 downwards.
GGCATAATAATTCTATATCCCATCTTGACGGGACGGTGTCTTTTGATTTACCTGGCAACCGCATCAGAGTGTTCATAATGTTGTCAAAAAAATTCTTCTCTACATGCATTAGATCGAGATTATGTCGAAGATTGAGGTCCCTCCGGTATGGCAATTCCCAGAATATGCTTTCTTTATACCAGTTATGATTTGTCCCAAAGCCTTTCTTCCTCCTATCGTGACCGTTTCCACCAACATCCTTTGTTTTTGGTGGCTTCACACGTTGTACACGGTAAGAGTAAATTTGCTCACCGGTCAAAAAATCTGGTGGCAACTCATTCCTCGCGTCTCTTCCCTTTAAAAAGTCTTTTTTATTCTTCCTTAGAGGATGACCATGAGGCAAAAATCTTCGGTGACAATCGAACCAACACGACTTTCTTCCGTTCCGCAAATAAAATGAGTTTATATCTTCCATACAAATTGGACAAGCTAATTTTCCATGTGTGCTCCATCCTGATAACATGCCATACGCCGGAAAGTCGCTTATCTTCCACAACAACACTGCTCTTAGATTAAAATTTTGATTCAAGGACACATCGTACGCCTCGACCCCAGTAGACCACAATTCTTTCAACTCTTCAATAAGAGGTCGGAGGAAGATATCAAGACTCGCTCGCGGATGATTTGGCCCAGAATTCATAATTGTTAGAAACAAGTACTCCTTATTCATGCACATACCAGGGGGTAAATTGTAAGGAGTCAAGATCACAGGCCACAACGAATGATTTTTTGACATGCCAAATGGATTGAACCCATCTGTACACAATCCAAGATAAACGTTGCGGGGTTCTTTTGCAAACTCGGGATGTTTATCTTGAAAAGTTTTCCACTCCACCGCATCAGAAGGATGACACATTTCTCCCTCATTTGGTTCATGCTCGACATACCATCTCATTGCCGCTGCATTCTTCTCGCTCTGATACATTCTCACTACAAGAAAACAGGTCGTTAGCCACTCGAATTATCGAGTGGCAAGTTAGACACAATGATTTGCGACTCATTTGGGACGCTTTTGTGACTAAAGCGTGACTCCTTTTTCCGGAGTCACTAATTCATCGCTCATTTGCGACTCCATCAGGTAGTCGCTACATAGTCACATATTTGCGACTAATCTGCGACAACGGTTGGTATGTTTTGTTGGAGTCGCAGAGTAGTCACAAATTGGCGACTCCTTTGCGACTGAAAGCCGAGTCACCAATTAGCGACTCGTGAGTGACGCATAACAGAGTCACAAATTAGCCACTCCACCGACCGAGTCACTAAAGAGTGACAATGGTTTATGTCGGCATAATAGGACAAGTGTGGGCGTATGTCGGCAGACAAAGGGACAAAAATAAAACATGGGAAATTCTTGTGCACCTAATTTATGTCGTTGGAGTCTCTAAAGAGTCGCAAAAGAGTTGCTCATTTGCGACTACAAGTGTGGAGTCGCAAATGAGTGACAAACAATTTTGCCTATATATACTACAAATTCTCTTCTCATTTCCACACACCTCTCTCTCCCATCTCTCTCATAAACTCTCTCTCTCTACAAATATTAGTTCCGAAATAAAAGGAGAAGAAAAAAAAAATTCAAAAAATTTCCTTTTAGGAAAAAGAAAAAAAAGAAAAAAAAAACAATAATAATGTGGTCACATACTCGGGATTGGATGTACAATCGGTTCGATCCAGTGACAAACAATTTCACGGACGAATTTATTGAAGGGGTCGAGCAATTCACGAGCTTAGCAGCTGCGCAGCCATTCACCATCGATAATGGAGGTAAAATACATTGTCCTTGTAAGAAATGTCAAAATTTAGGAAAGGCAAAACCAATTAGAACTGTTTCTAGTCATTTGCTTAGCAAAGGTTTTATGGATGGTTACTATGTTTGGACGGAACATGGCGAGGAGTACAATGTAGCTTGCGTAGGTACTAGTAGCAATTTTGAAAATTACGATGGCGTAGCTGGCGTAGGTACTAGTAGCAATTTTAGTAGCGGTAATTTACAAACGAATTACGATGGAGGCAATGTTTATGCTGGGATGGTTCATGATGGATTTCATGGTTCAATACCATTGAATGATTATCAGCATGAACATGATCAAATCAGAAATGATTATGTTTATGAAGAACCTACCCTCGAAGCTAAACACTTCTACGAGATGTTAGAGTCTGCTAATACGCCACTGTATGAAGGGTGTCAAGATGGTCATTCGCAGCTATCATTAGCTGCTCGGTGTATGACGATCAAGGTTGATCATAATGCCTCTGAAGTTTTGATGGATTCGGTGGGGGATGTCTTGACGGAGTATTTACCTCAGCCCAACAATGCAACCGGTTCATACTACGAGACAGAATCATTGATGCGAAAGCTAGGATTGCCGGTGAAAACATATGATGTATGTGAAGATAATTGTATGTTATATTGGAAACAAGAAAGGGCGTTGGAGAACTGCAAGTTTTGTGGAAAACCAAGATATAAGCCTAGTACTGGGGGAAGAAACAGAGTTCCATTTAGTAAAATGTGGTATCTACCAATCGCAGATAGGTTAAAGAGACTGTACCAATCAGAGAAGACTGCAGCAGTGATGAGATGGCATGCTGAGCACGAGTCACAAGATGGAATTATGAGTCACCCATCTGATGCAGCAGAGTGGAAAAATTTCAATGAAATACATCCTAGTTTTGCGGCGGAAACGCGAAACATATACTTGGGATTATGTACTGATGGTTTTAATCCCTTCGGTATGTCAAAAAACCATTCGTTGTGGCCAGTGATCGTTACGCCCTACAACTTGCCCCCGGAGATGTGTATGAATGAAGAGTATTTGTTTCTTACGGTATAGAATTCCGGACCTAAACCTCCACGCGCGAGTCTTGATGTATTTCTGCAACCATTGATCGAAGACCTTAAGGATTTATGGAATAACGGAGTTCAAGCGTACGATGTGTCCTTGAAGCAAAACTTCAACATGAAAGTTGTTCTGTTGTGGACGATAAGTGATTTTCCGGCATATAGTATGTTGTCTGGATGGACCACTCACGGAAAACTGTCATGTCCAATTTGTAAGGAAGATACAAAAGCTTTCTACATGCCTGCCGGTAAGAAGACCTGTTGGTTTGACTGTCACCGGAGATTTTTGCCGCATAATCATCCCCTACGAAAGAACAAAGTCAATTTCTATAAGGGAAAGAGCGCTGTGAATGAATATCCACCAGAATCGATGACGGGCGAACAAGTACACCGCTGGATTAAAAGTGTTGGAGCATTGAAAACATCAGAATATGGTGGAAATGGACATGAAAGAAAACCTCGTGGCTATGGAGTTGAGCATAATTGGCATAAAGAAAGCATATTTGGGAGCTTCCGTATTGGAGTGATTTGACTCTACGCCACTGCCTTGATTTGATGCATATCGAGAAAAAATTTTTCAATAACATCATGTATACTGTGATGAATGTGAAAGACAAATCAAAAGACACAGTGAAGTCAAGATTAGACATGGCTAAATTCTGTTCTCGGAGTGCTCTGAATGTCGACGACCATGGGTTAGCCCCTTTTCCTGCTTGGAGATTGCACGATCAAGGATTAGTCGCATTACTACTGTGGGCAAAGAATGAAGTCATGTTTCCAGATGGATATGTATCAAATCTAGGAAGTTGTGCAGATATGCCTGCTCGCAAATTTTTGGGAATGAAAAGTCATGACTGCCATGTTTTCATGGAGCGGTTGCTTCCGTTTTTATTTGCAGAACTCCTCCCGCGTAATGTTCACCAAGCAATAGCAGGTATATATATGCCTATACAAATAGTCTAATGTTTTAATCATATTACTTAGGATTGGTGACTTATTTGATGTTTGTAGCGGTTGGAGCATTTTTCCGCGATCTTTGCAGTAGATCATTGGAACACAGGCGGGTCCTACTTCTGAAGGATAATATTGTCATGATTCTCTGCAATTTGGAAAAAATCTTTCCTCCTTCGTTCTTTGATGTCATGGAACACTTGGTTATCCACTTGCCATACAAAGCAGAGCTAGGGGGTCCAGTGCAATACAGGTGGATGTATCCGTTTGAGAGGTTTTTTAAGCGTTTGAAAGGCAAGGCGAAGAACAAAAGCCGTCCAGCGGGTTCGATTGTTGAATCGTACAGGAACGACGAGATTTCCTATTTCTCACAATACTATTTTTCGCCACATATTTCGACAGCTATCAAAAGAAGGTAATAAATAAATTAGTCATGTATATTTGTTATAGTTTCATTCACTTCATACCTTATAATTTTGTGGAATATTTAATAGGACGACTCGATATGAGGAAGGAGAAGTACATGTATATGATGTGGCGGTACCTGAGATATTTACTCAAGTGGGTCGCCCGAGTGGTAAATGTACTGAATTTTGGTTGCAGGGTTATGATTATACTCTGGCACATTCTACAGTATTGCGTAACTGTGAGTATTTACGACCATTGGAAAGGTAAATTCGTATTCATTCTTAATGTACACTACAATAATTTGATATTTTTTCATCCTTATGTCATATGTCTATGTTTTCCATAATTACACAGTTTGGTTGATGCACAAATTCGAGTTGAAAATCCTGGATTATCAGAGGAAGAGGTTGTGGCGAAAAGAGATGATGAATTTCATGTATGGCTCCGCCAATATGTAAGCTACCTTATGACTCAACTAATATGTTTTATTTACAATATAGGTAATTAGATACTAATACAATTCATTGTAGGTGGCTACTACAAAACATGAACAAATTTTTCCATTGTGGGTGCGCGATCTAGCAGATGGACCGGAAGCTAAGGTCAAGTCATGGCCTATGTATTTTACTAGGGGCTATATGTTTCACATGCGTGAGCACAGAGCGCGTAAAAAACAAAGAATTATGGGGTGTGTGCTCGAGGACAAAATTATTCAAATGCCTCTCATGAAGATGATTTCTACGGCACCATCGAGAATATTATCGAGCTCCAGTATCGTGGATTTCTGAATTTAAAGATCATATTGTTTGAATGTCAATGGTATGACCCTACGCTCGGGAAGGGGACTCGAAAGATCGAGGTTGGAGTTATCGACTTGCTTTCATCTCGAAAATATGCAAAATACGAACCATTCATATTAGGTTCGTCTATCACGTTCTCCTGAGTTTAAAATTTTAATATGATTTGTGAAAATAACAACTTTTACTTGTGACAGGGTCACAAGTTGATCAAGTTTGTTATCTTCCATATCCAAATCCAAAGCGTCTTCGTAAAGTATGGTTATCAGTTTTACGAGTGCATCCAAGGCATCGTGTTGAAGGAAAATATATCGACCAATACCTGAATATTTTGCAACAAACCCTTGACGAGGCAACCACGTTTAATGTAGACGACATCGCAATTGATGCTTTGGTTAATGAGGATCATCCAATGGAACCCATTGATTTTGAGATTGACGACGAGGATCCAGAAGATGAGTTCCAGTGCAATTTATCAGATTCCGAAGATGAAGTTGCACAGGTTGAATTCCACTAAAATGTATTGTGTCTAAATTTAAGAGTACTTATAATGTGTAATATCATAAGTTAATGTTCAATATATTGTGTACTATCATAAGTTAATGTTTAATATATTGTGTAATATTATAAGTTAATGTGAAATATTATGTTTAATAAAAATTGCATTCGTAATGCAAACAAAATTACTACTATAGCTCACTTGGTTTCAACCAAATCAACATATGCCCCTAGCCCGAGTTCGAATCCCACCTACTACGGGTTGGACTTTTTTTTAATGTAAAAACGTTAAGTATGTATAAGAGAATAAAAACAAACTAAACAAACTAATACAAACCATAGCCCAGTGGCATGATCGCATGCGTTCTACTTACCCACCCCGGGTTCGAAAACCCACAAAACTGAGTTGCTAATTAGCGACTATTTCGCAACTATTCAGGGTTTCGTTTAACAGAGTCGCAATGGAGTAGCAAAAACGTCGCAATACAGCCACCAATTTGCGACTAATTACCCACCACAGTAATATTTTGGACAAATTTAACACCATAGCGTTAACCTAATGAATATAGTTATGTATATACAACTTATTCATCTTATAATTGTGTACTAAAACACATAAAAAAAAAAAATTTAAGTACAAATGCAATTCACAAAACACAAGTCTTCTTACAAACCATAACATATACATATCACTTAAGTATAAAATTTATAATTTTGAAGATTAACAAAAAAATTTTTACTTGCTAGGATTTTAATGTTTGAATCAAACAAACATTATAGAAGTACTTGGGGTGTGGGTTAGAATGAATAATGGGTCATTTTTTGTGTTTAGAATGTTTAGGGTTTAGGGTATACATTTGTAAAGAGTCACAAAAGAGTTGCAAATTAGGGACATATTACCCACTAATCTGCGACTTTGTACTTAATTCGGCTTTCTGTATGAAATGTGGGCCATTGTACGAATTGTGGGCCACAGAGCAAAATAATTTGGGCTTTTACGCGGTTTATTTTCCCTCCAAACCCAAATTAGTTAGCCACTCCCTTGCGACTAATTTGCGACGCAGGCGATAATATATAAAAGAAACCTAATTCCCAAAAGTCATTTCTTTCCCTTACACAAGTCTTCTATCTCTCTCTCTCTGCGGCAGAGAAAAAAAACCCTAATCCATTAGATCTTGCCAAATTTCTTTCGATTCTTCTCTTCTCTGCAATCCTGCTCTTCTCCTCTATGAAACCCTTGTCTTCTCCTCTATGAAACCCTTCTCTTCTCTTCTCTAAAACCCTATCAGATTCTCGCTTGCCCGTCGATTCATTTTCCTCTGTTGAAACCGAGAAACCCAAACCCTAATTTCTTCATATCTTCTTCAATCGCAACCTAGAAACCCTAGAACACTAATCTTTCTGACGAGAAACCCTAATTTCTAAAACCAGAAAACCCTAATTTCTTTAACCCAAATTCGATGGCGAAGACGGCTCTCTGAGGGAAAGGCATCCGAGGAGGCGGATCTGCTTCCGGTGGTAATGGAAGAGGCGGATCTGCTTCCGGTGGTAATGGAAGAGGCGGAGGCGCTGGAAGAGGGAAAGAACCAGTTGGTGAAGGAGGAGCCTCTGGAGGAGGCGGTTCTGGAAGGGGCCTCTCTGTAGGAGCCGGTTCTGGAAGAGGCGGCGCCGGAGGAAAAGGACCGGCTCCTGAGTACATCCCTTTGGGGGAACATGCAGCCATCGCTGCTGCTAGGACTGCAAAGGCTCGTGGTAAGCATCCTACAGCCACAAGTGAGCCGGTGGTTTGTCCTGAAGCCACAAGTGACCCTGTGGTGCGTCCTGTACCCACCAGACCTAATCCTGGAGCTTCTTCAGCCGCCTGTGAAGGGGCTACTAACGCCGGAGGTTCACCTGTGGCTCGACCTCTTTCACATGTTGGCTCTTGCAACTCCTCTAACCCGTCGCCACCTTCTCAGTGGACCCGGGTCTCTCACTCAAACTCGTCTGCCGCCCGAGCCATTCCTCTGCAGTACCCTCCATCAACAAACCCCCAAGGTAGTTCAAGAGATGTTGAGGCTAACCTTATCCTGAATATGCGACCTGTTGGTGGCGAGGTTCAGAGAGATGCTGAGGCTGATGATGAAGAAGATGAAGAAGACAGAGATGATGAAGAAGAACTCCAAGATGATGTTGTGGAGAATGATGATGTCGGACCTGACTTTGAAGCTGTTGCTGGGCAGCAACCCCAAGGGCTAGATGACGAGCAGCTGTTGGTTAATCTGTTAGCTCTTCCTGGACGTCAAAGACTTCCTCTTCTCAGTGAAGTCCCTGTGCCAGACTCATTGTGGTAAGTAGATCCATTCATACTTGTTTAATATATGCTCAGTGAACCTGTATATATTGGTTGTTGAAGTTGGTTAATGTGGTTAATGAAAACTATTGAATCTGCAAATTGTATATGTTGGTTAATGGAAATTGTTGACTCTGGAATATATTGGTTTAGTTTATTACATTGCTTATTAGTTCTTCAATATATGTTGTGTAATCTGGTTTCCATTTATGTGCAAGGTTTACTCAGGACAGAGGCAAATTGACCCGTGTCATCTCAACGATCTTTAGACGCAATTTCGATGGCCCTTTCTTCAGTTGGACAGTGACTCCGATTGACAAACAAGAAAGATACTTCAGGACTTTTGGCGGTAATGCTTCTTCTTTTAGTTCTATTTTTACATATCTTTTTTAAAGTAATTTAGTTTACTACTGACCATACTTATTTATTGTGTAGAGCAAGTACTACTGGGATCAAGAGATCACTGAACTGGTGAGGGAGCATTTCACTGCGATTGCTATCAATCGCATGAAAGGCATTGTCAGTCGTGTTAAGACTAGTGGAATAAGGCCGATATGGATTGATGGTGATCTCTGGAAAGAGATGTGGCTCCACTGGGACACTACAGAGGCAATAGGGAGGAGTATTACCGCTTCCAACTCCCGCAATTCTGACCGTAATGGCCTTGGACCACATAAGCACAGATCTGGCCAGTCCTCTTACCTGACCATTCAACAAGACATGGTAAGTGTTAATTTATGTTACTGTAACTTCTGATTTAACCATAATATCTGTAACTCTGTAACTGACATTTCTTTTATACTCTTGCAGGAGGATAAGCTAGGAAGACCAGTGTCCTTCGCTGAAGTCTTTAAGCAGACTCATACACTGCCTGATGGCAGTTATGTCGACCAAAAGGCTAAGCAGGTGTATGAAGATTATGACAAGACCCTCAAAGAGGTTAGGGAGCAGGCTCGCGGCGAAGGACCAGATGCTTCAGACGATTCAGAGAACTCAACGCAGCGGCAGCTGACCGTTGACGATCTTAATGATCTCTTCCTCAAGGTAACCTTTCTCTCCTACTTTCTTATCATTTCTGTCTTGGTTTACTTTATGTTACTTATCATTCTTGTCTTGCTGTCTGTTGGATATTGATTACTGAATTATAGACTTGGCTTTAGGTTTTTGGTTTTGGTTTACGTTTGTATTGTCTGTTGGATGTTAGCTTCTTACTGTATATGTTTCTCTGGCAAATTACGCACATCGATCCGAAGGGAAATCCTTATGGAATTGGTCAACTGTCCCAGGTGGTTAACAAAAAGAAAAGGAAGGCCAGCGATGCTTCACCGTCAAAGACAGCCTTAGAAGCAATGCAGGACGAGCTCAAATCAGCTCGTCAAAAGATTGCCGACTTTGAAGCTGAAAACAAGCGTCGAGATGCGGAAGACGAGTGTCGTGATGCAGAGCTAAGGCAGAGTCAGTCTCGCATCTCTGAATTCGAGAAGGTGACCCAGTTCATGAAGACGGACAATCCCTGCCTTACTGCTTACCTGACTCAGTCCTCTGATCAAGTTCCTCCAACCTCACCACCTGAAGCCAACACTTAGAAGTTTCTTTTGAAACTTCTCTCTCTCTCTAATATGAAAAACTTGTTTAATTTCCTTTTGTCTTTTGTACTTTATAACTACAACTAGTTTGTGTACTAAATATTTTGTGTACTTTATAAGTTTCCATTTCTTTTGCTTTATATTTTTATTCTAAAAAAATTCAAATCCAAATAGGTTCTTAGTAACAAATTAGTACTGAATTGGTTACAAAAACAAGACTATAAAGGGACTTCAAAAATGCAGAGTCGCAAATCAGTGGTTAATATGTGACTCGACTAAGACTACTCTGTGACCATCGTGGATCTAATACAGTCACAAAAGCGTCTCTAAGGTGTCGCTAATTAGTGACTCAACCGAGAGTCACAACATAGTCACAACTTACTAGAGTCGCTAAGTAGTCGCAATAAACCGAGTCACTAGAACGTTGCAAATTTGTCACCACCAATATTCGTCGCACATTAATCGCTAATTAGCGACTTCATACTTTAGACACATACGAGTCGCATATTAGCGACTAATTATTATCGTCACAAACGAGTCGCTAATTAGCGACTTAACTATTGTCACTCCGACTTTAGAGTCGCAAATTAGTCGCAAATAGCTCATTTGTGACTCATTTGTGACTCTTTTTGGAGTCACTAGTCACCTGTTTTCTTGTAGTGTCTTTTCAATCTGTCACCAATAGGCATATACCACATACGACTATATGGCACCTTATTCCTACGGTTTTGCTCGTTAGCCATCCATCTTTTCGAATTACAAAACCGACATGTTTCTAAATCTTCATCATCTTTCCAGAAGATCATGCAATGTTTAATGCAAACATCAATTGCATGACATGGGAGCCCTAAATTGCGCATCATTCGGTTTGTCTCGTAATGTGAACCGGTTGCCTGGTTTCCTTATGGTAAAAAATCTTTCAAGATTCCGCAAACCGAATCCACAGACCTTTCACTCGCATTATGATATGTCTTATGTTGCATGATTCGAGCAGCTAACGATAACCGCGACTGACCTTCACGACAACCATCATATAATGAAGTATTTGCTTCATCTAACAAGTCGTAGAATTTTTTTGAATGATTGCAAACCGATTCTTCGACATTCTGATAACTAGCATCTTGTTGATAGTAGTTATCAAAACTCACATTATCACGAAACGCATCATTCACCATATCCACATATCTATCCTCTACATTGCCCACATCTTCACTCCTATCAACATTACTCGGTCCTAAATCCATATCTAGTTCTTCACCATGTCTATACCAGATATAATAGTCTTCCATAAATCCTCTACTATACAAATGCCTCCTCACTCTATCACCCGACATAAAATTCTCATTCTCGCAAAGAAGACAAGGGCAGTAAAACTTACCGCGATTTCTCTGCGTTAGTTCCAGGCTATTTGCAAATTGCAAGAATTGGTCCACCCCCCTTATAAATTCTTCCGAGAGATTTCCCGTCGCTTCATCGAACCTATTATACATCCACGCCCAAAAATTACCACAATTGTTATTTCCATACATTATGAGTTGAAAAAGCTTATTCCCTCTTTGATTTGTGTTTATAAACTCTTTCTTTCTTATGTGTTTCTATAATTGTGACAAGAAAACCCGAGTTTGGCATTTATAAAGAAAATTTAACGACTGGTCGCCTACTGTTTACCAACTGATTGGTAAATTAGGTACACCAACCACCAAATTATTTCCACGTGCTTGTACCAACTTTTACCGACTGATTTGCTACTGATATACACAAACTGAAAGGTCGCCGGTAATCAGTCGGTAAATACCTGACTTTAAATAAGATTGCTTGCAGTCAGCAAATCAGTAGGTAATTTTGCTACTGTGTAATTTCAGTAGTAAAATCAGTCGAACAAATGGCTACTGTTAACATGAAGTAGTAAATCAGTCGGCAAAGCACCTACTGATTGCTGACTGATTTATGTAGTCGATAATTACCTACTGATTGCCGACTGATATGCAACAGTAGCTAATCAGTCGGCAATTGGTAGCTAATAAGTCGGTAAATTTACCGACTGAAAATTCAGTAGCAAAAATCAGTAGGGAAACCCAGGTTTTGGTGTAGTGTAATCATGTGATGATTGTTGTTGTGTTTTGTTATATTCCTATTGAGTCTGAGTTATAGGCCATAGATGGGATGACCGTCTCACTGAGTATTTGTGATAATACTCATGCAACTCGTTTTTCCATGTGTTGTAGGTAAAAGATTGTGATCGTGGAATCGTGGCTATTAAGAGGAGGATGATCTTGGTCTCGGTTATGTGTTCATTGTTTAGAATTGCTGGTTAGGTCGGATACAGATAATGTATTTGCTTAAACAATAATGAACTGTGTTTGTGACAAAACAAAATTGCTGGTTAGGTTGATGGTTATTTTAAAACGGTTGAATTGGTTTAATGTTTACCTGTTTTCCGTTGATTGATGTTGATTACTTGAGAATTAGTAATTGTAAAGAAGAAAAAAGAAAAAAAGAATTGGGTGTTTCAACTTTCATGTTTTATTTATTTATTTATTTTCTTGATGATATATTGTTTATGATGTATAATATACTAAACATTTTTTTTTTAATTATATTTCTAGGTTATATTATTCTTCAAGTTACAACTCAAATTAGAGAAGATTTGACGTGATTCTTCTTGTTTGATCGATAAGAAGAATGTCTTTGTTTAAATATAAGTTATTAGTTGTAATTGGGTGAATAAAATAATTTTGAGTAATAAAATTTTATTTGTAGCAAAAACATAAGAAAAGGAATATTTATAAATTATAAACTATTCATTACGATAAGTTATAGATAATCTTTTTTTATAATTAACGTTTAAAAACTAATAATATTAAAGGTCTAAATTTGATATTTGAATAGGGTGCATAAAGTTTGAAAATACGAATCTGATTGTAAACTGGAATATTTTTTCTCATTTTTCATTTGGTAAACTATTTCACCTAAAAAATACTAGAAACAAATTCACCAACTCTAAGGCAAAATGTGATTGTATATTTTCTTTTGTACTAGTACTTCGACTTTAAACACGATTTAGCACACAAGAAACTAAATCTGAGATGGTTTAGTCTTTCGTGTAAGGTTTGTTTCACTCCAAAAACATTAGGCAATAGATGACGGGAATCATAGTAGTGACACGATGTAGAATACATCCAACTTCTATACGACAAAGAAATACGTATAGTCAAACCGAAGATGTAGAATACATCCAACTTCTATACGACAAAGAAATACGTATAGTCAAACCGAATCATTTTTGGCATACTATAATAGTGATCATATAATAGTTTTATATTACAAGATGGTCGTAGCAATATATAACACTAGTTCTACACTTGACATAAACACATATAAAGAGAATAGTGAAAGTAAGATTCACAAGAAGAGAGGAGATGGAGAAGCTAGAGGAATTGAAGCCGGTAATGGCGATGATCGGGATTCAATTGTGTTACGCAGGAGTGACTCTAGCAGCAAGAGCTACTATGGTTCATGGATTAAGCCCTCGGGTTTTTATCCTCTATAGGCAAGCCTTTGCAACCATTTTCATCTTCCCATTTCTCTACTTCTCAAGCTAATTTAAATCATCTCTATCTATCTAATATATATGGATGTGAATTTATAATTAGTTCTTGCTAATTCTTGTTTGTTATTATTATTATTATTATTATTATTTTCGGTTTTGGATTGTAGGAAAAAATCGAAGATAGCTTCGTTGGATCTAAAGAGCTTTTCTTTGATATTCTTGGTCTCGCTTATAGGGTAAGTGTATATTTATATTACAGAAGTTATATATTTGATTAGTTTCTAAATAACTCCGATTTGATGAATATTGGACCATTTTGCAGCATTACAATCAATCAAAATCTGTATCTTGAAGGTCTTTATTTATCTTCTTCGTCGATGGGAAGTGCTGTGGGTAACATCATCCCTGCAATAACCTTCCTTATCTCATTTCTCATCAGGTAATCTTTTACATAAATAACATAACTATCATCACTTCATATGAAACTTTGAAAACAAGATCAATGTGTTACTAATATTATTTCTGATCTTTAGATATGAGAAAGTGAATCTCCGGGAACTAAGAGGCTTAGCAAAGATAGTAGGGACAATCCTCTGTGTAGCAGGAGCGACCTCCATGACTCTGCTTTGGGGACCAAAGATTCTCAACTCGGAAATCGCTTTACCAATAGCGAAATCGTTACTAGGAGATTTAAAAGATCAGAAGACGTGGGTGTTAGGTTGTTTGTTCTTGTTCTCTAGCACTCTTTGCTGGTCGTTTTGGCTTATACTTCAGGTTAACTTCATCAAAGACACATTTTTTTTATACTAAGTGTTTTGCCTTAGTGAACAAGCTAACCTTATTTTCCAACAATACCCTAGGTTCCTATCTCTGCTTATTATCCAGATCACCTCTCGTTATCAGCATGGATGTGTTTATTCGGAACAATACAATGCGTAGTCCTCACTTTCTTCCTTGAGAAGGACCCAAAAGCTTGGATTCTCCATTCTTACTCCGAGCTCGCAGCTTGTCTCGTCGCGGTACGCACATAAAAACATTCCTGTCTTATTTTTAAATCCTTGGCGATAGATTAATCCCAATAATTAGCATAAACCCTAATCTTGAAATGCGTTTGTTAGGGAATTGGGTCTTCCGCGCTTTCGTTTACGGTCCAAGCTTGGGATATATCGAAGAGAGGTCCTGTGTTTTCTGCAATGTTTAATCCTCTTTATACAATCATTGTCACAATCTTGGCTGCTCTGTTCTTCAAAGAAGAGATTTACACCGGAAGGTAAACAAAAATTCACTTTTTTAAAAACTTAAGATAACTGCAATCCAATAACATAATCTGTTTATCTTTTATATCTTTTGGAAATAGTTTAATCGGAGGAATAGGTGTGATAATAGGACTTTACATTGTGCTATGGGGTAAAGCAAAAGATGTCATGATGAATCAAGAACAAAGAGACGACAATAATCATAACACAGAAGTGAAGATTCAAGTCGAAGATTCTTCAGACAAAACAATCATTAACCAAGATCTGAAGAATCCACTTCTGTCCAAACACAATTCAATCGAAGAAATCCAAACATAGCAAACGACTTAACTGAATCAACATTCTTATGTTTCTAAATTTTCGAAAGATGTTTACGCTGATAAATTTAAAGAAATGAGTTATTAATGAAAAGTCAAAGTCTAGCTTTAAGAAGACTAAACGAAAATTAAAAACCGGGGAGATCAAGGATTGTAGGGAGATCCATTAGAACGGGTATAGCAATCTTCTCTCTTGTTTTTTCTAAAGGCGCAACATGCCATAGTGTAGACGATAATGAGGATAACAAGGCATACGATGTTGGAAATAGCAGTTGTTTTCCATGCGCTCTTGAGGCTGTCGAGAAAACCGGCTTTGCAAGCTTGGCAATCGTAGCAGAGCTTTGTGTTATCGCTGTCCCAAAGTTGACAATCTGAGTTTTTGTGTGTTTCTGATGTTTTATTCCATGTCGTTGGGCTTATGTATGTGAAGTTACAGTCATTAGAAGGCTTGCAACAACCAGACTGTAAACAAACAAACAAAAAACAATCAATATTCAGATACGTTGTAAAAAACAATGGAGCAAATATACATTGTAACAAGGTAAGCCATATTGATTTTTTTTTAGAGTTTGGAATTTCTTTTTCTTCCAAAAATCAACTAAATGAAGATTGAGATTATGAAATGCATTGTTTATAACAAAAATTGAAAACTTTGGTAGAAAAGTTATGATCCAGAAAATAGTGAGGCCTAAAACTCTTAAAGGATGCAACTTTTCTAACACAAACAATCAAATTCAATCAAATGTTTAGGTTAAAGCTTTTCAGATTCGTTATAGCTAGACAATAAGAATGAATAAAAAAAAAGCTTTGAAAATTTGGGTATTATTAAAAGAGATTCAACATGATCAAAATGCATTCCTCAAAATTTAACAAAAAAAAAACTTGTGTATCAATAATCTTCATACCTCTTAAAAGGATGTAACTTTTCTACCTAAACACAAACAATCAAATGTTTAGATTATAGCTTTTAGACCCATTTTAACTAGGGAATAAGAATGCATCAAAAGGTTTGAAAATGAAGGTATTATTACTAAAGGGACTTCACATGATCAAAATGCATTCCTCATAATTTCAGAATATAAAACAAAACTTGTGTACGAAGACGAAAAAGGAATCAGACTAAAATCCTAATAAAGTGAGAACTTTTTGACCTATCGATCTCAAATTAGCGTGCAAATTTTCAAAATCCGTTACCTCAAGAGCATTGAGATCCTTTTTGTAGAAAGCAGACATAGGCTCATGATCAGAGAACAACTCCAAGTGTAAACAGTACTTGGACTCGTAGATACAGCTTCTAATGTTGTTCCAATGCTTAGCGTCGTTCACACGTCTCTGTAACCAGTCAGAGTTAACCCCAAGCCTATACTCCTTATAAGCCTTTCCAGGGATAGTTTCACCGGATCCTTTATTAGTGACCACAAAGGCGAAGATGGTGAAACAAAGGAGGATGATGATTAAGAAGAACATCACGAAGAGGTAAAACCAGAGGAGCCATGTCACTCTACAACAAGATCCAACAACTCCTGCGATTGCAACTATCATGAGGATAACACCGAGAGCAATCATGGGTTTATCGAGGAATCTCTCGCATTGCGTTGAGCCATTAAGGCTGAGCCAGATTCCTGTAACGAGAATCGGAACGGAGAAGAGGAAGACGAAAAAATTGAGTATTCCTACGAGGCTGTTAGTAAAACGTACCATGTTGATGTTCGATGAAAAAGAAGAAAAATCGGAGATTTGGTGAAATCTTCAAGAATGGGATTTGTAGAATCTGTGGTTTTTTATTAGGGAGGCTGGGTTTATAAAGTGAAAGTGAAATTTCGTTATTGCCTTATGTGATGAATACACGAGTACTAGTAGTGTGGCTCAACTTCTTCTTTAGAAGTTTGTTTCGGTTTCAAACGTTTTAAGTTAGAGTCTTAAAAGGAATAATTTCTAACTATATATATCTATATATATAGATATACTGTTTTAAAAAAATGATATTTAATTCTTCGGTTGCATATGTTTCGACCACCGCTATGACCGCCCTGTTGAGCCAGTTCCAGCTCTTCCATCTCCCCTCCTTTCATGGATTTCTAGACAGGGCGGATCTAGAATTTTTTCCCACCAAAAACAAAATGTAAAATTAATATGAGATTAAATAAAATATTTCAAAGGCAAATATCTATGGTTTAAATGAAAACTCAAAAACCAACAAAAGTTGGAATAGTAGTTCTCATTAGTTTGGTTGTACTTCTTAGAGGGTGTATTGGATGTTGTATTTTAGTGGATTTAGTGAAGTTTATGAAATCTCCTGTTATTCAACTAGTAAAGTTTATGAAATCTCCTGTTTTTCAAATCATGTGCTACTGAATATTGAATTTCTGTAGAATACATCAAAATAATGTACTGTTATTCAACTTATGATTTGTTAAACTCATATCAAATCTCTAGTTATTCCACAGTTAACAATTTTTTTTAAAAATGATTTAAATAGATTTGAGATTCATTTTTAATTATAAATTAGGCTCAACAAGTCGCACCTCTAGATGTGTGATTTGTACAAAACATCTAAAAAACTATCTTTCATTAAAAAAAATTCATTTGCCGTGTTCTTCTTCTTTTGTAGCTTTCTTCTTCTCTTCCTTCTTCTATTTCTTCGTCTTCTTCTTCTTCTTCTTCTCATTTTTAGGTTAAGTTGGTAAGGACATATATATATTCTTCTATTGTATTTGAGAGAGTAGTTTGCCTTTACCCATACATCTCTTTTAAATCAATGTGAGTATTCCTCTTGATTAACTTTTGAGAATTTTCAAGATATGTCATGATATATCATAGTTTTTACCGGTTTTTAACCACGATATAAATCTTTTTTTGATTCTTTCGGTGTTTCTTGAGTCTTTGTAAGATGAAACACGTTTGGAGGCAAATGAGCAAAGTTTGGAAGAAAAAGAGCAGAAAAAGGTCAAAAGTTTGGCGTTTGTTAAAGAACTTTCCACCGAGGGATCGGCGTGATATTTTGACACAAGATCGATCGTTGAGTTAGATTTCATTTGGAAGTAATTTGAAGATATTTCAATGGTAGGATCGAGAGTTATTATAGTTTTAGTGAAGACAGACGAATCTGCCTAAACCGACCGGTTTGGTAGAAAATAAGAAAATTGCATATTTTCCTATTTTGACTCTGTTTGAACAAAAAACGTGATTTAGCCTATTTATTCTAGTTTTCAGCCATTGTGTAGGCTACACTTTATTTTCTATTGAGACTTATAGAGAGATTTGTAGCGAAGATTTGTAGCAGAGCTTTGGAGAGACAAATCAGACTCCTTCGAGAAGATTTTGAACTCTTTTCTTATCTCTTTTATGCAATCTATTTTATTCATGATGTTTGTTTTATTCACCATGTCTGAGTAATTTGCTAGTTAGGTTTAGGATTTTTAAAATGCTGATGATAAATTGTTAAGAATTTGATTACTGTTGGTAGGCATGACCACGGTTATGGTTATTAGGGTTACAGTTTATTAACCACCGGTTACGGTTACGAATTTATGTTAACCTTAACCTTAACCATTTAATATACGGTTAAAACGGTTACGGTTATATGATCACTAAGATACGGTTAATATCAGTGACAAATCTATAAGTTTATTTAATTCTCATTCAAAGAAATTAGAGGAATTATAATATGAATTGAATATGATTATGATTAATATTATGTGATGAATTAACTAAATACACAATAATTATATTAAACTATGCAAATAAACAAAAAATCAACAAAACGAAAAAAAAAATGTGTTTGGTGATCATGCGGAGTGGATCTAGTAGTGGGGACATGAACCATTTAGCTCATAGTTTTTTTTCAACCAAAACATTTAACTAAAGAAGTCACCACATTAAGATCACGGTTGTAGTATATTCAATTTTAATTAGTACTATATACTTTTATTGATTATAAATATTTTTGGATTAGTATACTAATTATTAGTTATATATCATATTTTTATGCCATTTTAGTTCACTTATATCTAATTAATTAATTATTAGTACAATTATATTTTAATTAAAAACGGTTACGGTTAAAATTGTAAGGTCCTAACCGTACGGTTAACCGACGGTACGGTTAATTAACGGTTACGATTGATAATTTTTGTAACCGTAATTATAATTTTTTAACGGTTAACGGTTATGGTTTTTATCCATTTTATACGGTTACGGAATGGTTACGGTTGAAAAAGGTTACGGTATGGTTACATTTTAACCGTGATAGCTTTTGCAACGAAAGTTGATTAGTTTTACAATTTCTTCTCGAGTTATAGAATGTTCTTAATAAATATCCCGACAGTAGTTTAGTTCTTTGCTTTTTAATCATGCCTGCGAATTTTCCAATGCTTAGCGCTTCGTCTTCCTGAATTTAAAGAACAACAATCACCGCCTGCTTTACTTTAATTGTTTTACATTAATCATTATCCATTTAGCTTAATTTGAATTTGGAGTTTATTGTGTGGTTTCTTTTCCATGTGGATTCGATCCCTATGTACTACTTCAATCTCTTAATTTGAGAGAGTAGCTCAGGGTAAATTTGAGCATATTATGCCACTTTACAATCATGTTACTGTTTAAAAAAGTTTGCAAACGTGCCACTGTTTGCAAATTTTGTTTTTAGCTTAACTTTTTCAAAAAAAAAAATTAAAAGCATGGATCATAACATTTTAAAATAGATTATAAGGTTTTAAAACGGATTTTATAAGATTTTTAAAATGAGGTTATAAGGTTTTAAACAGATAATCTAAAACCTTATAATTTGTTTTAAAACCTCATGATCTGTGTTTTTTTTTTATAAAAAAAATGACATGTTCGCAAATGTGCATCTGATAGTGGCGTGATTGAAAAAATAATAAACAGTGGCATTTTTGTTTCAGTATTAATCATGTATTTGACCGTAATAGATAAAGGCTTCCGACGAAGGTTTTAGGACCTTCATTGCCGCTCTGAGAGTGAGAATTCAATCATGTATTTTGTCTCTTTCAAACAATCTCTTATGCGAGTGGTTCATAAAATAAAAATAAAATAAAAAGAGAAAATCAAAGAATAAGAAGTATAAGATATAAAATCAATACAAATCATCTTAAAATTAAAAGCAAATCACACAAAGAAGATTTCTATATTTAATTATAAGAAATTTAAAATCACAGCAAATATTCAAAATCCAACTAAATCTCATAAAATCATAAACTCCACATAATCCACTAAAATATCACATTCAATACACCTTTTTATTCTTGTGGTAAAGTTTGATGCTCTTTAAATTAATGAAAGTTTTCGTTTGACCAAAATACAAAAATGTCATCATCTTAGTCTTGAATCGATCGAACCATATGATAGAAATTGTTTCCATCTATGTTTCCAGAAAGATATTCACTCCTGTTATTTTTTGGGTGCTTTTCCACAACTTTTTCAACTATATTAATAATAAATGTAAGAAACGTGTTGTTTCTTCGTAGTGCCGACATGAGAATGGTCTCTAAATGCTAAAGAGATGGGGTTTTTTCTAATATCTGATTACTTTATTTATCCGTTTTGGCTTTGTAAAATTGATAAATTTATAATTCTCAATCTATGTACTAATTTTCATCCAATTACCCAAATATAAAATTGGATATAAAACGATCAAATTACGTATCTGCCATATCCATTTATAAAACGACCTCAGAAAATATGGTTTACAGTGGTAAAAGTTAATCCAAGGAATCGTGTTCAAGGAAAGTTTAAGGAAGACGAATTGATAATTTTGCAACAAACTACTGATGAAGGAGTCTCAGAATCGGTAGATAAAATTGTAATCGAGAGTTTGGTGGACCGGTCCAATCCGATTGAACCTATTGAAGTTGAATTGGAGACAGTGACGCTTCTGAGTAATTTCTTTGTAATTTGTCAACTTCCGATGACGAATTAAAATTTGTGTTTGTAATAAACGTTGGTATTCGAAAACCAATTATATAATAAATGTAGTGTGTGTAATATATTCCAAGTATTTTTAATGTTAAATGGATTAAAATTATAAATTTAAATGTTTTAGCATCATACTTATCCAAATATGCTAACTCGTTTGGTACAGAAATCTATTTGGCGGGCAACAAACAAACTAAACAGGATTTCTTCGAAGAAACTTCAAGAGGGGTTTATTGGTTCTGTAACACCCGCATTTTTTTTTATAATTAAACATTATTAAATCAGGATGAATACTAAGCGGAAATACAGTAAGATAAATAAAAAATCCAATTCAACGATCTATTAAACCAATAATTCAATTCAACTAAAACATCAAGTCTAACAATTCCAAATAAAATATCTAGCAACCTAACACGCTACTAAAATCCATAAAACACCAATAGACTCAAATCCTATCATCCCCCGTCCTCGCCTCGATTCCACGATTACACTTTTCTTTTACCTGCAACTCAAAAGAAACCGGGAGTTGCGTGAGTATTATCACAAATACTCAGTGGAGCGGTCATCCCGCCACAGGTTAAACATAAAATACAATTAACGATTATTAACGGTTTAATTACAAGTTTAAATTAATGTAAACAAAAATTTAACACTTTTGAAACAATTAAGGAAGGTGTCGATCGACACTAGCGATCAGTAACAACACATTTTTTAACGAGGTGTCGATCGACGCCTCGACGCAGAACTCAGGATCCGAGCCTATCCTCTTGCGGCTCAATCCCGAACTCACAATTCTCAATTCTCATTCAACACGAATAACAACGACGATCATCTCAATTAATACACAGAAGAAATCATGCAAGGAATCTCACAAAACCACAATGACAATCGAATCCTACGAGAAACCCGGACAATCACGCACTCACCTTAGAAACAGATTGAAAGATGAAAAACCCTAATCAAAAGCCTCTGATTTCCGATCGATTATCTCCTCAACCTCAGCTTCAAAACAGAATCGAAAAACTGTTATGAAAACTAGACACAGAGACCTACACAACGGTATGTAGATCGTCATCTAACTCTCACAGGATCAACGGCAAACCAGCCCGCAATCTTGCTAAACGAAACTGGAAAAACAAAGATTTCGGAACCGACTCCCAGAAATCAAACGAACACAGCGAACGGAGCTTACCTCCGAATCAGGATCATAAACCTGATCTAGAAACTAGACAGAACTATCTTTCCAACGGTATAAGGATCATCTCCTGATTCTCTCTGGCTCGATGGGAATCCTCCCTCGAATCAGACTGATCGCAGATTCGAATCTGCCGAAACCTCTCTCACGAAAACAACAATAACTCAGCGAATACTCAACCAAATCACAAGAGGTTTTCACCCACATCAAGAGGAAAGAACGGAGAACTTACCCTCCAAATTTCGCTCCAATCCGACTTGATCTCCCCTGTCGTTTGCCTCCTCCAAAACCGAGCAGAAACTGCCCTCAACACCTCAACTCTCCCAAGGATCAACAAGGCTTTCTCCCAATCGAAACCCTAGCCTCTCACTCTGATTTCTCTGCGTTTTTCTGACTCCCCAAAACGCGGCCACGACCTTCTAAGGCCTTTAAATACGCAGCCCTAGGTCGTTCCCATAACCGAGCCAAAACGATGATTGATTTTTAAAACAAACCGAACATTAGAACACGGTGTCGATCGACACTTCTCTATGGTGTCGATCGACACCCCTTACCAAATTATAAAATTTGGTTTTGGGATGTTACAATTCTCCCCCACTACTCGGGATTTGTCCTCGAATCACGATACAACTGACCCCCAAGGCCATCACACTGACCCTACCTGGTTAAACACACTCCAAGGTCCACACCCGATCTCCGAGATCCAAACACGATCTCCGAGGTCCATATCTAGTCCTATGCTCACCCACATTATCAGACATTGATTACTTTTAGCTCATAGCATAACGCTCAAACTCTTAGGACACATCCTTCGAGTCAACGATATCTGGGAGAAACACACCCCCGCGAAAGCACACAAAACGATCGTGTAAAACTGGGGAACTCGCACTCCCGCGAAAGATCACAAAGCAATCGCTCTCGACTGAGCTGTTCGGGACCAACATCGTCAAGGTAATCGATCTTTAAACGTCTCAGAGCATCCATTGGCTAGAACTACCTCACATGAACTAAGGTACAATATTCCCAACACGAATATCCATAATAATAAGAAATCACATCTTATTAGACACGGGAAATAAATAAGGAAACTCCATCCTATTAATTCCCAAGATGTCAATCGTTACGACGAACAAAACACAAGCCCGACACAAAGCAGCACTTGCACACGAGCCAAAACAAAACTAGGGCCACAAAGAAAGCTAAGCTCAACGGCAACCTGCTTGTCGAACCACTCCCTGAACTTCAGCTTCATCTTTGCCTCTGGCTCCCAAGTCTCTTCTTGACAATCGCCACAATCCCGCAAAATCCGCAACAAATGAATCTTCTTCCGACGCAAAACCTTGATACTCCTCTAGAGAATCCTTACAGGAAATGCCAGAACCGATAAGTCAGGCTTCAGATCCACAAGAATCTTAGCCGCCGACTCCTCTGAATCATGCATGCCCTTCCTTAACCATGAACTCGAAACGCCTCATGAACTGCCCTCACAAATCAGAGGTAACTCAAGCCGATAACACAGAAATAGGAGGCAATCCGTCTCATAAGTCTTCAAATGTATAATCGTTACACGAACGAAAATACAATAATCAAACAACAACATCGGCACAAGGCCCAAACTGAAACTTCAACTTCACACCTACTCTAAACAGCTTAAAAACGCATAGTTTCTAACCCGGAATATACATAATGCAACGTTTCCTAATCCTGACCAGGTTTGACCTATTGATCGTGCAACAATCAAACAAGAACATGCACTACCAGCTGTAGGCCCGGAATTGGATCGATCGATTGTGCGCCACTCAAATGTGAACATACACAACCAAGCCGCTACACCCGTTAACTCGGTCATCATAACCAAATGAAAAATAAATACCCTTAAGATCTGTATCCCGCCTCATGCTTATATCACGACCAATCATTGATTACTCATACTTATACAAGCACCCGAAGACTAGGATCACTTTCCTTGCTATTACCCCCGCCATATCTTACTCCAGCAAGACATTTCTTCCAACTGAACCCTTGGTTAACAAAACTGACCATCACAAGGTCCATGCCGAACTCCGAAGCACATCACTAACCCCATACCTCAATGCACGTCACGTATATTTATTGCTCTTAACTCATCCTACATCGTGACACTCACAGGACGTATCCTGGACGCGAACAGATCCACACCATGACACTCACAAGACACATCCTGGGAGCTATCAGGCAACATTCCGCTCGCACTCTCGAGACGCACCCCTTGAGCCAATGATAACTAGAGAACGCATCTCCCAAAAATAAGCTATTCGAGATCACAGCCCCTAGAGCAATAAATACCACTGCTAAAACATGGAGATTAGAATTGTCTTACAGGGTCCAAAATCACTCCTGACGCCTCAACGTACACCTTCCTCGGCACACATACTCGCCTATGAACCTGAACGTCCCCTTCAAAGAGACCTGACACACATAACCAACTGCATTCATCATACCTGATTCCTCTCGAGAGCCATAAAAAGGTTTACCCAGATGATCTACCTGATTAGCTGCCGAACGCAGGGACTTCAGCAAAAGTAGCATAGACAATGACATGCTAGACCGCTTACTAACTTAGATCAAAACTCTGAAACTTCCATTGCAGCAATACGTGACCAGGGAAAAAGAAATCACCTCCCACTGCCACAATTTACTCTTGCTCAAAAACAAAACATACACCTTTGTTCCAGAAACCTTTCCAGAACCAAACTCCGCTACGTGCCTGATCCTCAGGACCTCCCGAACACACTAGGACATCGTCAAAACCCTAAAACCACCAAGACATCAAAGTACTCAGGTGATACACCACTTCTCAGCCTCACGAACTCCACTGATGTCCTGGCTAACTCAATCAACCCCTCTAGGTTAAATACCCACCCAGTGATCTGTCAAAAACCAACACTTGATCAACAACACACAAGATCTTTTCTCATCCTTAGAGGCTCACCTCTAATTTTTACGTGACCCAAGCCCGAGTCACTTCCCTTAATTCTGATACACCAATGTCCACTGAGAGTTCTTCCACTTTCTCTCTGCTATAAAGTTCAACCTCTACCCTAGCCTGACCAGCGCTACTTCGGCTCACCACTCGAGCCTCTCGAACCGTCTATCGTAGACTATACTCTTGACCTATCCGGTCTACTCGAGATCTCTACTCGATTCTCATAATCTGCCCATCATGGGCCAAAGAAATCCTGACACCTCCCGGTCAGCCTCACCCGAAACCTCTACCCGAGTTTCACATAAGTGTCTACTCAAGACCACAAATAACACCCGTAACCTGACCCGAACCGGTCAAAATATCCGAGATCAAAACCCGATCTCTGAGGCTCCCGTTCAGCCTCATGTTTATACGCCCGTTTTCAGACATCCATTACCCTTAACTCATTCAACACCCCTCCCACTCGCATGATGCATCTTTTGAGCTATCGGTGTCACACCACTCTCACTCGCAGGATGCATCCCTTGAGCTATCGGTGTCCTGCACCCCTCTCACTCGCAGGACGCATCCTTTGAGCTATCGGTGCCTCGTGCCCCTTCTACTCTCAGGACGCATCCCTTGAGCTCCGGGTACACAGGGAAAGCTAAACAATCCCTCGAGAGGACGCATCCTCTTAAAACAAAATAAATGAGTTGCTCGGGACCGCAGCCCCTAGAGTAATAAATTCTAAAACGTCTATAAACATCTATCGACTAGAACTACCTCGCGTGGCCAACTCGATACTCCCTAAACCCGAAATATCGCCACGTAACGCATATAAGAAAACTACTCTTATAACAACACATAGATAAATAAGGAACAACTCCATCTTCTTAATCTCAAAAATGTAAAATCGTTACAACATAAACAAAATTACAACGATGCAAAAGCATCAACATGCTAACAATCGAAATTGGAACCGATAAGAGCAGTAAAGCTCAAACCGTTCATCATGATGCACAGTCATATAACCACAATATAAGAACCTCAAGTCTTATAAGTCATATGAAAATTAATAAGGAACATCCTCTTATAAATTTTCAAAATGAATAACGTTCAACACCGACGAAAATACTAACAAAAATCCAAAACACCATAGCCAAAAACCAAACTTAGAAACTGAAACAAAACCCAATAGAAAGAGCTCTACTAAATCTTAGACCTGTTCGCCAAGGTCCTCAATTGCAGCAAGTGCCTCTACCAACGCCGCCCTCGAGGCATACCTGGAAGCTCTGCCGGGCTTCTTCAGCCCAATCCGAAGTCCTGTCACGAACTTGCCCATATGGGCCCGCTCCTCATCCATGCCACTACTCGCACAGACCACTAGCCTGCTGAACTCAGCATCGTACTCACGCACGAATCGGTTGCCCTGAACCAGACTCTGGAACTGCAACTCCAACCGATCCACCGGTTGTTGGGGTCGGTTTTCACCCGCTCAACATTTAACATTCAAAGTCAGGCGACTGAAGAAATGACCTTCCAGAATCTCGATGAACATGGCGAAATAGTTCCTAGATCTTCACGCGAAGCAAAGCCCGTAACCATGGAAGCTGTCTGGGCAAGATAGAGGACCGACCATGGCCTCGCCGAAGGAAGGCCGACCACGGCCTCGGCCAAGGGACCGACCACGTCCTCGCCAAGTCAAGGCCGACCATGTCCTCGCCAAGTCAAGGCCGACCACGTCTTCTCCTAGCCGAAGCCGACCATGGCTTCGGCCCAAGGGCCGAGCACGTCCTCTCCCCAATTGCTGATCACGTCTTCGGCCCAACGACACCAAGGTGGCCTGATCCGGACATGAAGCCCATGTTGATGAAACCGACTTAGGCAAGGCAATTCCATGAAGGTTTAGGAAACTTAGCCAACTTAGAGATAAATATATATACTCAATATAAAAGCCCTTGAGAAGGCATTCAAAAATTCATTCACAATCTGGTACTCAAACGTTTACACAGCAATTCAAAGCTCTTACTCATCTCTTGCGATCTTAGCTAATCCTAGAAATCTCTACCTCCTCACGAAACCCTTACAAATCTAATTGTGCTAGTTTAGGCTCCCACAATTTGGCGCCGACTAAGGGGACGCAGAGAGTTTCTAATACCAGAAAGCTAGGTTTCGCAAACACCAGAAGCAACGAAGGATCCTTGTCTCACAGGAACAACGAGGCGAGAGAAAACTCCGCGGAAAACACCGCGCTTCACGCCGCGAACAACCCAACGGATATCACGGAGATCAAGCAGATGCTTGAGATGCTGGAAAAGAGAGCACGGGATAAAGAGAAGCACAACAAAGCTACGATGAGCGAGCTGCGAGCGCTCAAGAGAAAAACACGCAAAAGGTCCCGTGTCCGTCAAACACGTCTCAGGTTCAACATGCCTCGAACCCATCGAAGGAGCCGGAACGAGGAGCTGCCGCCTCGGACCGATCGCACAGTCCCAGAGGACTTGCCTCCACCACCACCTCATCGAGAATCTGATACAACTCCCGAGCGTGTGATGGAAGAGTCGGACGAAGATCCTCGGAGACGAGTCCGGACGGACACAACTGCTTAGAACGACTTTACTGATCAAGAAGGGGCTCCAATTTCAGCGGAGCTCTACAGGAGACAGCAGGAGCGCAGGGCTCCACAAGGCTCCCGATACGAAGAGGTGGCTATGCTGAAAGCCTAGTTAGACCAGGTCATCTCCGATCTGCGGACTACCAAGCTGCAGATGTACCAAAGCACGGAAAGGGCTCCTAGGGTCGCCTACATGCTAGAGAAGGCTCGAAACACCCTTTTCGCTGAAAACATCTCGGGGGCCAGAATCTCCGATCCAGGAAGAATCAAGCTTCCGAGCTATGAAGGAACCTCCGACCCTGGTGACCATCTGATGGAGTTCGAGGTAGCCCTAGGAAGGGCGAATTTCAGGGAAGCCGAGAGGGACGTCGGCTACTGCAAGCTGTTTGTGGAAAGCCTCAAAGGGCCTGCCCTCCAGTGGTTCTACAAGTTGGAGAAGAATTCAATCCAGAACTTCCACCAAATTTCTGAGATGTTTGTACAACACTACAACATCTTCGCTGAACGAAAGATCTACGATGCGGAACTGTAGACCAACAAGCAAGGAGAGAACGAAAGCTTGCGGTCTTTCATGACAAGGTTCAAGCATACCTTGTCAAAGCTAGATGGAATAAGTAATACCTCTACCTTGGAAGCCTTAAGAGGAGCGGTTAGGTGTCCAGCTCCGTTTTGGTAGGAACTCACCATCAACCCGCCAACAACGATTCAAGACGCTCTTCACCGTGCAGCTGACTTTGCCCGAAGTGAAGAAGAACTCCGTACCAAGAGGGGCGGAAAGGCTAAGCAGACAAGCGAACCTTCTCAGGTTCCAATCCCAGCTTCAGCAAAGAGAGGCAAACCCGCATTCGTCCAGCTTGAAGGGGGAGCTGGTGGAGCTCATAACTACCAAATTGAGTCACCTGGTTATGGACGCGGCCGTGGACGCGGCAGAGGAAGCTTTACATGGGTTAGAAACCCGACAGAATACGACGAAAAGTTGTACTATGAGTTCCACAAAGCAACTGGATATTCGACTGCGAGGTGCCGCGAGTTGGGACGGCAGCTGGCCGCTAGACTGGCCGAGGGCACTCTCAAGGGTAACATCAGCCTGTCAGATTTCAAGCCAGAGGAAAAGGCTCATGATGCTACCGCGGGTCAGACAAAAAATCCCAGGCGACAACGTCGCGGTGATAACCCCGAGAGTGGGAATCCCCAAGGCACCATCAACATGATCATGGGAGGATCGCAGTATTGTGCTGACAACCTAACTACGATCGAGGCTTACCAGAGGCACGCCGAAGTCTACATCCCCAAGGACGAAGCATGCTGGTGATCCTATCACTTTTGACGAGGAGGATGCCGAAGGTATTGACCATCTACACAACGATCTGTTGGTGATCAACCTGACCGTCTTCGATTTCAATGTTGCTCGAGTCCTCATCGACACTGGAAGCTCGGTGGACGTTATCTTCAAAGATACACTCGAAAAGATGAAGATCGACCTATCACTCGTCGAAGGGCAACCGAAGCCTATAATGGGCTTCTCAGGTGAGATAACTTTGATAATGGGAACGATTCGCCTGCCAGTTCAAGCTGGAGGCGTCAAGAAAATGATGAATTTCACGGTGTCTGACCATCCCGCCATCTACAATTTGATCATGGGAACACCTTGGCTCAGTCAGATGCGAGCTGTACCGTCAACATACCACTTGTGCTTAAAGTTCCCAACCAGTGACGGTGTAAAGACAATTTTTGGCAACTAAAAGGATTCACGCATGTGTTTTTTAGCAGAGCACAAGCTGCGCAATCGTGAAGAGAACAAGGGCTCGAACCCGGGAGCTCATGAAGAGAAGAAGGACGATTCGACCTTACAGGGGCCACAGAAGAAAGCAAAAACCAATTCCAGTCAGGTGAAAGACCTAGCTAACCTCTTATAGCAATTACAGATCGCAGACGGTCGTGCAGAAGAAGAGCGACCTACCTGCGAACCTGTGATCTCTGTGTGCATTGACGAGCAGCACCCAGAGAGATGTGTCGAGATCGGAGCTGCCCTTGACGAAGTGCTCAAAACAAAACTATTGGCGTTTCTCCGAAAGAACGTCAATGCCTTTGCCTGGACCGCTGAAGACATGCTTGGGATAGACATCAACGTCGCCAGCCACGAGCTTAATGTGGATCCTACATTCAAACCAGTTAAGCAGAAGAGAAAGAATTTGGGTCCTGAACGGGCAAAGGCTGTTAATGACGAAGTCGAAAAGCTTCTCCGAGTCGGGTCTATAACCGAGGTCAAGTATCTTGACTGGCTCGCTAACCCAGTCATGGTAAAGAAGAAGAATGGGAAGTGGTGCGTCTGCGTTGACTTCACGGACCTTAACAAGGCTTGCCCGAAAGACAGTTTCCCCTAACCTCACATTGACCGTTTGGTGGAAGCAACGGCGGGTAACAATCGTCTTAGCTTCATGGACGCTTTCTCTGGCTACAACCACATTCTGATGCACCCTGATGATCGTGAGAAGACGGCCTTCATCACTGACCGAGGCATCTACTGCTACAAGGTGATGCCCTTTGGCCTGAAGAACGCTGATTCAACATATCAGAGACTGGTGAACAAGATGTTCCAGGACCAGTTGGGAAAGACTATGGAGGTCTACATCGATGATATGCTCGTCAAGTCATTCGAAGAAGAAGACCACATTGCCCACCTGGAAGAATGCTTCAACCAACTGAACCTCCACAACATAAAGCTGAACCCAGCAAAGTGCAGATTTGCTGTGACTTTTGGCGAGTTCCTTGGGTACCTAGTCACTCGCCAGGGCATTGAGGCTAACCCAAAGCAGATCGATGCACTGATCCAGATGGCTTCATCGAGGAATAAACGTGAAGTACAGAGATTAACTGGGAGAGTGGCCGCGCTCAATCGGTTCATCTCAAGCTCCACCGATAAGTGTCTTCTCTTCTACAACACTCTGCGAGGAAACAAACAATTCGAATGGTCAGAAAAATGTGAAGACGCCTTCAAACAGCTTAAGGAATATCTGGCAACGCCACCCATCCTTGCTAAGCCAGTGACTGGAGAACCGCTCTACCTCTACACTGCTGTCTCGGAAACAGCAGTCAGCGCTATCCTTGTGCGGGAGGAAAGAGGCGAGTAGAGGCCTATATTCTATGTGAGCAAAACACTCACAGACGCCGAGGCAAGGTACCCTCAACTGGAAAAGCTGGCATTGTCCGTCCTCATGGCATCAAGAAAGCTAAGACCTTACTTTCAATCTCACTCAATTATTATCCTTAGTACTTTCCCGCTACGTCTAGTTTTACATAGCCCAAGTCAATCTGGCAGGCTAGCCAAGTTGGCTGTGGAGCTCAGCGAGTATGACATCGAGTATAAAGGGCGAACATGCAACAAGTCACAAGTGCTGGCTGATTTCCTCATAGAACTCCCAGGAGACAAAGACTCTAAAGAGGTACAGCCCGGGACATGGCAGCTATACATGGACGGCTCATCCTCAAAGAATAGTTCTGGAGTTGGGATACGTTTAGTGTCGCCAACCGGAGAGGTCCTTGAGCAATCATTTTGACTTGGATTCAAAGCTTCTAACAACGAAGCAGAGTATGAGGCCCTCGTTGCTGGCATAAAGCTCGCCCAAAGACTACGGGTCGAACACATTCACGCGTTCTCCGATTCACAGCTGGTAACCAGTCAGTTCAGCGGCGAGTACATTGCAAAGGATGATCGCATGGAGGCTTATCTGAAGATAGTGAAGAACCTTGCTTCTTCATTCCAGGAGTTCGCCCTTTCAAAGATTCCCAGAGGTGAGAATATGGACGCCGACGTGTTGGCCAACCTTGCCTCCGCCACTGCTACGCCGGAAGATCCGGCTTTGAAGCGGATCATTCCGGTCGAGTTCATTGAATTCCCCAGCATTCAGGAAGAGGTGACGCTCTCCAACTCAACACGCTCTCAAGCAGGAAAACAAGCACGCGCCCTTGCTGAAGCAACCAACAGAGACATAGAAATGGCAGAAGCTCCCGAAATCCCAGACACTCACATGCATGACGCCGACGGCCCTGTCAATAACATCCCTGTCGCTGATATTTCTGCTACCAGCAGCTCTCATCACCCCGAAGAAATCCCAATGAATGAAATACGATAGTACATTGCCGATGACAAATTGCCCAATAGCAAGTGGGCAGCCCGCAAGTTATGAAAGCATGCTGCTTGTTATGTTCTACTTGATGGCAACCTCTTCAGATGGGGATTCTCCGGTCCCATGCTCACTTGTGTTGAAGGGGAAGAAGCAAGACGAATAATGGAAGAAGTCCATAGTAGGCCTTGCGGCAATCATTCGGGAGGCAAGGTGCTGGCGATCAAAATCAAGAGACATGGTCACTTCTGGCCCGCTATAGTAGGCGATTGCATGAAATTCTCAGCCAAGTGTGTGAAATGCCAGCGATATGCTCCGAAGATCCATCAACCAACTAAGATGCTCTCTTCTATCACTTCGCCTTACCCATTCATGAGATGGGCCATGGACATTGTTGGACCATTGCATCCGTCAAAGTAGAAGCGGTTCTTACTTGTTCTAACAGACTACTTCTCAAAGTGGATAGAAGCTGAAGCCTATGCTAACATAAAGGATGTTCAAGTAGAAAGCTTTTTCTGGAGAAACATCATATGTCGTCACGGAGTTCCGCATGAGATTGTTACAGACAATGATTTGCAGTTCATATCCAACCGGTTCGAGATATTCTGTGCAAAGTGGAATATCCGACTTAGCAAGTCTACACCTTGCTACCCTCAGGGCAATGGTCAAGCAGAAGCTATCAACAAGACGATCCTTGATGGCCTTAGCAAGCGCTTAGAGGCAAAGAAGGGTCGCTGGGCCGATGAGCTAGAGGGAGTCTTATGGTCCCACCGCACCACTACCCGCCGAGCAACAGGCGAGACTCCTTTCTCCCTCATCTATGGAATTGAGTGCGTCATCCCGTCCAAAATCTGCTCACCTGGAGAACGACGTTAGCTCTTACCTCGCAACGAACCAATCAACCGGTCAATGCTGCTTGATGCGTTGGACTTCCTTGATGAACGACGCAACCAAGCGCTTGTACGAATTACCAATTACCAGAGCGCAGCCTTGAGGTATTACAACTCCAAAGTCAGAGAACGATGTTTCTACAAGGGTGACTTAGTCTTGTATGAGGTGTTCCAGAACACAGCAGAGCCAAACGCAGGCAAGCTCGGAGCTAACTGGGAAGGCCCATACAAGATCACAACAGTCATTTGTCCTAGCATCTACGAACTCGCCACCATGAACGGCACTCCAATCCTCTACTCTTGGAATGCCAAGCACTTGAAGAAGTATTATCGCTAGTCTTCTCTCCAACTATGAACTACGAGGCGACTTGATCCCTGTAACGGGTACGTAGGCAGCCTATCCTCGGATAGGTTCAGTTGCCCCCCTCCGTCAAAAAGGGGGGGATTCCGCGCTTCATCGGCCTTTTTCCCGGACGAGCTCACTTGATCTCCTTCGCCTTAGGGGGGAAGGGGGTGAGTGTTTTACATACGCCTCGTTCCCAGACGAGTTCACTTGATCTCTTCCGCCTTCACGGGGGGGAGTAAGTGTTTTCACTCAGCCTTGTCTCCGGACGAGCTCCACTGATCTCCTCCGCCTTCAAGGGGGGGGGAGTAAGTGTTTTCACTAAGTCTTGTCTCCGGACGAGCTCCACTGATATCCTCCGCCTTCTGGGGGGGAAGTCAGTGTTTTCACTCAGCCTTGTCTCCAGACGAGCTCAACTTCTCTAGTCGATATCAGTTCCCTCCTTCGTCTACAAGGGGGGGAGTGGGGTACCCGTACGCCACTCTTTGACAACAGCATCACCATAAACTTCAAACACTTGACACAAACCTCATCATGAGAACAGCTATGTCCTTTACGGGCTAATCAAAGCTTCAATCAAGTAGAGTCGTTCTGAATTTATTGTTGCTGGCCACAACAATAATGCGGGAATACGAACACAATGACATCCAACACCGGATTCAAAGCGCGCTATATAAGTATCAGTGTTCAGTATTGGGGCGGACGAACCCAATTGATCACTCAGAAACCCAACAAACGTCGTTGGTAAAATGCAGCTGCTAATGATTTTCGTTTGGCTTGTACCTTGAACGAGTCATTCGGAAACCCAAGATGCACACTTGTAAAACTTAGGGTGAACTTGTTCTCGGACAGACGTGTCTGGCAGAACAGCACCAATTCACAAAGCCCAACGACAGTGTTGGCAAACATATGACAAAAGCACATAACAGCCTAAAGCACTCCTAAGTATAGGAAGACATCTAAAGCGAGTACATAACTCCAAAACCAGCAAAGTTCATCATAAGATACAAAGCCTATAGAGTCATTCCGCATTCACCACAACGCAAGAACCCAAAATGTTAGTAAGGATACAAACCATCCAATACTACAACCAAAAGTCATCAAATCCGACAAAGGTCTTAGAAACAAATAGAGTCATAAAGAGACTAAAAATAAACTAAATCACGAACAGAGAGAAGTGGTCACTCATCAGCCTCCTCATCCTCATTGGCCGCACTGTTGTCCTCTGAAATCTCTAAGGCTTGCCTCACGCCAGAGACAAGCTCATCAAACACATCACGAGCATTATAAATCGTGATCTTCCTCTCAACCAAGAGCTGCTCTGCGGCGTCCAGAGTCGGTCTGTCAGGCTCGCGGAGACATTTGATGAACTCTAGGTTCGCATCAATTTCAGTAAGGTCCTACATATTATCCTTTGTTGTCCCCCCAA
Organism: Draba incana; assembly: GCA_963576765.1. Classification (NCBI taxonomy): domain Eukaryota; kingdom Viridiplantae; phylum Streptophyta; class Magnoliopsida; order Brassicales; family Brassicaceae; genus Draba; species Draba incana. The sequence continues at coordinate 24,815,506 of OY755210.1, read as the reverse complement.
TCCTATCAAGCAACCTGGCGACCTGTCTGGTCCGTCCAGTAAAGCTACGAATCGCCTCATCCTTGGCCTTAGCAGCGGCCTCTTCAATCTTGGTGTCCCTGAGATCCTCAGCGTCCAATAGCTTACTCCTAAGAAAAGCAATCTCCTCCTTGTCCTTCGCATGCCGTAGAGATGCCCTTGACAGCTTGCCACTCAACTCTTCCGACCTCTTCTTTACAGAAGCAACGTCGTCCTCAAGAGCTCGGTTCCTCTCAACAAACTCAACGCATGCCTTCTTGGCCTCGCTCAGCTCAGTATCACGAGAGCGAGAGTCCTCTTCAAAGCAGAAGGCCATATGGTCCAGCTGGGTGGAAAGCTACATACAGAGAAAAACGAAGGGAATGGTATTAGAATCAAAAGAAGTTAAGTAACAATAACAAGCACAAGGGGGGAAAGAAAACAAACCTCAGAAACTTTGGCTTTCGCCAGTGCAAAAGCCCTCCCACTAGAACTGGGAGTCGGAGGGGACGGTGCTGCAATGCCATGGCCCGTCAGCCCAGAAGCCAAGGTAGGAGAGGAGCCCGCCTTCTGTCGCTTCGGAGGTGCCCCGTCGGGAGTACTTCCAGCCTTGCCTTCTAACCTAAGGGCTCTCTTTCGCGATTGCTCACGCCGCATCGCAATCTCATCAGGGGTACGGTCAAGAGCGTGAGAATGCTGGATTGGTGTAACAGGAGTCTTTGGCACTGTAGTCGACGGAGCCCGAGTCTGCGAGCACGCCTTCGCCGAGACCGCGGCGCTCGTCGACACTGCCTTCGCCCTCTCCGCTCGCTGATAGGCCGAGACCCTAGGTGCACCCCGTCCGAGAACCTTCCCTGGGAAGATCATTGTGGAAAGCGTCTTCTGGATCCTCTGACGAGTGAAAGACTTTGCCCAGTCACCGTCCCCAGAGGCAAGAACGCTGTGGATGGCCGCTGCGTCACCCCGGCTGACTGTCTGAGATGCTGCTGGCTTCACTGCAAAAAGAAACAATCCAGAAATCAGTACACACAACATGAACACGCTACGAAAAATATTTCTAAATATAGAATTACCTCTCTTCTCCTAACTCGTCCTAGCGAGGGAGATGCAGTCCGCCTCAACGGTCTTCTCCGAAATCTTGACAAAGATGAATCGGTCCTCGAAGTGGTCGTCCTTGCTCGGGAATCCATCGATGAGCACGCAGCCCTGAACTGGAGAAACTAGATACCTAAGCTCCTCTGTACGGCCACGAGGCCTGAAGTCCAGCAGACTGGACAGCTGCTTGGTGCTAATCTCTGCGTTACACTCCCTACTCAGCACATAGATGCCAATGATATGCCTCAACCCCCTGGGGTTGATTTGAGCAAGGGAGATACCATTCGCCTCCAAGAAACGAAGAAGAAAGCCTGGCACCGGAAACCACAACAAGCAGTGCTCGAAGAAGTTTTCATACAAGGTGAAATATCCCGAAGGTGGAGCGTCAGCTCGCTGAGTGCGATCCTGAGCAACCAGCCTGATCTCGTCTGAAATCTCGCACCTCTCTCGGAGAAGCTGTAACGACTCTTCATCGGAAAAAGAGGATCCCGGAGGGTCCGGACGCGCCTTCTTCTTCTTGGCCACCACAGGCCGGCCAACCTCTGCAAAGGTGTCATCATCATCGTCCTCAGCATCGGAAGGGAGTGACCTGAAAGTAGAGGAAGAGTATGACAGAGCGGCGTCGCCTCCACCAGCTGGGAGCCCTGGGTCCTCATTGCTAAGGGGAAAGGAAAGTCCAATCCCCCCATTACATTCCATCAAATCTTCATCACCGCTAGGCCTTCTCTCCTCCTCGACCTCCGCTAAGTCATCAAAAGCATCCTCATTACCCTCATCGGGTCCGCTAAGATAAACCCATGGAACAGTGAGTCTGCTACAGAGACGAATTCTGATGCCGTCATTCTCATGAGATGCTAAGGACGCCGTCTTAACCCCCGGCGAGGATGGCGTCGTTACCTTGTCCCTGGTTCGGCTCGGCAAAGCGACCACGGGGTCGGTACCTCTCAACATTGCGACCACGGTGTCGGTTCCACCCAAGGGTGCGACCACGGGGTAGGTTCCACTCAACGTCGCGACCACGGGGTCGATTCCACTCGAAGTCGCGACCCCGGGGTCGGTTCCACTAACAACCGCGACCACGGGGTCGGTCCAAGTCGGAGGCACGGCAACGTCTTCGGCTTGACACAACGGTATTGCCGATCCACCACGGTCAACCAAATCGGGTTTCGTCTTATCCATAACGTGACCAAATCTACATTAACCCAAAATTAAGATCGAAAAGTAAGTTTTGGCATTTTTCCACCGAGAACAAGATTTATTCCTAAAACAAGCTTCAAAGGAGATTCTCAAAAAATCTATGCAAATCCAAAGTCAATCTCATCAACAATTGAAGCTTGGAAACAATGGGAATCAAGAGACTTGGGATCTCCTCCTAATAACATCTCTTGGCCAAGACTTATTCTTCTTAAAAGCAAGATTCCAAAGGGCTTGAGTTCTCAACCAAGATCTATGGGAATCAAAGAGAGATAGGTGAATAAAGAAAACTCACCCAAGGAGAAAAGGTGAGCACGCGGTTGGCGGTAGAGCGAGTCTCTGGTCGACGGCAGTGCGAAGCGTCGGTCGGTGGTGGCACGAGGACCCGACTGCGGTGAGAGGGGGAAGTTGAAAAGAAAAAAAATTTCAAAGAGAACTAGAAGATGATGGAGGAAAGAGAAAGGAGGAAATAAAAAAAAAGGGAGTAGACCATATCAAACCTTATCCTCTCCTTCTCTCACCAAGCGAGTCCCGGCTCCATTCAAAAAAAAGAAAACACTCTTTCTTCCCGGAATCAACTGGCTATCACTCGGGAACGTCATTGACACTAGCAATCACAGCACGGAGTCTTAAAACCTCCATCGGGAATATGAAGTCCTAAAATCTTCGAGAGAAAAAAAAAAAAAAAAAAAATCATTTCTGCGGAAAACGCAGCAACTTCGGCAAAGGAAGCAAGAAGTGTTAAAATCTTCAAAACGCTTACGGAGTCTTAAAACCTCCTGTATACAGTCACTCTCTACTATTGTGGAAGAGGATAGGCAAACACTTTGGCTTTGAACGGAAATGTCGATATCTAACACATCTTAAACTTGGCACTATTATCTCTAACACTACCGAGCTGGGGGGCTAGCTGTTGGGGTCGGTTTTCACCCGCTCAACATTTAACATTCAAAGTCAGGCGACTGAAGAAATAACCTTCCAGAATCTCGATGAACATGGCAAAATAGTTCCTAGATCTTCACGCGAAGCAAAGCCCGTAACCATGGAAGCTGTCTGGGCAAGATAGAGGACCGTCCAAGGCTTGACAAGTGGAGACGTGTTCGGCTGCACGGGACCGACCATGGCCTCGCCGAAGGAAGGCCGACCACGGCCTCGGCCAAGGGACCGACCACGTCCTCGCCAAGTCAAGGCTGACCCCGTCTTCGCCAAGTCAAGGCCGACCACGTCTTCGCCTAGCCGAAGCCGACCATGGCTTCGGCCCAAGGGCCGAGCACGTCCTCTCCCCAATTGCTGATCACGTTTTTGGCCCAACGACACCAAGGTGGCCTGATCCGGACATGAAGCCCATGTTGATGAAACCGACTTAGGCAAGGCAATTCCGCGAAGGTTTAGGAGACTTAGCCGACTTAGAGATAATACATATACTCAATGTAAAAGCCCTTGAGAAGGCATTCGAAAATTCATTCACAATCAAGTACTCAAACGTTTACACAGTAATTCAAAGCTCTTACTCATCTCTTGCGATCTTAGCTAATCCTAGAAATCTCTACCTCCTCACGAAACCCTTACAAATCTAATTGTGCTAGTTTAGGCTCCCACACCGCTTCTTGAGGAAAATACTTGGCATTAAACTCACCCAAGAATTCTTCCCAAGTCCACAATGTTTGCCTTCTCCTAGCCTGGACACCGGCCCACCAGAGACGAGCATTGCCTTCCAAGAACTCAACCGCCAGATCAACACGGTACTCAACAGGATATCTGAGAGAACGAAGTCTTCGTTCCACCCTCAATCTCCACTCATTGGCTTCCTCTGGTCCCTCTCCACCCGAGAAGGACAAGGGCCCCATGTACTACAACTCATTGGACATCGCCAGATACTGCTCCCTCAGAGTCTTCACTGGAGCATGCACTGGTACCACACCCGGTAACCGCTCCAAAATTAGCACAAGCGTCTTCGCCAAACGATCCTCCGGATCCTGAGCTCCGCCTGTAGCAATACCTGCATATGGCCCTCCTGCCTCACCAGTAGCTCCGGCACTAACTCCGGCACCGGCAGTACTATCCGACACGCTCACATAGACCACAAAATCCTCATGATACGTTGGCGAATCAGCCACCTGCTCTGACGACTCACTCTGAGTCACCCACTCGAATGACGTAGTCACACAACCCCGACCACGACCTCGGCCTCCACGGCCTCCAGCTCTGCCTCTACGGCCACCAACTCTACCACGACCTCTTGGAACTCTAGCCATCGCACACTGTACTTACCAAAAGCACATCCTAAGATACTAGAATTCACCGAATAAAGATCAGACAATCACATACCGTGGAATCTCTTTGAAGGCTCGGAGAGGATGATCTAAGACTCTACAACTCACAGAACTAACTACTAATAGTCAATTCAACAACAATCTCAAATCAACTAATTACTAACAGCCCTAGAACCGTAAGGGCTCTAATACCAAAATGTAACACCCGCATTTTTTTTTTATATAATTAAACATTATTAAATCAGGGTGAATACTAAGCGGAAATATAGTAAGATAAATAAAAAATCCAATTCAACGATCTATTAAACCAATAATTCAATTCCACTAAAACACCAAGTCTAACAATTCCAAATAAAATATCTAGCAACCTAACACGCTACTAAAATCTATAAAACACCAATAGACTCAAATCCTATCATCCCCCGTCCTCGCCTCGATTCCACGATCACACTTTTCTTTTACCTGCAACTCAAAAGAAACCGGGAGTTGCGTGACTATTATCACAAATACTCAGTGGAGCGGTCATCCCGCCACAGGTTAAACATAAAATACAATTAACAATTATTAACCAATTCAATTTAATTATTTGGTATTCGAATTATCCAAAAATACTCTTTAAAAAATAACAAAAAAAATTGTAATATTATAAATAATAACATAAATTGGTTATTTTTACCGAAATGTATATACAATATCCGAATTGATAAAAAAACAAAAAAAAATTTATAAAAATTACATAAACTTTAGCTTTAAAGTTTTTATAAAAATTATAAAAATTACATAAATTACATGAACACACCCGACCTTAACTTTAAATATATATAGGTTTATTTATGTTTTGTATATTTCGGGTATCCGTTCGGTTATCGGTTCAGTTCGGGTTCGGATTCGGTTCGAGTAATTTTGGTCGGGTTCGGTTCGGTTTTTCGGTTCCGGATATTTTGCCTACCCCTTGCCTTAGGCTCATAATATCATTAAACCTATTTTAAATAATAGAATTTAATTCTATTATGAGCCTAATTACAAATTGGGCTTTTGTAAGCCTATTTAGGATATCTTCAAGGCTTTTGCAGAATTGTTCTTGTCGTTACATCAATCTCCTAGGGGTGAAATTCGACCCCTATAGTATTTTTTAACTTCATTTACTATATTTAGATTTTTTAAATGACAAAAAAGGATGTAATGTATCTTACAAACATTGATGGTTTTGATGCCTCTCATGGAGAACGATGCTTAATCATCTCTATGAGGAGAAAAAAATGATTTGTTTGATTTTTCATGAATTAAATATTTTTGCCTATTTTCAAATTTCATTTAAATCATGATCTCTAATAAGTAAATTGATGCTTCTTTTTTCATGTCCTTAATTCTCATTTATTCACCGTGATATTTTAACTTCACTTTACGTTTATATTTACTCATATAACATATAAGTTTATGTCAATTCATATACAAATTTTTATAAATGAACTATCTCTTCCGTTTTACGTACAAGATTATATATGTCCAATAATTTGCTACAAGTGTTTAGTTGTCGAACCTATATAATAATTCACTATAAACATTAGCTTTTGATAATATTAAATACACAAATATATAAAGAAAAGAGAAATTATTGTATATTTTATCAAGTTAATTTCAAATCCACGCAACGCGTGGACAATCCCTAGTCTATATAATATGTTAAGGTTTACACAAAGCCAAAACGATGAGAAAATGACATGTGTCATCTATTTTCTTATATAATTAATTGATTATTATTTTTTGGTCAAATGTAATTAATAACTATAATTAATACAAATAATGCATTAACTACAATATCTTAAATAAATCTAAATAACAATCCAACAATAATAGTTTTGTTATTTTATGTATTTAAGTAATGTATTATAAAGATTTGAATAACTAAAGTTTATTGAGTTAAAATTTCTTGATTATCAAAAAAATTACTTCACCTTTATATAATCGAATTCACTATAAACATTAGCTTTTGATAATATTAAATACACAAATATATAAAGAAAAGAGAAATTATTGTATATTTTATCAAGTTAATTTCAAATCCACGCAACGCGTGGACAATCCCTAGTCTATATAATATGTTAAGGTTTACACAAAGCCAAAGCGATGAGAAAATGACATGTGTCATCTATTTTCTTATATAATTAATTGATTATTATTTTTTGGTCAAATGTAATTAATAACTATAAATAATACTAATATTGCATTAACTACAATATCTTAAATAAAACTAAATAACAATCCAACAATAATAGTTTTGTTATTTTATGTATTTAAGTAATGTATTATAAAAGATTTGAATAACTAAAGTTTATTGAGTTAAAATTTCTTGATTATCAAAAAAATTAATTCACCTTTATATAATTGAATTCTTGAATATTCATATTATTGTATTTCTTTCTTCATACCCCGATTAGAAAGAACATTGGGGTCAAATGCACATAGCCCATTACCCAACATTTTTTTATTTTCCAAATTTTTTTTTTATATATATTTAATGGTAGTAATTATATATTTTACGACCATATATATTAACTTACGTTTAATGTTCCTAAAAACATCACATTACATTTTTCTTATTTTTTTTATAACCTTATAATTCTTTTATTTTTTTGGTACAAATTTATTTTTGAATAAAGTGTTGATTAAGTCAACAAATATCTTCTTTATTATTTGTAATTATGTGCAATATTAAGTGTGAATTGTTTTTTGTAACAGTCACAATATTAATACACGTTCAAAGAGGTGTTTATGATAATATTAAATTCTAAAATCTTCCATTATGATTTTGACGTTAATATATGTTGAGATGTTAAGCTATATAATATAGTCATGCTCCACTCATCATAATGATTATCAAGAATAATACTAAATCCCTCACTTTTTTATTTTATTTTTGTGTATGGGAGTACATATAGATCATGGGTTTGTTAACTTCTACTTTTTAATGTTATGAATGTAGGAGTCGTAACTCGCACAATTGAATTTGCAAGGGTTGTCATGGAAATGCGAGACTTCTAAGTAAAACCAAAGTGCAGAAATGTAAGAGAAGATTGTCACTATAGCTTTAAGTGAGCTTTATTATTGATGTTGTGAAAAATTACATTTCCCATTTTTGGTGAATACAATGAGCTATATATAGCTTTTCATCCTAGGTCTAAGTGCTAGGTTTGGGCCTGACCCTTAAGCAAATAAATAGCTTTAGGCTCATAATATCATTAAATCTATTTTAAGTAATAGAATTTAATTTTATTATGGGCCTAATTAAAAATTGGGTTTTTGTAATCCTGTTTAAAATATCTTCAAGCCTTTTGCAGAATTGTTCTTGTCGTTACATCAATCTCCGAGTGGTGAAATCCGACCCCTACAATGAAATAGTCGATCGTGTGGTTGTATCCTGAAATTCTTAATTGTATCAAAAACCGTCACATTACGAGCAATTAAAGAATTAAAGAAAGAGTGTCTTGCCTCCACACATACCGTTCATCGTTTATCATAGTTTTGGTATCGATTTTTGAAATTTTGTATCTTTTTTTTTAGAAATTGTGCTCCTACAGTTTTTACAATTTCAACTGTGATTCCAAAGTAGGCTATGAATCTAAACAAATATCTAAAAGAAAAGTAAAGCTTTCCTCTTTTTCTTAAATTTTCGATGATCTATTTCCCACTAAAGACATCTAATCTATGATCATGTAAATGTATCAAGTACTTTGCATTGGGTCATAAAGAGTCTGACTTGGATTCTAGCCGAGGTTAGTTCACCAGGATACAATTCAAATTAACATTCCATTGGTTATATGCGTAAGTCATAAAGTTTCATGTTTGTTCAGGATGCATCATTAGGCATATAATAAGAAAAAAATTTCTATAATCCAAACAATTGTGGAAGTGTGTAACACAACCCACAAGTACTTCAAAGAATGGTCGAAAAACATATCTATGGAATAATGAGAGAATATAACTGCATAATTCAAGTCTTCTAGAAACCTTTCTCATACGGGAAATTAAACAACCACACAGTCAATAACTTCATCACGATTAATCCCAGCTAGACATCGTGAGCATTGGTTGACATTATTGTTGTTGTCTTAGTTATACTATAAAAATTAATTAGGCTAATGTCTTTTTGTAAGAACCTTTTAAAAAATTTATATTTTTGTAGGAAAAATTATAAGAAAAAATGTAACCAAGCCAAACTCTACTATTTTGTGATCTTAAGCTAAAATTTGAATTTAAAGCTTCATTTCTGTATTGCAAAAGTCATCATAAAATTTATTTATATAATATTAAACACACAATTTGTCAAAAAAAAATAGAAATTATTGTATATTTAACCATTTTAAATCAACACAACGCGTGGGTAATCCCTAGTTTTAGATAAGGAAAAGTGGGAAGGCAATCCATCGAGCTCGGGACCTTGGCTGAGAGGAGTAAGAAGATGGGCCACTCTTCTATATTCATGACGCTATCCACCAGGTCATAATCTGTCACTTGACACTAGCTCTGTTCCTTACTATATCAAACACAAAATCACCCAAATCAGCACCTCTATTTTCGAATGCAACAACGATTTCTAGTAATACGTGATGATCATATTGATAATATATCCAACCCAATCTAAAGGTTAATTCGGTATCCTTCCTGAATCCGTCCACTTTACACTAAATTTGATCTATTTGTTGGCTCACGGGCAAGGTATCCACTTCCTTGACTGCTTCCTCTAAGGTCCTCAGTTGAGCATGTGTCCAAGCCAAATATTTCGTTTGAATTCTCTTATTTTTGGGTTAACTAAAGCGTTTCATCGTAAACACTTACATACTTTTTTTAGCATGGAACTGGCTTTTAATAATACACTTGTTTTTGAACCTTAAATCATCCCTTCCAAACCTAAATTTGAACTAAAAATAGAAAATTAAAGTATTCTTTCATATATTAATAAACGTCAACTAAACTACCGACGAGGTAAGTGATTGTTTTTTCTATTCAGTCTTTTTTTATCAACTTCAAAACTTTTCAGACAAATAAAAACCATAATAACAAAAAAAATACCACTAGGCAATCAACGCATTGATATCTATCGACATGCTCAAGTTGAAGCTACATAATGAGTTTCGGCAAATGAAACATCTCCAAAAAAAACTATCTCTCAACAATTATCATCATCCTCATCCATTACATCTTGGTCACCACTGCCACCAGACTGACTTTTATGTAATCATGATGCTACTTATTACCCTTCCATGCCACAAACAGGTTCAAGATGGATCATTTGTAATGCTCACTGTGAATTCGTTTGTGTTGCTTCTTCCTTCCCTCGAAGCCGAAGGTTTTAGTCTCCTTCATGCTATGCAAATAGTTTTGTCTTGAGGTTATTATCGGATAATTTTCGAAAACGACTCAAAGCTACTAATAGAGCTACTACTACATCGCCGTACGGACATAGCAATAGAAAATTTACTCCACGACATTGATCATGGCGTAAGCTATTTGCATGTGTTCATTTTGTTCATACTAAAAAACATCAAGATGTTATAGATGATCGACTAGTTTATATAATACAAACTCTGTATTTTTGTTTTATTATATTTATAATTTTATGTAAGAATGTCAAAGTTATAATAAAACACATATGTTCAAAAAACAAAAAACAAAAAAACATGCTAAATTTAAAGACCACGATCATATTAAATTTTAAACTTCTACGCACCTTTTTTTTTTTTTGTCGACACACACTTTCTTCTAGTTCCTACATGCGTGATTGTAATTTGCTACATTCAAAACTGAAAATACCAAATAAATGGTTTATTATTGTTTGTACTGCTCGTTAGTGTCGGTGGAGAAGATAACGTGGCTTGATTACTTCACAGCTGGACCGTAAGATTACGACTCCAAATTAAAATTCCTCATCGGATCCAACGGTTACCGTACAGCACCTTTTAACATAAAGTCTAGTAGACCCCACCCACCACTAATTAAAAGCCCACTTTCTTTGTGGTCCCCACTTTTCCAGCTGTCTTCATTCCTATTTTATTTTTTCAGACTATCACTAGTACATCGTAGATCCGTAATCAACAATTTTGGCAGGAGATTATTTGCTAAGAGTTATATTAAGAAAACCAAATATTATAATTTGAAGACTAAAATCATGATAATCAATGATTAAACGTGATAACCTGTCTTTTTTGTTTCTTGCTTGTCTTAAGAGAAAAGAATATCCAGAATTTATTATCCTAGTAGTAAAAATCTCTTCCCCAAAATAAACAAAATTAAATAACTAAGAAACAGTAGTAATTAGAACGAATCATAATGTATATGAGGGGATTGTAAAAACAAAAAATTCGTTGCAAAAAAAAAATTAAAATTTCCACCGTTTTTAATGTACAAGCTTGGCTTTAGTATTGTATCCGTAATAAGAAAGATACCATCTAACGAATTTTTTCAACCCGGTTTCCAAATCTGTCGTCGGTTTATACCCGAATTCGTTTCGGGCTGAGCTAATATTCGCGTGCGTGAACGGAACGTCGCCGTTTCCAGGCATCTCCACGAAGTTCCTCTTTGCCTTCACTTTCAAATGTTTCTCCAATATATCAACCAGAATCGGTACAGTAACCGGAGACGTATTCCCTAGGTTAAAAATCCGGTACGGTGCTGCTCCACGTTTCTTCCCACCCGACCCGGTACTTTTACCCGATGAATCCAAAGATCCTAAACACCCTTTGACTATATCATCGATATAAGTAAAATCCCTGGCTAAATCAACCCGGTTCTTTCCCCGGTAGATCGTGATCGGTTTACCTTGAAGAATGTTTCTTGTAAAGGAGAAATACGCCATGTCCGGTCTACCCCAAGGCCCGTAAACCGTGAAGAATCTCAAACCGGTTATCGAAAGACCGTAGATATGATTATACGTATGCGTGATTTCTTCGCCGGCTTTCTTCGTCGCCGCGTATAAACTCGCCGGTTGATCGGTCCGGTCCGATTCAGAAAACGGTACTTTCTCGTTTAAACCGTAAACCGAACTCGAAGAAGCCCAAACAATCGCCGGTTGAGGATTCGCCGATTTACAAATCTCGAGAAGATTCACAAGTCCGGCGATGTTACTATGTACATACGACTGAGGATTCTCCAATGCGTATCTAACACCAGCTTGAGCAGCGAGATGCATTACATGAGTAAAAGCAACAACATCGAAAAGCTTCGATAAAAGCTTACCATCGTTTAGATCTCCTTCAACGACAAAGATCCCTCGTGAAGAAAGAAGCGATCTTCGTGCACGTTTTAAAGATGGGTCGTAGTAATTGTTGAAATTATCAAGACCCACGACTCCATCGCCGCGTTTCCGTAACGCGAGTGAGACGTGGCTACCGACGAAACCGGTTGCTCCGGTGACTAGAACGGAGATTCCACCGGAACGATGGATCTGAGCGGAGGTACGGACTTGTTTCTCCCATTGGATTCCTCCCCAAGAAGCGGTTAGGTAACGGCTACCGGAATCGACGAAGCTTTGGAAACTCAGGTAAGAAGCGGTTAGAGCGATTAAGAAGAGAGCCCATAAGAACATGGTGCTTGTTGAGGCGAAACATCGGTGGAGTTGTCGGTTTGACCGGTCAATCTTGAATTTACCAGGCGTTGACGGAAACAGCTCATCTTCTATTGAAGGCATAATCACAACAACTCTGTATCGAATTCTCTCCTAAAAATTCTCTAATGAGGAAATTGAAATGAAATTAAAATTTGGGTAAATTTTGAGGAAAGAAGAAGAATCAAGGAGAGAAAAATAGACAGATGCAGATTTTTTTTTTTTTTTTTTTGGTATTTTCCAAAAGCATCTGCTAAGGAGAAGAGGAAGAGACGGAGAAGTATATATTCAGGGGAGGTTAAGGGGACAAGGAAACGCGTTATTCTGATTTTGCCAGATTGGCATTTTTTTTTCATTCTAATTCTTTAACTATTTGTTGACAAAAAAACTCCTAGTTATTTGTTTTTTTATTCTTGATAAATCTACTTATTGTTTGTTTACAGACAGGAAAAAAGATTTCATTAACTAATTTATTTTCATTTAAAGCGTAATCCTTTTTCCACCAATTTAAAACACACAACAAGAGTCAAAACAATATGAAACAAGATTACATATAGAGAAGGAAAACAATAATGGACTGATTAGTGGGTGATAAATTTGTGGGTTTATGTAGAACGATTATAGATCGACTGTGACATGTTTAAATTGTTGTCGATTTTGATGGATTAGTAGTCTAAAATTTGCTCGTGTAATTATTTAGTTTTTGACAGTGTTTTGAAAACCGGACCGGACCGGGGTCAGATCGGGTTCAACCGTGAACCGGCCAGCTAGCCGGGTTGGGTTGACCCGGGTTTGAGAATTTTTTTTTTTTTTTAAATTTCTATTTTTTTCCATATTTAAATTTTTTATGATTAAAATTTATAGATTTAAATACTAGTTTTGAATTTAGTTATCCACCAAAAAAAATAGTTTTGAATTTAGTTAATTTTTGTTATGGTTTAATGTTTTTATTTTTTTTTACATATAAACTTAACTATTTCTCATTAAATTTTCTCTTTGAATAGTTTTTTTTGTTATTAAAATGATTTTCTTAATTTTTTAAAATATATTTATATTCAAAGGCTATATTATATATTTGGATATTATAGTTATACAAAAACTATTTATATTATTATTTAAAAAAAAACTATTAAACCCGGTCCGACCCGGTCGAACCACATTGACCCATGATCCAAAAGTATTCCCGGTTCGGTCGCCGGTCCGGTTTTCAAAACATTCGTTTTTGAAGATAAAACTTTCTATGCAAGGGAAACTATTGGCAAAGTTTGGCAAACGACGCAAGCAGACTCAATAGAGAGAAACCACTAGCGGTAAGTGTAACCTCCACCTTGAACCTTTTTGAAGGAAACATTTGTTTTACCGATACAGTTTGGAAGAGTGAGATATCGAGTTGTGGACCAGACCGGTGGTTGGGTGAAAACGCAGAAACAAGGGCTAACAGTAAGGAGTTTTTAAATACTTAACGTCACGTTTTCTTGGTACTTAAGGCCGAAACGTGAGCCGTAATAAAAACTATTCCAGAATGCTCAAGAGAAATGTGTTGAATCTCTGCTTATATGCTATGATGATTCACATGTTTCACTTAATCTCCTCCTCAAAAAGGAATCGCGGAGATTCATAACTTTTTTTCTAGATTAGATTATTAACGTCGAATTTCCTAGTGATATCTTTTCTTATGTATCACGGAAAATCGACATGCTAGCTGATTCATTAGCAAAATGAGCTCTTAGTGCTCTTGAATTGTCGACAACTTCGACTTAATTCTTAAATAAAATTATGACTTTGACAACAACAACAAAAGAAAAACAAAAAAATATAAAGTCGATGTTCAAATATTGTTAGATGGTAACTCGTTCATTAGAGATTTAACGTTTCAATCGATTAATTGGAAGTTTGGAACATATGCAAGACATAGACGTTCCATTTATTATTTTCTTAAATACTTTAAATTATATAATATTACTACTAAAAATGCCACCACTTCAACCCGTTATATACTTTCACTTTGGTTAAAATGAGATCAAAAGAAGCAAAACAAAAAAGAAGATAAATTTTGGAATAATTAAATATCACATTGAGAAATTCCCTTGGATGCAATGAGACAAAGTTTTTTTTTCCATAGATACCACTAAATCTAAAATGTTCTCTAGATACCATTTTTTCAAAATTTCTAAAAATATTATTGTAACACCCGAACTTTTTTTTTTTTTTCTAATTAAATAATTAATTAATAAACTCTGCGGAAATACTTAAACCCATAAAACTCCAATAAATAAATAATCCTTTAAACTCAATTATCCAAATTCAGAAATGAAACATAAATAATCTAGCACCCTAACCAACAGTTACTAGACCAAATATAAAACCCTATCATCCTCTTCTTCGCGCCTCGATTCCAAGATCACCTGTTCCCAGTACCTACAACTCAAAAGGAACACGGGAGTTACGTGAGTATTATCACAAATACTCAGTGAAGCGGTCATCCCGCGAAAAATTAACATAAATTAACATTATCAGTTCTATCACATTTCAATCATAAAACATTATCAGTTCTATCACATTTCAATCATAAAACATTATCAGTTCTATCACATTTCAATCATAAAACACGAATTCACACAAACAAACACCATGAACGCTAATCTATATCAATCATCGCAATCACGCACTCACCTCGATAACGGTTGAACTCTCGATAAAAACCCGTAACCGCAGAAACCGACTTAACGACGATCTGCCACATATTAAATTCATAATTAATATTCGAACAATTAATCAATGAGCTAATCTCCTAAACCGACCAAACCACGGTCCAAATTAATTTAATTCCTCATTAAATTAATTTCCCCGATTAATTTCCTAATTAATCTCCACAATGAAATAATAATTAATCTCTAAACCGAACCGGACCATGGTTCAAATTAATTAAATACCCAATTAAATAACCGAACCAAATCCCAACTTCTTCCTAACTCCATAATTGAACCGGCCACCTAAACCAACCAATTAAACATTAAACCAAACATCTTCTTCTTCACAACACACGATCTGCTCAACAACGAACCGACCATCACCGCCGTTCCGATCACCACCGCCGGCCACCATGCCGCCGCCAAGCACCACCGATCACCTTGCGCATCACGTCACGCCGATCCTCCACACCGTCGAGCACTGGCCGATCACCACACGCAACCGGTCCTCCTCTTCCTCAACCGCTTCTTCACGCCACCATGGACTCGCCGCCGGAGCGCTTGGCCACCATAGCTTCATGGCTCGATCGGTCACCACCAACCATCGACCAAACCACTAGACAAGCCCTAAAGACTCTACCCCATGAACAAACCGATCAAACCGAGAGAGAGAAGAGGAGACTTACGGCTCAAGCAAAGGAAGACAGTGACCTCGACACACGGCACCACCTCGGCAAGCTCCTCCACCGATCAACAAGTTCTACTCCTTTATCCTCTCTCTCAAAACGACGATCGCACGATAGAAGGAAAATGGAGGCTGCTCAACATCATTCACGATCAATAGCAATAGGGTTTGCACCCACTTCCTCAAAATTGCACTCAGGTCCTCCAATTAATCCTTCTTACGAATTGACCCCCAAAACTTCCAAAAGTTGCAAAAACAACCCCAATTAAATTCCCGCGGAATTTAATTCTCTTAAATCCTTTTCGAAAACTCGATCACGGATGTTACAACTATAAACACAAAAATTGATTTTTAAAGAGTGTAGAATTAAATTTTTTAGGTTTGGGTTAACTATTGTACAATTATGATATAGTTTTAGGGGGTAGAGTGTATGTTTAGTTTTGAACATTTTAAAGTTAATTTGCAAAAAATGGTATTTTTAGAACTTTTGAAAAAAATAGAATCTAGAGAACTTTTAAAAATTGATGGTATGATTGGATAAAAACTTTAAAAGTGGTATCTATGAGAATTGCCCTTAAGCATCATTATTTCTATTTTCTCTCAACAAACATTACTTTACAGCTTTGATTAATCAATCGTTTTTTCTCTCAATTATTTGTTTGAACCGACACTATATTAACGGAAAACCCTTACATTATACCGGTCGATTTGGCTGATTAATTCAATGTGAATGCCTGAACCAGAAAACAAATTTAATTCCCTAGGGGGATTAAAATTTGGGCATCGCCGGCGACACAGATTAGTCTCTTGGGCCTAGAAAGCCTTTGGGAAAACTGTGTATAATTCAAAAAAAAATTAATTCCCTAATTGGAATAAATAGGACATCGGACGATTAATAAGCGTCTAAATGGGCACCTAGGTACATGTCGGTCAAATTTAAACCATGGTCCGAACTAATTTTAAACTCACTGAGTACTGTAGGATGAGTTGTTGAATTGCGTTTTAGGTTTTCAACTACTCATCCTAAAGCATACTGTTCATAAAGCTATAATGTTCAAGTGTGAGATTTGGCTGGAGATTTTAAACACCTAACTAAATTTGATTTAATCCACAGATTGACAATCATAGTTCTCTTATTCTGTTTTTTTTTTATGAACAGAAGATATATAAGTATTAATTACGCCATGTTGTTAGCTCTTTGTTTGTACAATAATGGTCAATCACGAGTAATTTGATTTGCTTCACAACATTATGCAAACACCTAGTATTAGATGATTCAACAACATTGGATTTTTTAATCGACTATCACACCTTTCTAATAAATATTTTTTTTTTGAAACTTTGATGAATTTGATAACAAATTTCAAGATTTTAGTTTAAACTTTACGCAATTTAATTAAGGGAGAGTTGGTTTAGTATTCATTGAACATTAACCTTTTGTATCTACGGTTCGCATCCATATCTATATTTCAAAGCGTCTAAAATATCTCTTAGCCAATAAATCACCAGTTTCACTCATTCAACAAAATACACATGTAATATCCAATCGAAACTATTTTATTTTATTTTGTTTGGAAGCAAGAAACGTGCGACCGACTTATAACTAATGTTGTCGAAACTTCAACAAAGACCACATGCTTAACTCATTTGGGTGTGGTTTATTTTTAGGAATCTTCTAACTAACAGAGATCAAAGTCCTAATCACAAGGCATGGTCCGTTGACAAAAGTGTTATTTTATTAGACAACAAAAAATGTTATTTATCTTTCATTCACATTCACATTCACATTCACATTCGTATATAATTTAAAAAAAATTTAGCAATCGGTGGCAGTTAAAATATAATAATGTATTTCTTTTTCGATAAAATAATGTATCTAAAAATAATATTTCCTTTGTATCTCAATAGTTGATGTTTAAGATAATGGTACAATAATTAAAAAACTTAATAAATAAGATAAATTTTGTGAATTTTTAGTATTAAACAATTTTTTATTATTTAAATAACATCAACCAATTAAACAAAATACTGCATAATTTAAATAATTACTAAAACTAAAAATCATTAAATTTCGTAAAAATGAAAACATCAACTAATTTGATACCAAAACAATTCTCTAAAACATCAATTAATATGATAAGAAGGAAGTACTAGTGACTTCTAATTTCAAATAGCAAAATAACAAATATAAAATGGTTATTCTGATATGTATAGTATAGTTACTTAATTAGCAAAGTAGTTTAGTACTACTAATTACTTTTTTTTATCAACGAGTACTACTAATTACTTTGTTATCATTGTTTAATTTTATATTTTTTGAAATTAGCAAAGTTGTTTTTACTACTAAGAGACGTGTGAGTGCATTTATTAATTTTATGTTTTTTTGAAAAAATATCTTATACTATGAGAAAACATTGTTTTTTATACTCTCTCCGTTTTATTTTATAAGATATTTTGATTTATTTCACGAGAATTAAAAAAATAATAAATACAAACAAAATCTCATTTAATAATTAACTAAAAATATAACTCAACCAATCATATATAAGACTACAGAATTTAAAAGGACAAAAGTATCAAATCACATTAAAATCTGCATAGAAACTAGTAAAACATTTTATAAAATAAAACAAATATATTTTTCTTATAAATCTTATATAATGAAACGGAAAGAGTATATTGTTGTAAACTGTATAATTATCAACGTATACATGTAATGACTCTTCATAATCTATTTTCCCATGAAGCCACGTATGCACGTATGCATTACTCTTCATAACAAATCCTCTCATGAAGAAAGGTTTGACCAACTTAGATTTTACTATATATAGAGGGTTATGTTATGTTAACAAGAGAACAATAAGAAATAAAATGATCTTCTTCCCTCTCATTTCAAACTTCTCTCTATATATTTATTACGTTCTGTTTTACTTCTTCCTTTTAGTATCAAATATTCAACACGTTATCAGTACGATCGTCTCTTGATCCAGTCGATTCTATACCGTTGTTCTATCCGATCAATCTTATACTGTTTCTCAATCCGACCGATCCTATACCGAAAAGTAAGATTTTAAATTTATAATTATGTAATCTAAATTTAAATTTCTGTCTTACTTTAGTAGAAGGTTTGCCTTCTTTTTGATTTTATGGTAGGCTCTGCCTACTAAATATCAATGAAAAGTCATACTATAGGCTATGTCTTTCCGTGTTAATCTCATATGGTAGGCTTTACCTTCTTGATTAACCTAAAAAATTATGTCTCTATAATCTCATATGGTAGGTTCGCCTCCTTGATTATATGAAAGACTGCGTATTAATTTATTATTTTATTTCATTTTTCAGTTATTTAATTTCTTATTGCTTTTATGGATGACTCTGTCTCCTGAATATCTGTTTTAAATTACGTTGTTATTATGCTCAATTATTTCTATTATGTTCATTTGAGTTTTAAAATTGAAAAGAAAATTCTCCTTCTGAGAATTGCCATGCACGTGTAAACGTAATATTAAAACAGTGCAAACGCTCTTCTAGAGCGAGAAATGCAGAAAAAGAGCATATGGCTAAGACATGTTTGTATGTAATCTTAAATTTTAATCGTACATACAAGATGGAAAATAGCAAAGTTAGTAAATCTGAAATTTACTTAATTGATTGAAATATGTTTAGTAGTAAACCAGAAGCTTTACTACTACATCAAAATATTTTTATGACTGGTTTTGCCATTTCGGTCATACAATGATATGAAAGATCATTGAAAATTTATGTGAAAATGAGAAGTTTTTCTCTTATCATGTCTTAAGCAAAAAGAATGCCATCATGAGAGATACGTAGATAAGTCATCATTTTTTGATAAGTGAATTCATTGGTTATGTTGGTTGAGTTCTTTAATAAATTCTCAATATATATACTGAATATATCTAATCTAAAAGAGAGATTGGGTTTAAATGAATATGTTAGAACATTAATTATGTTGAAAGGATGTATTAAGAGTTCCATATTAAAAGTTAAAGGATCTAAGATAAAATATATTGTTCTAACAAAGATATATTTTTGATTCTTCAAATGGGATTCAGTACAAGATAATAAACTAGAAGAGTTATTATCTCGAGGGGGAGAATTAAAGAATTCCACATCGACAAGTAAGTTGATAATTTGGTGAGCATATATCCCAAAATTTGATCACTTTTGCTGATTTTGCATCCTATTTATCATTTACTGTATGTCAAAATATAAAACATAAGTGAAATTATGTTAGAATGAATAATAGAGCAAATCCAATGAATTGCAAAAGTAATGGTGAAATTTAATGTCTATGATTTGGCATAGAACATGCAGTCGTGCATGTAGTATATCAAGCCATCAAGTAAGAATGGGCTTATTACAAGATTTGCAATCATCATTTTGATGAGAATTTTCCATGGGAAAATCATTGAATAGTTAATATCCTTGACATATTAATGTGAACTTGAAGTTCAAAAAGTCCAAAAGATTCACTATTCAAAATATGTTGCAAATTAAAGAGCTGATGGATGAGATTTCAAGAATTATCATAGATCCTCATGAATATGAACTTGAAAGTTCAAAGGATAATTCATTTAAAAGAAAAGTAAAATCTCATATTACAGCTGAATGCTCCAATATGATTAGATCTCTGAAAGAGAATCTATTAAGTCTATAGCACGTAAAAGACGAGATAGACTACTTTGGTTCCAAAGATAAAGAAAATCCTCAAAAAAAAAAAAAAATGGAGCAAATAATTATTGAAAAGGAGTAGCCAAACTCCTGAAGAGGCGTAATGATTATTAATATGGTTAATATTGAAATCAGGTACCTGAGTAAAATCATTTAGAATGATTTAGAGATCTCGATTAACCATGTCATTACGATAAAAAGAATGAACCAAAGACATAATATGTGTCGACACAATAAGAGATAAAGCACGCGGTATATTGAATGAGGATCATGAGTCTCCCCTATGATGATAGGCGTAGAGATAAAAGTATTGGCCAATATATGAAAGAGGCAACCAAATCTGTATTAAACTCGTTTGAAGAACGAGAAGCTTTTGGACTAGTAGTCCAAACAACAAATAGATATGTCAAGGAAAAAGGAATGGACAAAATAATTTGGATTGTGCCTCAATATTTATATGAATAATCCTAGAAGGATTGATGATATCATTATTATGTTCCAAGGAACTCTATGCGTTGAAACTTTTAAAAAGCCATCGCAAATTGTATAATGAAAACAATTTGGAATTGAAACCTTGAAAGGATATGGACAACAATGTTCTCAGGCATTCCAATATTGAACATCTAGTAAAATAGATGCTATATGAAAATCTTGAGAAAATATCTACATAAAACTCACCTTTTGAGCATTTCTTTCCAATATTGAACATCTAGTAAAAGAGATGCTATATGAAAATCTTGAGAAAATATCTACATAAAACTCACCTTTTGAGCATTTCTAAAAGAAATATTATTTGGTCGAGAAGTATCAAACTCTATATGAGAAATTTATTAAGTATACTTCATATATAAAGGTTACAAGTGTATAATATGATTTCAAAGAGAAAGCCAAATTAACCAGAAGAGTACGAATAACTCGTAATAAAAAATCCAAAAGGGACTAGAATTGATCTTCTATGTGAACGGAATGGACTGGAAGTTCAAAACCCGAGAGATGATATAAAAATCATACTAGTTTATTCACTAAAGGTATGTTTAGTGAATCTTACCATAGAAGATGTCCTAATTTGAGATCAAAGACGGAAGTATATGTTTAGAAAACTATGAGACAATGCACAAAATACTTAAAGATAAAAGTATTTCTCTGATCTCGAAAATTAAAAGATCTTGCTTACTAAATCTGGTGATGTAAAGATCATCATGGAATCTAGTAGAGTCATGTTTTTCAGTACTCTGAAAAAAATTTGAGATGAATGATTCAATGCCAAGGGGGAGAAAGTTTCAAATATATGATGCATTATATTTGACTAATTCATACAGAAACTTAGTAAGTTTCAGTGATATTTGTTGAAATTGATATCATATTGGAAGTATGAATAAGAATGGCATTGAATATCTTTGTATTGCATCAAGAGTAAAAATATACATTGGAAGAATTACCAATGATGTCCTCCAGATTATATTGCAAAAATATAAATACAACTGAGTCCTATGATATAGTAAATCAAAATTTTACTAGTATATTGAAAAGTCTGGCATGAGAGGCTAGGAATTTCAGGATCAGTTATGATAAGAATTTTGCAAAATTTAAATGGGCACCCATTGACAAACTAAATGATTTTTCAATCGGAAGAGTTTTCATATAAATTCTGTTTTGAAGGAAAACTCATAGTGAGATTGTCTCCAACCAAAGTTGGGAATGGATCCCTTGTGTTTTTAGAAAGAATACATGGTCATATATGTGGATCTATTCAGTCATTGTGCCAACCGTTTTGATATTTTGTAGTATCGATTGACGCATCTTGTAGATGGTTACATGTGTGTTTATTAACCACAAGAAAAACGGCATTCACAAGATTTATTGTTTTTATAATGGTATAATTCATATATTATGCCATAAAGATAATAGACTTGATACTGCATGTGAATTCAATTCACAATATTTTAATGACTTTTTATGTTCATACACGAAATAGAATGTTGGGAGTTTAATTAAATGGTTGCAATTAATTGCAAGACCGTTAAGATTGAGACGAAGCTCTCAAGTTTTGTATGAGAACATACTATATTTCATGCATAAACATTGGTCATGTGACACCCCGATTTCAGGGCATATATGAGTATATGCGGTAATGCGGAGAGGCTTAAAAGAATTGATTTGGCTACCTATATCACCAAAGTGCACTTATCTTTTCGGTCACAGGTCTTGAGAGAACTCCAGAGTTAAGCGTGCTTGAGCTGGATTAGTTTCAAGATGGGTGACCTACTGGGAAGTCATTTCCAGTATCGTGTGAGTGAGGTCAAAAACACGAGAAAAGATTGCGTGGTGATTTGCAGGGTCAGTAAACATGACTTTCGAGCCTCCCGGACTAACGTACCGACCGTCGGACATAGGTGGGCCCATGGGCCGAGAGTGGACGTGGGGCCCACTGGAAGATGAGGATTTCTTCTGAGGGGATGAGGATTTCCCCTGTATGTCATTGAGAGATGAGGATTTCTCTCGAGGGGATGAGGATTTCTCCCATGACGGCGGTCGGGCGTTACAAGTGGTATCAGAGCGAACCCTGACAACTGTGTGCTGTCGGGGTAACGATCTTGGTATGCGCAACGAGGACGTTGCGATCTGTTAGTGGGGGTGATTGTGACACCCCGATTTCAGGGCATATATGAGTATATGCGGTAATGCGGAGAGGCTTAAAAGAATTGATTTGGCTACCTATATCACCAAAGTGCACTTATCTTTTCGGTCACAGGTCTTGAGAGAACTCCAGAGTTAAGCGTGCTTGAGCTGGATTAGTTTCAAGATGGGTGACCTACTGGGAAGTCATTTCCAGTATCGTGTGAGTGAGGTCAAAAACACGAGAAAAGATTGCGTGGTGATTTGCAGGGTCAGTAAACATGACTTTCGAGCCTCCCGGACTAACGTACCGACCGTCGGACATAGGTGGGCCCATGGGCCGAGAGTGGACGTGGGGCCCACTGGAAGATGAGGATTTCTTCTGAGGGGATGAGGATTTCCCCTGTATGTCATTGAGAGATGAGGATTTCTCTCGAGGGGATGAGGATTTCTCCCATGACGACGGTCGGGCGTTACAGGTCAGGATACGACCAAATGTATATCATAAAAGTCTGGTCAAGGGAAAAGTTTATTTAACCTCCGTATTTTTGGGTGTGCATCTATGTTCTGATAGCACCACCACAAAAATGAGACCAAAAACGATTTTAAATATATATCGAGTATACTCACAAAGTATAGTTCGATATCTTGGGCTAATGACTAGAGATATATTTACGGCATTTTTTACCGATTGCCATATTCGTGAAAGTGAATTTCAAGGGCGAGGCATTAAAGAAATGTTGTAAGATGTTTCTTAGTATATACCATGTTTGGTATATTTAGATCTCCCTACAAAGCAACGCGAGGTGAAAATTCACAAAATTATACATTTATAGAATATGGCAAAACATTTACTTTATGTGTTCACAAAATAAGAAAGGCTTATATCCCTGCTGTTAATACTCCATCAAAGATTAATGTTTCTGGAGGAACATATTGATGGGATTTTAGTAAATGAACTGAAGGTTCATCTCAAATGTGGGAGACTGGTCTAAAGCTATAATCTCCTTAAGAAAAAGAGAATGGAAAAAGATAAATATGCGAGGCTGTACTCTTTTTCCCTTATCATGGTTTTTGTCCCATCGGGTTTTTCCATGAAAAAGAATTTTAACAAGGCAGCATAGAATACCCAAAATTCCCTAAAACAATGGAGTATATATACGGAATACATCTCATGAAAATGGTGTTTCCAGGGGGAGTTATATGATAATGAGCGTGGCTGTACTCTTTTTTACTAATCATGGTTTTTGCCCAAAGGGTTTTTTTATGACGAGGTTTTTAACGAGACAACAAAAAGACACGCTAAAGATATACATTTAGTGGAAATGTTATAGCCTCAACGAGAAAATTCTATCACTCTCCGAAACATTTTTCGCTACACTGATTTGATGAGATCGTGACGAGCGAATCAAGACGAAACAATTTATGGAGTATGTGTAGCGACAAGACTTATTCGAAGAAGAGATCGTATTATCTACAAGATTTATGAAAAGAAGATTATCTCAGTAGTTTTGAGGAGGAAACTGTACTCTTTTTATTTTACTATGGTTTTTACTCTTACGAGTTTTTCCATGTAAAAATTTTTAACGAGGCAGTACATAATATCCTAACGTTAATGGATAATTAAGGGGGAGTGTTGTAAACTTTATAATTATCCACGTATACATGTAATGACCCTTCATAATCTATTCTCCCATGAAGCCACGTATGCACGTATGCATGACTCTTCATAACAAATCCTCTCATGAAGAAAGGTTTGACCAACTTAGATTTTACTATATGTAGATGGTTATGTTATGTTAACAAGAGAACAATAAGAAATAAAATGGTCTTCTTCCCTCTGATTTCAAACCTCTCTCTATATATTTATTACGTTCTGTTTTACTTCTTTCTTTTAGTATTAAATATTCAACATATATATATTTGTGTGACAATAAAAATGTTAAAATAAATATTAAAAGAGAATAATGTAGAGGACGTGCGGACAACAGCCTTTCAGCGTTGAATGTTTTGGGAAAGCGATGAGAGAATGACATAACTAAAACTGCATGCCGTTTCCATGTTTCTCTAACATTACCGCTTCCCCAAGCCACAGTTTCACCATCAAAGCCAATGGTGACCCCAACCCTCTTACCGGTAACCGGATGACGCTGTAACATCCCGAAACCAAATTCTAGTAATTTGGAAGGGGTGTCGATCGACACTAGTGGTGGGTGTCGATCGACACTAGTGGTGGGTGTCGATCGACACCATGTTTTCGGTTTGTTTTAAGGTTGAGTTAAATCGTTCGGTTTGCTATGTCGGTTTAGGGAGAGCCCTAGGGCTCGTATATATAAGCTTTTGGCAGATAGTGGCCGCGTTTCAGAGGAAAAAAAACAGTTTTCTAAAGGTTTTGAGAGAGTTTTAGTGATTCGAGGGGCTTTTGTGAACCGTTCTTCGTCGTTCTTTGCTAGAGAAACTCATGTGATCGTTTGTGTCGGACTGTTAGCCAAGCCTCGGTGATTTTTGTCACTGTTCCAATCCTTTTCTTTCCTCAATTCGTTTTGGCCAAGGCGAGTGCGCAACCGTAGGCTCGTATATGCTAGAAATCATTAGCGGTTGATTTAGGGTTTTACGTTAGGGAGTCGTGGTGGTTTTGTGTGGTTTCCCTGTGATGAATCGTGGTTGATTGTGTGTTATTCGTTGTGAAATTGTTGTGGAATCATTCGTTTTTGTGATTACGGTCTGATTACGTTTCTGCGTGTTGAACTGTGAACATAGTTTCGATCGACACCTTGTGGTGTATCGATCGACACCCTTGTTGATGAAGCGTCGACCGAAACCGTGCAATGTGTCGATCGACACCCATGTTGATCAAGCGTCAATCGACACCGTGTGATGTGTCGATCGACACCCTGCTATTTTCTGCGTTTAACGTTTTAAATTGATTGTTGTGATATTTGGTATATGCGTACTTAGTCTATTGATTGGAGGACCGTCTCACTATGTATTTATTAAATACTTACACAACTCTTATTTTCATGTGTTGCAGGTAAAAAAAATGTGTGATCGCGGAATCAAGGCCGGTGAAGAGGATGATAGGATTTTTATTAGTTGTCTAGTTTCTAGTGAACCTGGTGTTTATGTTGCTAGAGTTTTTATTGAATTGAATACTAGAATTAAATTGTTGGAGAATATCCGCATTGATAGTATTAGATTAGCCGTTAACAGTTAGCATTTATGGAAATGTTAACTCAGGCTATTAAATATATATAAAAAGGTGTTGGTTGTTTCAGACTCGGAGGCCACGTTTGTGTCTCAAGGCCTTGCAAGTACCGGTGATACCCAATAAATCTGGACGGTGCTTCTCTACTATTTTCTTGGGTACATTTCTTCTTTTTAATTTTTGTTTTAAGACTTACTTACTTCAAATTTTATATCAAAGACAGTTTCATCTTTCTTTCAGTAGCAAAAGGGAGAAAATTTGGTCATTTCACAAAAAATGCTATTTTAACCATTTAATATTGTTTTATGGAAAGAGTCGTTTTATATTTTCAACTATACACGTTAGATTCCGCGCTAATAATTTATATGTGAATTCAGGAAAAAAATTTTAGTCCTAAGAAATGTCAATAAATCTAACTAAACTCAAACACAAAATAACGAAATTGGATTTATATTGATGAATGATCGAATATACAAAGAGAACTTTAGCTCAAATAATCGTGAGAGCTAAAGTAGTGTTAATTGTAAGCCTATGGAAAAAGTTGGTGATTTTAGCTCTAATTCTTCGTATTTAACCTCCCGTGAGCTAACGGTTCAGCTCCTCGTATCTCTCCTCGTCGCCAGAGAACTCGGACACTTTCAGATTTATCCTCCAGAAATATCGAGATTGCAGCTGCGACGCTGGAGCGGCGTTGACTCGGTGCAGCTTTGCTGGCCAATCAGTTAGGAGAATCTTCATCGCGGATGATAGAACGGGGCAGTGACTTAGGCCCAACAAATTTAGGGAATATGCTGGCCTTTATCTAAGTTTGGCAGGATTATGGGCCTAAAACCCAATTATGCTTATGATTCAGTTTGATCATAATTAAGATTTATGGGCCGGAAATGAGAGTGAAATCCAACTCTAACAGTTGCTCCCAACCCATTAAGTACTTCTAATGGATAAAACTTAATGGGCAATTTGAAGTGGGCTATGATATCGGGAGATCTTACTCTTAGTAATATTTGGGATAACCGCAACTCAGATACGTTCCTATCCGGAATCGTCTGGTTAAGATTCTTTACTTGAGACCGGACGGTTGAACAAATAGAGGAAGTCGAAAGATACGCGTACCATCTATATAACTGTGCAAGTTGCCTTGTATAAATTATAACTGTTCAACTTCAAAATTATGTAAGCCCATTTTTATTCAAATATGGAACAATTTCATTTTTCACTCCATTTTGGAGTTAAACTTTTTAATTTATAAAATAGTATTTCAAATTTCAAATTTTAATTGATTTTATTTTTAGAAATAAATTATTATTTTGGTGATTATTTGTTTTTTTTTATATATTCTATTGAGTTGAAATATTACGAGTTTATCAAATTATAATAATTGATAACAAAATAATTATTATGATATTATTATGTGTGAAATTTTACTGTATGTATACATTTTTATTAAAATATATGTACGTATATCTAAGTTAACATATGTTATTACGAATTGAATTTTTAACTATATATATAATTTTTTCGTTAATATAATAGCCATGTTCGTTTGTCAGCCGCTTGCGGCCGCGGCTGCGACCAGACATTGCGATTGTTGTTCGTTTGGTCACCGCGCGTCTGGTCGCAGCGTTTGACCGCGGGTTTGTTCGTTATACAAACGCTGTGGTAGTTTTTTTTTTTTTTTTGAAATAACGCTGCAGAGATTTTTCATTCAACCTTTTCACTTTTTTGTGTGTAAATTTATACAATAGGCATATTTCTCTTCTCAAGCCAATCGGAATTGAATTAGGATTATAGGCATTTTTTTGTAATTCACAAATAATTATAAGGCTAATTTTGTCTTTTACAAGGTTAGACATTCTTGGTCGCACCGCTACATTTCTCCAGTGGCCAAAATTTTAAGACGCAGGACGCTGCGTTTGATCGCTGCGTTTAGACGCATGTACCTGCAGGATGTAAACGAACGTCAAGTAAATGCATGCTGCATGCCGCAGCCGCAGCCGCTAGCGGCTGACAAACGAACAGGGCTAATGTATGTGTAAGTTAATATTAGGCTAATACAATTGAGATTCTCTAACTTTTTTAGTACAAAATAAGGGTTATATATGGGCAGAATGCGTGAATATAGTTGTTAGTTTGATTTTATTCTTTACATGAAATGTTGTCTTTGATTGTTTCATATTTCTTTCTTTGTTTATTTTTTTTCCTTTTATTAAGGGAAGATTCCTTGTTGAGAAATTCTTTAAAATAACACAAAAAAAAGTTTTTGTTCCAAAAATACCACCAATTTTCAAAAGTTCCATAAATACCACTAAAAGTTCCATAAATACCATTAATTTTCAAAAGTTCCAAACATACCACAACCTCAAAAATTGATTTTCAAGAGCTTAGAATTTAAATTTTTGGGTTTGTGTTAACTATTGTACAATTAGGGTATAGTTTTAGGGGGTAGGGTTGAGGTTTGGGGTTTAGGGTTTTAGTTTTGAATATTTAAAGTTAATTTTAATTTTGTGGTATTTTTGGAACTTTTAGAAAAAGTGGTATTTTTGGAACTTTTGAAAATTGGTGGTATTTTAGGAACAAAATTGTTTTTTGGTGGTATTTTTGAGAATTGCCCTTCTTTGTTTCCAGACTAAGTTTGTATTTGCGCAAGAAAAGATTTGCGAGATCCTGCTCCGCTATTTCATATATTTACTAGAAAATGTCTCGCGCGATGCGCGACTTGTGTTTTAAAATTTATTAGATTTGAAGACAATTAATATATTTTATCTTATTATTTATTTTTGACAAAAATAACCAATTCTTTAGATCTATATTGGTTTCTGGTAAAAAATTAATAATAATTGACTTGAAATTAAATTAGTTACTTTTTAATTTATATTGCATTAACATTGAAATATAAAGTGATTTTCAACTTTTTCAATATTAGTGGTTAGTATTTGAATATATTTGTTTGCGACTTTGTTAATTACATAAATACATAAATTTGACAACTAAATCAAATATGTTATCAAACAATTCTTAAAATTTTATAGTATAATAGTTGTTTATTCTAAAAAATCTTTCTACTTTCTAATTACTTATTATTTTTTTTCCTTAAATTTTTATTTATTTATTTATACATACAAATAGTTAGTTTTTATTTATGATGTACTTATATTAGCTATTATAAAACCTCTTTCTACATTATAATTACTTATCATTTTTTTTAAAACTTTTTGTTTATATTTATCTATACAAAAAGTTAGTTTTTATTTCTGATGTACTTTTATTAGCTATGATTATGTATTTTTAATCGAAAATTTTATGTTGAAATACATTAGCCTATGATGAGGTATAACGAATTTTTTAATCATCTATTCTATTTTATATACGAATCAATAACATTTTTTATATTATATCATATTTACATATATTTAATAATATATTAAGAAAGAGATTAACTATATTATTTAAAATAAAAAAAATTGACATAAACTTATGTGATTTTTATATAATATATGAGTTAATATAAATGGTGGTAATGTGCTTTAGGAGCAATAAACGTAACTGTATATATATGGTATGTTAAATATATATTTACCACCATTAAATATATATATAAAATTAAGAAATTTAAACTCGATAAAATTTAGTTATTTAAATATTTATAATACATTAGTTAAATACATAAAATAACAAATCTATTATTCTTGGATTGTTATTTAATTTTATTTGAGATATTGTATTTAATTTAATAGTAGTATTAATTTTAGTAATTAATCATATTTTACTAAAATAATAATTAAATAATTATATAAATATGTGAAGACACGTGTTGTCTTGTTAGAGCTTGTTAACTTAAAAATATTATAAAAATTGACATTTCAAAATGTTTCCTACTTTTCTGAATGACTTTTAGAAAGAAATTTAGTAGTGAGTCATATATCTTTCTTTCCGTGATAGATACAAGTGTCTTTAGTAGTCTAGTGTCTCTTCTCCACTTAACTTACCGAGGTTAGCTGAGGTTCAAAACCCAGAAGAAACATTTTGAACGTTTTTTAAAATAATTTTTAGAGAAAGAGGTGACACGTGTCGTTTTGTCAGAGAAAGTTGGTTGTTGACAACATTAAAATATTATAAACACTAGAAAAAGTCTACGCGTTGCGTGGAAAAATTATTTACATAGATTTTAAAATTATTTTATTGTATATAAGTGGTATTCCAATATGTTTAAAAATTTATTAATTTAAAGAAAAACAATATGTTTTATCTTATTATTTATGTTTGACAAAAACAACCAATTTTTTGTAATTGACTTGAAATTAAATTAATGGTTTTTCTTATTTATATTGCATGAACATATAAAGGTAAAGTGATTCTCAAATATTTCAGTATTGATATATTCTAAAAATTTATTCCTACAACAGTAAAATGTTCAAATTTCCTGATTATCTTCAATAATAAATTGATTAGATTTTGTAAGTTTATGGTAGTAAGTAAATGTGGACGTTGAATTTGGATGGGACCAATTAATGGGAGAATAAATTTGATGGTAAAATAATTAATAATTTGTTGAATTTAAATAATGACAATATTTGATGGGTGTTTTAAGATTTAATGTTGAATTGTAATTGATAATTAAAGGGAAAAATTAACTTTGGAAGGATGAGAATTAAATATCAATCCCGAATGATCTGCCTTGTTTTTTAGTTTGGTTGAATTAGAATTGATTCACAACTAAGGGGGAAATTAATTTGATTCCAAAATTATTAATAAGTAGTAAATTTCGGAAACGTTGGGTTTGGTCATTCTTAGTGGTATATAAATTTATTTAATTAAATAGATTCCACATTACAAGAAAAATAAAAGTAATTGGCATTTCAAAATATTTCCTACTATTGTAAATGCCTTTTAGAAAAAATTTTAGTAGTGGGTTAGATATGTTTTTTTCCAAGATATATACAAGTGTCTTTAATAGTCTAGTGGCTCTTCTCCACTTAAATGACTGAGGTATGTGGGGTTCAAAACCTAAAAGAAACATTTTAAACTTTTTACTAAATAAAGATTTGTAAAAAAAAAAGTGATACGTGTCGTTTTGTCAGAGATAGTTGGTTATTGACAACCTTAAAATATTATAAAGATATTAAGGGAAGAAAGCATTTAGGGTCAACCAAGTTGTTAGTACTTGAATACATATAGGCTATAACACTAGTCAACCTTTGTCTTGAAGTTAAACCCTCAGCAATCCTTCATTTATTTTACGTAAATTTGAAATTTATATAATTAGCAAAGACTAGATCCTTTTACACTTCTATCACAAAGTTTGGTTTTGCGGAAGAAGATGTACCTCGAGACGACAAAATTACACTGGAGAGTGTAAGTCTTCAAATATGTTGGATTGTGTGTGTTGTAGGAAAAATTATCTTATATACTGTATTAATTGTGTTTATAGTTTTGTTTGGTAATCAGGAAAAAAAGGAAACAAAGAAAATAAAATACTATTGAAACGCTTCCAGGCCCGAATCTCGAAAAAAAGTTGACCAAACGTTTTCTTTGTTTTCTCCCTCTCCTATGTTTTTTTCCCCATCAGTAAATACTAATTTTAGGTGTTTTTCACTTGGCTCAAGTTTAACCTAAAACTCTAACCACTTTCATTTACCGGTTTTAGCCAAGTCTCAATCTCACCACCGCCTTTGAGCTATTTTCACCGTGGTTCCACCCCCCGACTGATGTCGGAGGGTCCGCCTGTAACGCCCCCGATCATCGGTCAACGACCGTTGACCAGAGATGCCACATACCTCCCCGAGAACAATTGATCCTAAGACCCAAAAACAGATCAAGGAACCTAAGATCAGCTGTTCCCGAGCCAATTTACCCGACTGACCAGGTTCTAAGGCTTTGCAACCCAAACCAAGCCAATGCGGTTGTTCCGGTCCGGATAAGACCAATATCTTTTGAAACTTCAATACATACCAAAATACTTCAATTCAATATATACTTAGGTTTCAAGCATACATTCGAAGAACTTAAGTCGGCACGAACCTATGTGCTCAAAACGAGTTACAATACCCAAAAACATTAATATTTTACAAAGAGGCGAAGGAAAACTACTCCTGGTTTTTCCTAAGCCTTCTGTGATTTCCCGAGCTCTACCCGCTAGGTTCACCTGCAAAACAAGTGACTCTTAAGTAATCTAAGATTACTGTGAGTCGGGGTTCCTCTAACGAATATAGCGTTTCCCACCCAAAACCCAAAATAACAATCACACACAATAATGCATATGCGGAAGTATTCAATAACCAACAAATATAATAACATGCATGTATTATTAATTCCATTTAGGTCTTGCGATCTCTCATTGTTCCCGGATTCACTAGTATGTAAGACACAAAGTCAAACAATTCCTCCGAGTCGAAATCCTTATCGACTCGAATACACCGTCGTGTATCACGGCCCGAGGGAGCAATCCAAGTAACCTACCGTGGCGTGATCTACACGTCTTTCTTTGGAAACAGAGGATAGCTACATCATGATACCACACATGATGCACCATATTATATTAGGTTATTACCATGCATAAATTTCACCTGACACATGCTAATAACCACACAAAAACCACACGGTCTCTTTCTTAGCTAAGTCACACCAAACTTTAGCTTTGAGACTAACAATATTAACCACAAAATGGATACCCTGATTCCATAATCAAATCTAAGCAAATACTATCACAAGAATTATGATATGTAACACCCAAATTATAATCCATACTTAGCAATATTAATATAAAATGCTAGGAACCTCAATGATTATAATCAGGAAACGTTCATTCATCCTACACTAGAATGATAAAGAAACAACACGCGTTTTACCGAGACTCACAGATTTAACCGAAGTTTTCCTTAGAACGGCTTCACAAAATCAGATCCTTCCCTTGGATTCGATTGGACCCAAAGCTTATGTAGCTTGAAATACTCTTCCAACAATTTATACTTGATAAAATCACTAGGAACGGTTTAGGAACAAAATGAAACATAATTTTGGTGAGGATTTTTGGACAAGGAACGGAGCAAGGGAGTTTTTTTATGTGGGAACTTTCGGACCAAGGGACAACACAAAGGAACTTGGACATGGATAGGGAAAATGATCAAGGGGTAAAGGTCTATTTATAGGCTCGGACAGGTTCAACTCGTGGCGCACAGACTGGCCACGTTCTGGCGCCTAGCCGCTGCCACCGGATTTGGAGACGTGGCGTCCTAGCAGCCGCTCGGGCCAACTACCCCCGACGTGGCACAAAGACAACCGCTTGTCCCAACTACCCACAACATGGCACTTTCCTAGCCGAACATGCCAACTATCCCCGACGTAGCTCTTTGGTAGCCACACGTTAGTCTCGGACGCGGCTTGATATGTCCCTGGGTCAGCCTCGTGCGTTCTCGACCCGCAGTACTCTATCGTCCCGCGGTACATGCTGTCGTCCCTCGGAACGTATCAACCTTGTCCTATAACAACTTCTCCAATCGAAACTCATTTTCCTTTGGCCATTCCTAGATATTTCTCGACCCAAACCTTTTTCAGTTCTTTCTTTACACATTTCAAGTCAAAAAATTCCAAAGCCGCTATTTAAGAAAATTAGGACCACTCCATTCCGGTTTAGGCACTATCAGGGTCACAACACCGTCTTTCTCCTGGTAAGTTCCTCCATATCCTCAGAGACTCACTCTCAACCAAGCTCGTTGCTTACCAAAGCTTACCAAATCTTACCAAAGCTTAAATCCATCAACTCTAATCTCATTCCTGAAGATCATATCAAACATCTTCCACCTTAAGAGAACTCAAAAGCTAAAATGGCTCAGAGACTCTCTTACCTTGAGAAAGGCAAGGCCCATGCAACCTCCAGCAAGGCCCATGCCACCTCTAGCAAAGAACTGACTACTTCTATTATGGGAAGCACTCACTTACAATCATGGGAAGAGTAACCCATCTAAAATACCAAAAGGTCTGGTCTATCATACCTCTCACGGACTGTTGGAAGCCACTAGATTTATAGATGCAGACCTAGGCAATGGAAAATTCCTGTTTCAGTTTGCAAATGAGAAAGATCTTCAAATGGTGTTGGACAATAGACCATACCATTTTGCTAAATGGATGCTCATCCTCCAACACTGGAACCTACAATATCCAACTTCTTTCCATCCCAAATTCCTTTTTGGGTTAAAGAACAAGGAACCCCGGTTCACCTCTGGACCAAAGCTACAATCCAGAGTGTTGGAGAAAGCATTGGAAAATTTATGAAGACAAACATCTCTACTACTCTGGCTAGAGTCAAGGTCCTACTAGATGGACTCAAACCATTTATTACTAATACCATTATGGAATAGCCTAATGGTGATAAGGTGACAACTTTCTTAGTCTATAATAAGTTAGAAAGACATTGCTCTCTTTGTATGCGGCTAGACCACGACATTAAGGAATGCCCTGAGGGTGCTCTTGAAATCTCAAAGAGAGAGGTACCAACCAACCTGAGGAAAGGAAGCCCCTCCAGGACTGAGGAAGAACGTAAGAGCACATACCAATACCAATCTAGAAGAGATGATGACAGAGCTCATGTATCTACTAGAACATCCCTTAAAGAGGAGAGCCACAAAAATGAAGCAACTTCAAGGAGCAGACACTATAGACAAAATAGAGGCAGTAATGTTCTAGATACAGCTCACAGACCATCCCTTAGCCTGACTTATTAGCCCATGAAAAGACAAAGCTTAGATCATCACATATACCACCCAACAGAAGAGAACCGACCCAAAGCTTACTCAAGATTACGCCCTGGCAAATATGAAAGAGCCAGGTTCTGAGGCTCTTTAGAGATTAGTGGAAGCAGAGCAAACCATGAGAACTCACAAAGGTCACAAAGAACTAATGGCAATGATAATCCGAACACTCTACCACCATTAAACCACCAAGCTGTTGTGGAACAGGCCATTAACTAAGTCAGAGATGTAATTGTCCGATCTACAAGCTATGATGACCCATCTGAAAGTGCAGCCAGAATGGAGAGATTCATACAAGCCGAAGACTCTGGAGAGCTACTTGAAACAGCTGTCCAAATGGTCCAGGATACCTTTACCCAAGCTAGATCCCCCACTCTAACTGAAAGAGTCCCAATTGCGGAAAAGCTTGGTCTAATAAACCTAAGAACACTATACTAGTGTGGTAAGAAAGGTGGGTCCAATGGGACCTAAAAAACAAAAACCTGGTATGCCTCTGGTTAAGAATAATGTGCAGGGAAGCCCTAAGGCACTGAATGGCACCAACTCAAAGAAGAGAAAGGCCCAATTGGTACAAATCCCCCCCAAGAAGGAGAACCTCAAAGACCCAAAATCTTCCCTAGCTTTTAGACAATGGAAGACCAAGTAACTCGACATTTGAAGTTGGTACTGCTCATGTCATTCAGATGATCCCCAAAAGTAGAAGGAAGAGGATGGATTTTCACACTCCATCTGATCCTCTTCCTTAAAGGTTGCTGAAACAACCAACACTTTTTTTTTAATTAATTAATTAACCCAGATATAGTAATCCTATAATTACTAAATCCTCAACGACTAATTCAAAAGATAACACACTCAGCGAAAAACCAAATAATCAAATCCAATATTTCAAATCAATAACCAAAACAACTCGATTCCAGATTCAACAATTAAACTCATAAATCTAGCAACCTAAAATCCAAGTATCACTAGACAAAAAAATAAAACACATTTCCCTAATCATCCTCCTTTTAATGCCTTGATTCCGCAATCACATTTTCCCTTTACCTCGATAAGATGAAAGACCAGGCTAAGAACACAAAACTAGCGACTCGAGATCCTTGCCGTCTCTGATCTCACACACAAACACCAAATAATGTCTCCTCTATCACCTCTGAATACGGATCAGAAACCCAATCTAAAAACTAGACCGGAAGGGCTTTCCAACAGTACCTAGCTCGTCTCTTGATTCCTTCCCAAACGCTAGAAGAACGCTTCCCAAGATGAGTGATCAAATCCTATAACAAAAATCACACTAATCAGGCATGATATGATCGACCGTTCCTCTTCTCTACCGAGACGGACAAATCTATCTTCTTATTCTTCCTAATTTCCTCACACAAAATCTCTTTCTCTCTCTCTCTCTCAAAACTCTTTTTTTTTTCTCCCAAACCGGTTGAAACATGAAAAAGGGAGTTTTATACGAAGCCTAGGGTTTCAAACCTTAAACCACACTATAACCGACCAATGAAAAATAAACCTGCCTTACCTGAAAATAACAACTGTCGATCGACACCATTCTTTGGTGTCGATCGACACCATCAGAATTTCAAAATTCGGGCTCGATGTTGTTACATTTGTGACACCCCGGTTTCAGGGCATACATGGTATATGCGGTATATGCGGAGAGGCTTAAAAGAATAGATTTGGCTACCTATATCACCAAAGTGCACTTATCTTTTCGGTCACAAGTCTTGAGAGAACTCCAGAGTTAAGCGTGCTTATGCTGGAGTAGTTTCAAGATGGGTGACCAACTGGGAAGTCATTTACAGTACCGTGTGAGTGAGGTCAAAACACGGGAAAAGATAGCGTGGTGATTTGCAGGGTCATTAAACATGACTTCCGAGCCTCCCTGACTAACACACCAACCGTCGAGGAGTGTAGGCCCACGGGTCGAGAGTTGACGTGGAGCCCATAGATAGGGCGGTCGGGGCGTTACAAGTAGTATCAAAGCGAACCCTGACATCTGTGAAGAGTCAGATTATCGGGGTGACGATCTTGGTATGCGCAACAAGGACGTTGCGATCTGTTAGTGGGGGTGATTGTGACACCCCGGTATCAGGGCATACATGGTGTATGCGGTATATGCAGAGATGCTTAAAAGAATTTATTTGGCTACCTATATCACTAAAGTGCATTTATCTTTTCAGTCACAGGTCTTGAGAGCACTCCAGAGTTAAGCGTGCTTGAGCTGGAGTAGTTTCAAGATGGGTGACCTACTGGGAAGTCATTTCTAGTACCGCGTGAGTGAGGTCAAAATACGGGAAAAGATCGCGTGGTGATTTTCACGGTTACTAAACATGACTTCCGAGCCTCCCAGACTAACACACCAACCGTCGAGGAATGTAGACCCATGGGTCGAGAGGGGACGTGGAGCCCATAGATAGGGCGGTCAGGGGCGTTACAACATTTCTCCCCCACTAATCTGGATTCGACCTCGAATCCCACAAACACGTCTATAAAAGACCAAAACTCTGGCCTGCACCGGCCAATACCACTCGAGATCACTACACACGAACACCAAAACTCGCGAAGTCGTCTATCACATGCCACAATCTCCTGATCCACCGGCTAGCACCATTCGAGACCAACACAATGATCCCAGAGGTTCATATCTAGTCTTATGCTTACGACTACGTCTCCAGACATTTATTACTCTGAACTCATTTACACCCCTCTCACTCGTAGGAACACAATTCTTTGAGCAATCGGTAACACATGGACCACTGTGCCAACACACACACTGGGAAAACCATCACAAATAGTATACTGGAGAAAACTATCTCCAAAAGTATACAGGAGAACACAATCTCGACAAATGAGTTATTCGGGGACAACATGCCCCTAAAGTAATAAATTCTGAGATGCTCATAAACATCTCTCGACTAGAACTACCTCATGTGGCCGACACATGATATCCCTAACCCGGAATATCATCACAATATGACAAACCACTGGTCCTCACTAACCAACAATAAGAATCACACATCTTATAATGCAGAAATATAAGAAACACCTTCTTATAAATTTCAAAAATGCATAATCGTTATAATAAAACGAGAATACACAACCAAAAGACCAAACAACCCCACGCTAAAACATTCGAACTGGAGCCACAAAAAGGAGTGAAGTTCATACTGAAACCTACTTGTCAAACCACTTCCTGAACTTCAACGCCATCCTTGCCTCAGGTTCTCAATTCTCTTCCTCTGGAATAACATAAACCCGCAAGGCTCTCATCCATGCAAATTTCTTCTGACGCAGCACCTTAACTCTCCTCTTGAGAATCCTCAAAGGCCTCGCCGACACTAACAAAACTGGCTAAAGAGCCCGAAAATCTTAGCCACTACTCCTCCGAAGTACGCATGCACTTCCTCAACATTGACACCTTGAGATACACACGATCTCCCACCTTAAACTCTAACTCCTTTCCTTATCTTGTTGTTATAAATCATTTGCCAATCCTGATCCTCCTCCACTTCAACCCCAAAACACGAATCTTCTCCGACGATTCCTGAAGAAAACTCGCCCAATATATTCTCTCCCCCACTTGGGTCCAATATATAGATGTATGATGCGGCCTCCCATACCATGCTTCATACGGAACCATCTTGATACTCGCCTGAATAATTGCTATTCAAAACAACTCGGTCAAACACAAGTGATTCACTCAATGATCACCTCATTCTCAAACACACATCCTGAGCGGAATCTCCAATAAAAAAAAATTGCCCTCTCCCCTTTCGACGCAAATTAAAATCTTTGATTGAACCATGCGACTGACACTCCACGCAGCCTCACCATCTTCTCCCCTAACTATATAACCAAAACCGCTGTTTCATCGGTCTCCTTAATGGCAAAAAAAAAGTGCCAACTTAATCGGACAACCTACCATAACCCAAATAACATCCAACCTCTACGAATTAGGTATTTATACATCGAAAACCATCGAAACCATAATCCGCTTCCACTCTGGGATGGGCAACTCTGCATCCCTCCACTTGAAAACTGATACTTCGCTTCCACTAGCTGACATTTATCGTGTGCAACAATCCACTAGCCGATATTACATGGAATTACACATCCGAACCCTAAGGTCCATATCCCTTCTTATAGTTATGCCATGATTAGACATTGATTACTCATACTTATACCAACATCATCACACTCTCAAGACGTCTCCTTCAAGGTAACGATGTTGATGCCACTCCATTCTCAGGATATCTTCTTCAAGCTCTGGATATATAGAAAAAATACTTCCTTTAAAGTAATCGACTCGTACGTGTACAAGCATATGACGACTAAAATAACTTTCTGTGATATTAACCTGCCATTCCATACTCCAGCATATCATCTTTGCTCCAACTACAAACTTGGCCAACACGACCGACCCTCCACAAGAACCATTCATGACCTTTGAAACAATCACTAATCTTATGTTTATTCGTGCGTTACAGACATTTATTACTCCTAACTCATTATCACACCCCTCTTACTCACATGACGCATCCTTTGAGCCTAGAGTAACCAGGGACCAGAGTTCCCTCGAGAGGAACACCATATCTCAGTACTCCTATTGGGAACAACCTCCAGGTAAGTACACAGGAAACCACGGCCTACTAGAGAGAGGACTATCTCTCACTACTTATACTGAGACCGCAACCTCAAATAAGTAGTATTGGGACCACAACCCCAAGTACTTATACTGGGAACCATAGCCCTAATATGTATATAGGAGAACGCATTCTCCAAAAATAATGAGTTATTCGGGACCGCTGCCCCTAGAGTAATAAATTTTTAAACGTTTATAACCATAAAAATTAGAATTGCCTCAAGTGGTCCATACCATTCCTGAACCTTAGTGCAACCATCCATAGGCACACATACTCGCCTACGCACTAGAATTATCCCATTCGAAGAGACCTGGAAAACTGAACCAACTGCCTCGATACATCCAACAAACTCCGATCACTCACCCGAGCCACACGAAACCAACTCAGAAGATCTACCTGATCTAATGGCTCCAAACTAAAAGATTTCTGTGAAATAGCACATAACCGCAACGTGCTAGTCTCGCATACTAACGTCTCAACATTCTGCTCCTGAGCTGAGACAACTCTTCGTCAACTCAAAATATTTGCCATCAGGTTAACCTTACCGAGATGGTATTCAATGCCAATATCAAAATCTTCTAACCATTCTACCCAAAGCCTCAGCCTTACACTCATGAGACCATACTAAAGAAACACTAATTCCGAATCGCTTTGTCCTAACTACACCATGCTCTCAAATCCTTTAACGAATCTCCTATAATCCTACCAACTCAAGACTCCTGATCTTAATAGCGTTACTCGGTTTAGGCTAACTTCGCCGGATCCACATATACTCGTTTTGCATAAACAAAAAGGCCAAGAAACCCCATTTCTTGCTACTAGCAACTACTCTTACTCAATCGAACAAACAACTTCTGCTCCCAAAACTTTTCCAAAACCAACTTAAGATGAGACTTATGCTCCTGAGGACTCCTCAGGGCTCCTCAATTATACCAGAACATCATCAATGAAGATGATCCCAAACATATCTGAAAACTCATCCTGAACCCTCTGATCATAAACTTCATGAATGCTGCTGTTGCATTCATCACCCAAACGACATCTCTATAACCTCATAAAGACCATACCTCGTCCTAGAAGCCGACCTAAGGAACGTCCTCCTCTACAATCAAACTTGATGGACCCCACGCCAAGTCTGCCTTGGAGAACCAAGTAACACCCCTCGACTGATCCAACAAAAACTTAGTCCTCGGAAGAGGCTACTTGTTCCCTATAGTAACACGGTTAAATCCCCGATAATCCATACATAACCGTAATCCCATCATTTGCTTTCTCTGAGCCGCATAAATCACATGATTCCCTGAAGTTTGTCTCACTCCCTGATCAACCAATATCGCTCCCTCGTGCTCAAACACCACGCGTCCTCGATGTCAACTCAAAGGACCCTGAACGCTTCGGCCAGTCCATACTCAGGCACACATCGCATAATTTCACAGGACTAAATACCAAAACCGCCACAAGCCAAAGATATAAGAAAAATTCATCTTATAATTTTAAATCGAAATAATCGTTCCAACACCAAACGAAAATACAAAAAGAATCCAAAACATCATAGCCGAAGCCAAAAATTCTAAAACTGAAAAATAAAAGAAACAAACAACTCAACCCTCAATCTACTCCTTTAGATCATCCTTGATTATTGTCTCTGCCTTCCGTGATAACTTGGGACACTTGGGCTTGATATGCCTCGGTTCCTTATAATGATAAAACATCCGGGTGTCCTGAGCCTCGCCCTTCCTAGGATAACTTGATAACTTGTGGTCCATGCTTCCATACCTGAAGCATCCACAATCCCTCTGACTTGATCTAGAAGCATCATCCCATCTTCTCTTTTGACCCTGCGCATGCTTACCGCTCTTGCCATAACCACCATGCTGCTGGTGATTCCTCGGCTAAACAGCAGGAGTAACCGCTGGCAAAAAAAACCACTGATGCCGCCGAATAATCCAGAGAAACTTTGCTCGAACGAAAAATACGTTCCTCCCTCATTACCCACTCCTCGGCTCCCTTAGAGCTCACTTCGCCTGAGAAAAACCCCAAGCTCGGAAACTGTATCTGCCTCATCATCGACAGATATGTCAAATGCTCCTCTAACATCCCAGCCCTCGGCTATACCTCAACCACTGGAGGCTCTACCAGAGCCTGCACCGGAGCCACCACCGGTAACCTCTCCAGTATCTATGTCAACAAACTCACAAGACAATCCTCTTGGCCCCGAGCTACAGCAGCACCCTCACCTGGGTCAACTGCACCACCAGCTACCTCGGCACCCCTCTGGGCATAATCAGTACTCACATTGGCATACAAAATGGTCTCACTCCCGGACCCCACAAGATACATCTGTGAATCTGCAACCTACGAACCCCTCGCAGCCACGCCATCGGATGACCCAAACATGGGCCCCTGATCACGACCTCTACCTCTACCAAGACCTCTAGCTCCAGTATCCATCACTCTGTATTTCCCAAAACACAGACAAGGATACTAAAAGTACAGAGAATTAAAGTCACAAATAAACATAAATACTTATTGTGGAATCTCTTTAAAGGCCAAAGAGGTTGATCTAAGACTAATAAATTAACTAATTGCACACAATCAATTTAAATCACATAGTCTCAATTAACACAACCTACTGCCTTAAAACCGTAAAGGGTCTGATACCAAAATGAAACAACCAACATTTTTTTTAATTAATTAATTAACCCAAATTTAGTAATCCCATAATTACTAAATCCTCAACGGCTAATTCAAAAGATAACACACTCAACGGAAAACCAGATAATAAAATCCAATATTTCAAATCAATAACTAAAACAACGCGATTCCAGATTCAACAATTATACTCATAAATCTAGCAACCTAAAATCTAGGAATCACTAGACAAAAAAATAAAACAAAATTCCCTAATCATCCTCCTCCTAATGCCTTGATTCCACGATCACATTTTCCCTTTACCTCGATAAGATGAAAGACCAGGCTAAGAACATAAAACCAGCGACTCGAGATCCTCGCAACCTCTGATCTCACATGCAAACACCAAATGCCTCCTCTATCACCTCCAAATACATATCCAAAACCCAATCTAAAAACTAGACCGGAAGGGCTTTCCAACGATACCTAGCTCGTCTCTTGATTCCTTCACAAACACTGGAAAAACGCTTCCCAAGATGACTGATTGAATCCTAAAATAAAAATCACACTGATCAGGCACGATATGATCGACCGTTCCTCCTCTCTACCGAGACAGACAAATCTGTCTTCTTATTCCTCTCAATCTCCTCACACAAAATCTCTTTCTCTCTCTCTCAAAAATCTTTTTCTTTTCTCCCAAACCCGCTACAACATGAAAAAGGGAGTTTTATACGAAGCCTAGGGTTTCAAACCCTAAACCGCACAATAACCGACCAATGAAAAAATAAACCGGCCCAACCTGAAAATAACAAGTGTCGATCGACGCTACTCCTTGGTGACGATCGAGACCACTGAAATTCTAAAATTCTGATTTCCTGTCGTTACAACTGCGAGCTGGAACTGCCAAGGAACGGAGAACCCCTTGACACTTCGCAGAATCCGGGACACTAAAAGAGAGCTTTTCCTGGAGATTCTATTCCTCTCTGAAACAAAAAAAAAAACTCAGAGGACGTCATTTTGAAGAAATTGAAGGGCCTTAACTATACCCACCATTGTATGATTCTCCTACACGGTAGAGGAGGAGGCCTTGCACTCTTCTGGAAATAGGAAGTGAATTTGGAATTCATTTTGCGTGTAACATCTACATTGATTCCAAGCTTAAATATGTGGAGAAAATCATCTACATCACCCTCATATATGGATATCCGAATTGATCAAAGAGGAAAGCAACATGGGACAATCTCATCTTCCTAACCAAAATCGGAGAAGCCCCGTGGTTCCTCACAGGCGACTTTAATGGACTATGGACAATTCAAAGAAATTGAAAGGTCCCCTAAGAGTGGAAGGAACCTTCATTAACTTTCGGTCTTTCTTATCGGAAGGAGATCTATATGACCTCCAATTTTTTGGTGACCCGTTCTCGTGGAAAGGACATACATAAGAACACTGTTTAAGACATCGACTTGATTGGGCTATGGCAAATATCGACTGGAAGGAAATGTTCCCTACGGCGAGAATTGAGTATCTAAGCTTTGAAGGGTTTGATTACCGGCCGATCATCTCTCATTTTAACCTCTTGAGAAAGAAGAGGAAGGAATTGTTCTGATACGACCGTCGCTATTGTAACAACCCTGAGGTAACAAAACTCATCTCAGACACATGGCCCAACTCTTTCTCTAAGCATGTGGCCCATAGAATATCAAACTGCCGTTGGGGCTGGATATAATGGAATAGGGCTCAATATAACAATAACCAAGCTCTGATTGGGGGAAAGAAAAGAACAACTTGTGATGGCGATGGTAGCCCCAATCCACAACATAAACCTAATCATCCATGGTGGGAGCTGGCCCCATGGTCCCATGGCTTTGTTGGAATATATGGAAAGCTCGTAATAACCTAATATTTAATAAGAAGAAGATCTCACCAAGGGAGATCACCTCCTAAGCCATTAGACAGGCAAATGAGTGGCAAGATCGACAAGAATGTAAATCCAAAGATAAGTCAGTTTTGGTGGTTAGGAAAAATGAAGACACAACCCATGAATGGGTATGCCAAAATGATGCAACATAGAAAGAGGAGGATCACAAAGCAGGTATAGGTTGGTGCTTCACACACCAATGACTTAATATCTCTTGCATTTACTCCTTTTGGCATGAGCAAGGTTGGATCACCACTAGTTGGAGAAAGACTTGCAATTAGAGCAACTCTAGTCCAAGCTCTAGAAGTTGACATAAGGACAATATCG
Organism: Draba incana; assembly: GCA_963576765.1. NCBI lineage: Eukaryota > Viridiplantae > Streptophyta > Magnoliopsida > Brassicales > Brassicaceae > Draba > Draba incana. The sequence goes on along the minus strand of OY755210.1, from coordinate 24,771,190 downwards.
GCTGAAACCAACTACTTACAACTGGTTCAAACAATTCAAGAAGGCTCAAATGTTTCCAAACTCCATGAAATAATCCATGACATTTCAAGTCTCTCTTTGAGATTTGATTCTATCTCCTTTTGTTTTATTCCAAGAAAGTTTAGGTGGCTGATCTTCAAGTAAAGTAGGCCCTTATTGATGTTGTTGCAAACAATGTTTAATTTTAATGAAGATGGGTTGCTAAAAAAAAGGGTTGTATTTGGTAATCATTAAATTGACCAAGTGAACCATCAATTCATGAGTCTCAGTGACGTCAATACGAATTAATTTTTTTGGCTTAGTGATGTTTCATTTTAATATATAAATAGTAACTAGATTATAGTTGTTATTATTATGAGTTTAGTTTTGATTATGATTCGGTATTTCGGTTTAGTGTGACATTGATTCAAATTCCATCTTTGTTTTTATGTGTCTTATATTATATGAAAATTTGGTGTCCATTCTTCGATACATAACTTAAATAAACTTTTCGATAGTTTATATTCCGTTTGGTTAATCTCAATCAATTGAACATATTCACATGTATTCATACGCTTCAATTTATTTAATTGGAGACAAAGAACATGTCTAATACAAACGCACTCATCTAAAGTTCATATATTATATAAAATCATTAGGTGCACTAACCCGATTTAGGATGTTTATTGGTTTTGGTATTTTAATGGATTTGAAAATTCTAACTAAATCATATGTTATTCAATTATTCATTTTAAAATCTTCATTAAAATCATGTTTTATTCAATTTGTGATTCTCAAATACAAATCAAAATCATCTCTTATTCAATTTGTGATTTATAAATACAAATCAAAATCACCTCTTATTCAATTTTACGTATTTACTTATTGATTTGGTTTTAAAATGAATTTTAATGGATTTGGAAGGATTTCTATGTTACAAATACTCTTACAGTCTTTCCAATTTAAGGGGCAAAACACTCCTTTTTTTTTTTAATTTGAACTTGAAGAATTTAACTATTTGGCTTAAATGGGCAAATACTTTTAAATACAGAGTTCCTTAGTTATTACTTAGTTATGGGATATCTAACATTTGTTGACAGTTGACACAAGCAAATTTCAGTAGGCAGATGGAAAATAACTTTTAATTCGAGATTTTTTATAAATTATTCGATTCGCATAAGTCACGTCAAGAGGTAGATTTTTGGTGACAATACCACACGACTATCGACCAAAAGCAATATAGAGATTTTTAGTGACCTTTTTTGTATTATTTCTTGAAATATAATGTAATGTGTTGATTTTATTCATTGTACATGGTTTAGTATATATACAACTCAACATTTTCTATTCTAGATAACTACAAATTTCTAGAATATATTCGCATATATCATATTCTAATACTCACCCACCCTCCCTCTCCTTCCTTGGTACGAAATTTCGAAAACCTAACTTGGACAACAATCTCTCAAACGTAAGACGAGGTAACGCCTTACTACAAATATCCGCAAGTTGGTCCTTAGTGGAAATATGCTTTTAGTAATCAGACCAGCTTGAATAACATCCCTAACTTAAGGAAAATCTCGTTCGATATATTTGGTACGTTCATGAAAGACCGGATTCGCAACAATGTGTATGAGAGCTTGATTATCACAATAGAAAGGTATAAGATCACCATTATTGTTGCCGATTTCCTGATGAAGTGCCTTTAACCACTTGATTTCACGAAGAGTGTACGCCATTGCACGATATTCCGCCTCAGCCGATGAACATGAATCAATCTTTTGCTTCTTTGTCTTCCATGAGATAGGTGAGCCACCAAGATAGATGACATATACCGAGAGAGAACAATGAGTTTGTGGACAAGCAACCCATTCTGAGTCGCAGTAAGCTGTGATAGAGAGTTTACTATCAGATCATAGTAGAATTCTTTGAGCAGGAGTTCCTTTAAGATAACGAACAAGACGTAAAGCAGCCTCCTAATGAGCAACCAAAGGTGTCTGCATGAACTGAGATAAAATGTGAACCACATAACTGAAATCAGGACGAGTAATAGTTAAGTAGATGAACCGACCAATGATATGCTCAAATTAGACCTAGAGCTACTGATATAATGCGTTTTTGGCACATTCTAATCTTTGTTTTGTAGGGTTTTATCGAGTCTTTATCTCTTCTTTTGAGTCATTCTAGGTTTAAAGGAGGCTTGGGAACATGGATTTGAGCATTCGGGAGTCATTGAAGCAAACGGGACAAATCCGGAGAAAAGATGGCATTTTGAAGGACCGAGCACCTACTTGGTTTGGAGCGAGCACCCGCTCGCCCGAGGACTCGAAGGTTTGGAACCTCCTAGAAACCGGACCGGTTGATCCACCCACAGGACCGACCGGTCCACACTCAAAGACCATAGATGCCTGAAGATAGACCGACCGGTCCAAATTCAGACAGACCGGTCGGCCACCCAGATCCGATTTTAACCTATTTTTATTTATAAATAAGGAGTAGCCGCCTCAAAAACAATGATGACGATTCATTTCATTTTCACTCGTTACTTTTCGGGAACTCTCTTGGCTACTCTTTGCTTTGTTCTTTTGCTTTTGGATTAGAGATTGGAGATTCATTTTCACAACATCTATTGAGAAGAATTCTAACCCCCTATCTATTTCAATTCCATCATGAATTCTCTCTATTGTTTTGTTGTGTTTGCTTCCTCCATGATTGAGTAGTCCCTTGGCTAGATTGAGGTTTTCAATGGTGATTTAGGACTGTTAGTGACTGAGCCAAATAGAATTGCATAATCATACGTCTTCATCAATAGGGGTTCTTCATGCTTAGATTGATATTGATCACTTAATCTATGATTTCAAGTCTAACTTATTCATGACAGTGCTCTAGGTTGCTAGATTACCCTTTGGTGAGCAATTGGTGTGTGACCAACGAAAGTTGATTGTTACCATCAATTGTGAACAAATTGAACCAACTCTTAATGCTTGTCTGCATCATTACTAAATCCAAACGACAGTTTAGGCATTTAGGTTGCTGGATAAAGATATTGATACATCACGACAGTGGGGCAATATTATCTTAATGTTTGAGTTCTAGACCGAATTGCATTAGTTCCTAAATAGTAGCTCAGTGCTTAATCCGAGATCACCAGAGAATAACCTTGATCTAGTGCCTTTCCTTATTGAATTTCACATCGTTTAATTGCTGTTTTTATTGCTTCGTTACAACCAAAACCCATATTTTATCTTAGCTTTAATTTAAAATCCATAATTTCATAGTGTAACCTTGGTCTCTGTGGATTCGATACCCTTTATACTACTGCGTTTGTCTGTGCACTTGCAGAATTATTTTGGGATTAAAACCTCTGACATCAAGTTTTTGGCGCCGTTGCCGGGGACCAATTGCGTTACCTTTGAAATTCGATTTTATTTATAGTCTAAGAATTTTGCTAATTTCATTTCTGTTTTCGTTTTCTTTTGCGTGTGTTTCAGGTGTAACCAAAGTTCTCAAAAAACTTTTGAATCTAGCCAACATGGGCGATGACACCGACAATCGAGCTGCAAATCGTCATGTAGCTGCTGCTATTCAGAGGATGGAACAACAAATAGCTCAATTGCATCAGCAGCAAAAGCCACAGCAGCGTCGTACAATTAGGGATATGGACATCCTATCGGAACAGAGCGACAATCGTTCCGCCCGCTTTTGAGGGGCAAGACTATGAGATTAAGCCTCAGCTGATATCACTGGTTAAGCAGAACATGTTTCATGGACTTCCTGCGGAAATTCCAGTAGACCATATCGAAAACTTTGAGGAGATTTGCTCCACAGCAAGCTCTAATGGAGTGAACCAGGATTTCATGAAATGCAAGCTTTTCCCTTTCTCACTCGCGGACAAAGCCTCCCGCTGGCTCAAGTCGCTACCATGTGGATCCATCACGACTTGGCCGCAATGTATAACAGCATTCTTGGGTCATTTCTACACCAAAGCCATGACCGCGCGCCTAAGGAATAAGATCTCTACATTCCAAAAACGTTCCGAAGAGTCTTTTAGTGAGGCATGGGAACGGTTCAAGGAATACAAAAGGAAGTGTCCACACCATGGATTCGCCGATGAGAAATTGCTTAGTATCTTCTATGATGGTGTTTGTCGTGATGCTAGGAACACTTTGGATGTTGCGAGTAATGGTGATTTTATGACCAGGACCAAGGAAGAAGCGATTAGATTGGTAGAGAACAATTTGGATGCTGCGAGTTCCAGGAATCAATGCCATGACCGTGATGAGCCTGTATATGCCAGTAGTGTTGAGACACAGAGGATTGATGATCTGACAGCAAAAGTAAACCTGTTGCTGAAGAGGAATCAGGAGAATATAGACCTTTGTGTGAACAAGGGAAATGAGCAGTCCATAGAAGTAAACTATGTGGGTGGAGACCATGTGCCTCCAAGCATTCAAACTCATGCACCGAACCCTCAAGACAAACTGAAATCCCTCATACGATTGGCTTTACTCAACCAGCAGAATTCTACTAAAGAAATCTCTGCCATGATGGACAACAGGTATAACGATCTCAACAGTAAGATAGAAGCCATCTGCACTCGTGTGAAGGAGCTCAATAACCAGGTAGTTCAACCCGGCGAAGCAGTCAAGAGTGCACAAGGAGCGCCTGCTCCAGAAGAGAAAAAGGATGAAGAGGTTGCTGGACCATTTTCTGTAGTGCTTCGACCGAATGCTTACACTCCTTACCCATTTCCACCACCATTGAAGGTATTACCTAAGGGCGAAGACCCTGGGAAATTCTTTGTTCCCTGCACCATTGAAAAGGTTGAATTTAGAGAAGCTCTTTGCGATTCTGGTTCTTGTGTGAATCTCATGTCAAGGGCTATTGCGAGGAAGTTGAAAACGGCTAAGATAGAACCTAGTCATATGACTCTTAGGTTTGCAAACTCGTCCACCGCAACATCGTATGGCATCATTCGCGATTTACCAGTCCGAATAGGAGATTGCCTAGCTCTAACGGATTTCCAGGTTGTAGAGATGAGAGAAGGTTATGATACGTCTCTCCTCCTTGGGAGACCATTCATGGCTACGGTGGATGCAATCATTGATATGCCAAATAAGCGACTCTCTTTTTCCAAGGTCAACGAAAAGGTTTTCTATAGAGCCATTCCTAAAAGAACCGCCATTCACGCCTCCTGCATCTCGGCAGTAGAAAAAGAGGACCTGTCGGATGCTGTTGTCAAAGAGCTAGGTGAGAAGAGTAAGATCAATGGAGTTCTAGATGGAAATCGTTCTCATATCGCCAAGATGTTTAGGGAAAAGACAAAGGTGCGGGGAAACGTACAATGCAAAGGGACAAAGGGTAAGCCTAAGATAACTTTGATCCCTCAAGGATATGATGGGAACTCGGTCGAATACAAGGTGAAAAGCAAGGTACCCCTAAGCCTTTCTCCAAAGTTAGAGCTATTCTTCCGTTAGAGAAGGGTATCAGTCTTGTGAATGGAACGCCAAGCGAGGTCCTGCAACTAAACATAAGTGATCAAAGAGAGAATGGACAACGCCTCAACCCACCTCCACCGAGCCCTGATCCGGAAAAGAAATTCTCCAATCCTCAAACGAACTCTGCTCACGCCTAGGCATCGTACAACGTCAAGCTAATGACGTTAAACAAAGCGCTTGGTGGGAGGCAACCCACTTGTAAGTGTCCACATGTTCTTTTCTTTTTCTTTTCTTTTCAGTTTTACCTCCCTTTTCGTTTTTCTTTTTTAGGATTTTTCGTCACAGAAACTTTTGGAGCCTGGATATCGGACCGGTCGATCCATATAAGGGACCGGTCGATCTTCTTTGAACACGAGACTAGCCATCTATCACTGGAATTAGGACCGGTCGATCTGTGTGTGCCGACCGGTCGATCCCCTTCGTCCTGCGGATCGGGTAAGTCCCAGGCATCCGGACCGGTCGATCCACAAGTCGACCGGTCGATCCCCTTCATCCCGCGGATCAGGTAAGCCACTAGAAACACGATCGATCGGTCCAGTATCGGGACCGGTTGATCCTCGGCCCGGGTAAGTCAAAAAAAGTTTCCGATTTTCGGTTGAAACCGGTGTATTTCACTTAAATTGAACCGGTTTACCCCCTATAAACAAAAACCCCATCACCCAAACACCACAATCCCGATCGAAACACCAAAAACTCTTCTCTTGCAAGTGTTCTTGCTGATTTTCTCCAAAAACTTCATCAAACCCTAAGTCCTTCAATTCTTACCCGAATTCAATGATTTTTGGCGCTAAATCGCTTAGTTTTTCAAGCTCTTTCTGTTTATCCAATCAATTTATTCGATCTGCAAGGTATGAGCTTTATATTTGCTTGTCAAAATTCGGGTTTTTGGGGTAGTTCTTTCTCCTTGGATTTTGCCGTTTAATTCGCTTGTTTCTCACTCTCCTTGGTTCGTTTTTGTAGCTATGGGTCGCACGGGACGTCCGCAAGCAACCAATTCGCCACCCGAAGATGGCTCGGATGAAGAACGCGAAACCCGAACAAAACGAAACCATGACAAACCGAGGAGATCGTCAACAAGAGATAAGGGGAAAGGAATAGCGACTTCCAGTCAAACGGATGCTCCACGAAAATCGCGTAGTTCGCGTTCCAATCCGAGTAATCCATGGCCTCGACCGGACGGTAAACCTTTCTCTGGAATTGACACGCACCGTAAGCTAGAAAGGAAAGGTTTAGCTAGCGAACCGTCTTATGAGAACAAACGGAGAGGAGATGGATGGGTTAGGTATAATAGCATTTGCTATAATGGGCTGTTGAACATGGAAATGTTGTCTACTAGGTTCTTATGTCCTCAGATGTTAGATGAGTTGGGTATCACGGACGAGGTGTGTGTTGTTCTCAATCGAATGGGTTTGGGGAACATGGCCACAAATCAGTATCCTCTGTATCCTGAGCTTGTAAGACAATTCCTCGCCTCTTGTGAGGTTTATTATCCGCCAGATGATGATAGGCGATCTGAGAATGGTCGTCTGTGGTATAAGATCAGAGGGATTACGTATAAGATCACATTGCACAAATTGTGCGATATCTACGGTTTTGACGAGCGTTACCAGAACGTGGATTTCCCTGGCCGTAGTTATTTTCCTCAATGCGAGAGGTTATGGAACTTGATTGGTTTAGGTGCTGTGACATCACGGAGCATGACACTGGCTCTTATCAGGAACCCAATCATTCGAATTGTAGCTAAGGCTCTGAGCAACACTATGTTTTGCAAGGAAGAACCGGGAGCCCTGCGTATAGATGAGTTGTTCTTGCTGCACCTCGGGATGCCGGAGTTTGTGTCTGAAATCTACACCGAGTATCCTCACGATCAACGCACTAACTACGGAGCAAAATTTTACACACTTCCTGACAGAGAGGAAGTTCAGAGGTCTCGGTGGACCTGGAAAGAAAAAGCAAGAGGTATATGGGAGTCTCCTAACTCCTATCTTTCTCTTCCATATGATTGATTTGACAGGCGCCGACGTTGTCCACGGGCCCGCTCTCTTTGGTATGCAACACCTTATTCAGAGCCGATGGATAGTTGAGGGAAAGTGGCAATACTCTAATTTTGATGGGGTACAACATTCAATCTCTTTACCTAGTGATCATGCACCTCTCACTTTCCTGGACAACGTACGGTTTTTGCCACCCGCCTCACCTGAGAGCACAGATGCATATGTCCCTCTCCAGCGCAGAAAGCGTCGCCATGTTAGCCATGGTCCTGATACTGCAGGCACTAGCAGAGGTTCTGCCCCGCCACTTCCACCTTACGCTAACCAGTTTGCCGTCTCACCGATTCGCGACGAATGGAATACACATGAGCACATGCATTGGCAACACAAGAGTTTTCAGAAGCTCCATAGTATGATGTCTGCCATTTGGGGTGCCATTTCTTGTTCCCTAGGCACAGATGCAGCGGGAGCATCAGGCTTTGCTGGAGGCCGCATGCCCATGCCTGCTGGTCCCTCTACCGCGTTCAGATCAGATGATAACGCTATGGTGGAAGACTCCGAGGACACAGCGGATTCTGACGAATCTCCACCTTTCTGATGACGTTAGACCTTCTAACTTTTTTTTTTCATTTTTTGCATTATTTTCTTTCTTTTTAATAGTTCTTTCCTTTCGATTTATTCTCACACCGGGTCGGTGTGAAGTAAGTCTGGGGGGAGTGCTATTGATACTAATCATGTTTTCTATTTTATTATTTTCTTTTTTTCGTTTTCTTGAGTCGTTTTCTGTTTTATCGAGTCAGTTTGTACTAAAACTTTTGTGATATGCATGCATTTCTAGGACCACATGATGTTCGCTAACCCCTCTAACAGTGATTAACCAATGCCATGGGAAGATTAAAAACGCCCTAGGCGGATCAGTATTACCAGAAAGTTCCCATCCCTTTGAAAGCTAACGCTGACACTTTTTATACTAATCTGTTTTGCTTAACTCAGGGAATTCGAAATCGCTTAAGAAGTACCAACCACGTTAGGAGTCCTATCCTTTTTCAAACACTATCCCCTCTTCAGGACTCCTAATGGCCAGGCTCATTTTTAGTCTGGTACCACACCCTTACCTTGACCTTTCTTTCAAACCTCATGCTTTTTGTCCAAGACATTGACTTGCACTCAAGCGCAAAAACTCTGGAGACGTAGTCCGGCCAGCCAATCATTCTAAAGACCTTTTGGTTCAAAACTTTCTGCTTAGGATTTTTGACTCTGTATTTCCTTTCTATTTTTAGTTTTCGTTCTCGTGCTTTAGAAAGGGTTAGAACTAATCCCCAACATAAAAAAAAAAAAAAAACAAATTTTATATGAAATGTTGAAAGGGATTAGAATAAAGCCTCATGTTTAATAAATAAGCACATTTCTATGTAGTTTTCTTAGTATTAGTTCTTTAGATATGTAGAAAGTTTTCATCTAAATAAAGAAAAGGGTCTTAAGTTTGAAAAGCTGTGCATCATCTTTGGACTTAGTTCTCTTGGGATTTTGCGCCATGACTTGCATTCGGCCGCGACTGAGGTTAACCTAAAACACTTTTACCCCACCATTAAATAACCCAAAACCTTAACCATTATGCGACGAATGTTTTCCCTCTGGTAAGATTTCTGGACCCTGGTATATAGTCGCTGAGACATAGGTACTTGAGTATGGTGGCACTGCTATGTATTTGGCAAAGTATATGAAGTACCATCTTGGTTTTTGATCTGTTTATGAGGGTTGTTTGTATTACATCTGTGGGGTCTTAAAGGATTGTATTCGACTTATAAAGGTTAGTTCTGTTTTCATAGCTTCCTTGAATTTATTTCTAGTTTGTCTTCACTTGAGGACAAGCAAAGATCTAAGTCTGGGGGAGTTGATATAATGCGTTTTTGGCACATTCTAATCTTTGTTTTATAGGGTTTTATCGAGTCTTTTTCTCTTCTTTTGAGTCATTCTAGGTTTAAAGGAGGCTTGGGAACATGGATTTGAGCATTCCGGAGTCATTGAAGCAAACGGGACAAATTCGGAGAAAAGATGGCATTTTGAAGGACCGAGCACCTGCTCGGTTTGGAGCGAGCACCCGCTCGCCCGAGGACTCGAAGATTTGGAACCTCCTGGAAACCGGACCGGTCGATCCACCCACAAGACCGACCGGTCCACACTCGAAGACCATAGATGCCTGAAGACAGACCGACCGGTCGGCCACCCAGATCCGATTTTAACCAATTTTATTTATAAATAAGAAGTAGCCGCCTTAAAAACAATGATGACGATTCATTTCAATTTCACTCGTTACTTTTCGGAGACTCTCTTGGCTACTCTTTGCTTTGTTCTTTTGCTTTTGGATTAGAGATTGGAGATTCATTTTCACAACATCTATTGAGAAGAATTCTAACCCCTTATCTATTTCAATTCCATCATGAATTCTCTCTATTGTTTTGTTGTGTTTGCTCCCTCCATGATTGAGTAGTCCCTTGGCTAGATTGAGGTTTTCAATGGTGATTTAGGAATGTTAGTGACTGAGCCAAATAGGATTGAATAATCATACGTATTCATCAATAGGGGTTCTTCATGCTTAGATTGATATTGATCACTTAATCTATGATTTTAAGTCTAACTTATTCACGACAGTGCTCTAGGTTGCTAGATAACCCTTTGGTGAGCAATTGGTGTGTGACCAACGAAAATTGATTGTTACCATCAATTGTGAACAAATTGAACCAACGCTTAATGCTTGTCTGCATCATTACTAAATCCAAACGACAGTTTAGGAATTTAGGTTGCTGGATAAAGATATTGATACATCACGACAATGGGGCAATATTATCTTAATGTTTGAGTTCTAGACCGAATTGCATTAGTTCCTGAATAGTAGCTCAGTCCTTAATCCGAGATCACAAGAGAATAACCTTGATCTAGTGCCTTTCCTTATTGAATTTCACATCGTTTAATTGCTGTTTTCATTGCTTCGTTACAACCAAAACCCATATTTTATCTTAGCTTTAATTTAAAATCCATAATTTCATAGTGTAACCTTGGTCTCTGTGGATTCGATACCCTTTATACTACTGCGTTTGTCTGTGCACTTGCAGAATTATTTTAGGATTAAAACCTCTGACATCAGCTACTCTCTCAAATTAAGAGATCAGAAGTAATACTTTAGGGTCGAATCCACAGGGAATCCGTTGCACAATAGATTATTTAAATTCAGATTAAACTAAGCAGAATTAGGTGAATGAAAAACAAGTAAACAAAGCAGTTAAAACGGTGATGAAATCAATAAAGAAAGATGCTAGGCACAAGGAAATCTCCAGTGAATCAGAATTGCAGAAGTAATCAATAGTTAGGAATATTAAAGCACAGTTCCTGAACATGAACACGAATGCAAAACAAACCAGTTGTCGCTGCAAATACTATCTATGTCTAAATCCTAGAGAACCAACTGTCGTTGCGAATCCTATAAATCTAAACAAGCAAAACTTCAGGTTCAATTGTTCACAAAATCCTAAACCAAATTTCTTTGCGAAAAAGAATTTTGCTCATCAAAAACTAGTTCAAGTAATTAATAAAACTGTCGTTTCTATTAATTAACTCTAAATCAGATTTAAGTTCGCGAGGCTAAAATCAGCAATAAGAACAAGTTAAGATGAAGAACTTCTAGTGATATTAATCCTATGAAATTTGGATCATATCTAGCAAATCATCAACAACTCTTGAATAACCCTAAACCTAACAAAAGAACTACTCAGACATGATCATAGAAGAAAACATGATTTTATTAATGATATCTCTAAGTGAACAAGTAAAAGAATGCATCAGCCTAAACAATGGCTTGGAAAACGTATATATACATGTACAAAACCGACTGGAAACCTAAAAGTAAACATCTGGAACTTTCGGGCTTTGAATGGACTTCTCAGATAAGAATCTGGTCTTGGTCGAACAGGGTGTCGATCGACACCCACAAATGGTGTTGATCGACACCATCATCAAAATCGGACTCTTTGTTTCTTAAATCTTCGTGTCGAGCAACTCACTTGTCCTCGTTGCTCGACACAACTTCCAAATGTTAACTCCGAACTTGCATCTTTGCCACTTCATTCCGTAATGCTCCAAAACTTCCAGTAAACATCTTAGTTATCTCGGTTCATCTCCTTAACTATTACTCGTTCTGATTTGAGTTATGTGAGTCAAAAGCGCCCTTGTACCTAAGATAAAACATAAAAGAATCGAAAATACCAAATGACTCTATAAAACAGACATATATCATAATATAAAAACGGGTAAAAACCATGATATATCAGCTGCCACCATTTGATATGGTCAGATTTCCCTTTGTCCTAATCTCTCAAATTAAGAGATCGATTGTAGCACTTGGGGTATCGAATCCACAAGGAATCAATTAAACACAATAGATTTAAATGTTCAGATTAAACTAAGTAGAATGAGTTGTAAAATAAATTGCAGGAAAGTAAATCAGGATGATTGTAAACTTTAAATTCAATAAAAGACAAGCATTAAGCCTTAGGGAATTCGCAGGAATAAATCCAAGTTGCAGAATAAAGTTACTATTGAGATAATTGATGATGCACAATTCTAAAACTCGAAACACTGTTGTAAAGTAAATCAATTGTCGTTGCAAATACTATCTATGTTTAAACCCTAGAAAACCAACTGTCGTTGCGAAATCAAATTGATCTAAACAAGCAATAAATTTAGGTTCGATTGTCCACAAGGAATCAAAGCCACTATCGTTGCAAATCGAATTCTTGCTCACCCATAATTTAGTTCAGGTAATTCAATAATAATGTCTCATCTATTAAACAACCTAAGATATCCAATTCAGCGCCAAATTAGAGTTAATGCAATCAAGGTGAAGAATATAAATAAATATAAATGCAAATTCCAATAGTAATTAAACTCTACAATTCTTCATTAACCCTTTGAAAAACCCTAAAACCTAACTAGGGAATTACTCCGACATAGACATGTATAATAAATCCCTAGTATAAAAATCTCTAAGTAAATAATTCATAAGCCAAAACAATGGCTGAAAATAAGTATTTATAAGTACAAAAGTCGGCATGGGCCCAATTGCAAACATTTGGGCTTTTTGGCGTGAAAACGGAAATCTTCTAAAACTTGAGTTTTGGGCTTCTGCGGAAGTCGTGTCGAGCGACACCATAAAGTCTGTCACTCGACGCTTTCAAATCTTTGGTGTCGAGCGATACCAACATCCTTGTCCCTCGACACTGACTATGAATGATGACTCCGAATTTGCCACTTTGACCGCTCATTCCGTTATGCTCCAAAATGCTCCAGTAAATACCAAATGAGTCCAAAACGTCCTTGTACCTAAGATAAAACATAAAAGACTCGAAAATACCAATAGACTCTATAAAACGGACATATATCATGGTATAAAAACCGGTAAAAACCATGATATATCAACTGCCACCATTTGATATGGTCAAATTTCCCTTTGTCCTACTCTCTCAAATTAAGAGATCAATTGTAGCACTTGGGGTATCGAATCCACATGGAATCATTTAAACACAATAGATTTAAATGTTTAGATTAAACTAAGCATAATGAGTTGTAAAATAAATTGCGGGAAAGTAAATCAGGATGATTGTAAACTTTAAAATCAATAAAAGAGAAGCGTTAAGCCTTAGGGAATTCGTAGGAATAAATCCAAGTTGCAGAATAAAGTTACTATTGGGATAATTGATGATGCACAATTCTAAAACTCGAAACACTGTTGTAAAGTAAATCAACTGTCGTTGCAAATACTATCTATGTTTAAACCCTAGAAAACCAAATGTCGTTGCGAAATAAAATTGATCTAAATAAGCAATAAATTCAGGTTTGATTATCCACAAGGATTCAAAGCCAACTGTCATTGCGAATCGAATTCTTGCTCACCTATGATTTAGTTCATGTAATTCAATAATGATGTCTCATCTATTAAACAACCTAAGATATCCAATTCAGCGCTTAATTAGAGTTAATGCAATCAAGGTGAAGAATATAAATAATATGAATGCAAATCCCAATAGTAATTAAACTCTAAAACTCTTCATTAAACCTTTGAAAAACCCTAAAACCTAACTAGGGAATTACTCAGACAAACACATGTATAATAAATCCCTAGTATAAAAATCTCTAAGTAAAATAAAGCATAAGCCTAAACAATGGCTGAAAATAAGTATTTATAAGTACAAAAGTCGGCATAGGCCCAATTGCAAACATCTGGGCTTTTTGGCGCGAAAACAGAAATCTTCTAAAATTTGAGTTTTGGGCTTCTGCGGAAGTCGTGTCGAACGACACCATAAAGTTTGTCGCTCGACGCTTTCAAATATTCGGTTTCGAGCGACACCAATATCCTTGTCGCTCGACACTGACTCTGAATTTGCCACTTTGACCGTTCATTCCGTTTTGCTCCAAAATGCTCCAGTAAACACCAAGTTAGTCCAAATGTAAGTCCACATAACATCAAAAGAAAACAGAAAAGTCAGCGATTACCTCCCCCAGACATAAAAGACACTGTCCCTAGTGTTATTAAGCCTGAAGAAGGTGAAAGAAATAGATAGAAAACGAAACATAACGAAAAATCAAAGGAGAAATCATACCTGGGGATCGTGTCGAGCGACACGACCCTAGTGTCGATTGACACTTATAGTTTGGTCGCGTCGAGCGACTGATAATCCGCATTGATCGACATGTGATTTTCCTTGATGTCAATCGACAGCTTCTCAATGTCGATCGACACACAAGTCTGAAGTGCATTCCTTATTTGTTTACATACGTTTAATCTCCTAAAACTCAAAACAAACATAAAACCATAGCGTAAAATGGGACACGATCTCTCCGTCGCTTGACACTGGTTCTGTAGTTCCAAAAATTGTATCAAATTCATCAAAATAATCATCATGAACTACTGCTGGATGCTCTGTTTCAGACATTCTCTCTGGTCCAGTCTTCAATCTGATCATATTTGAGTGATGCCTCTTCACTAATTCACTTGTTTGAGCTACTTGCGTATCCAATTTCTTCATGTGACTATTCAAAAAATTCGATCTTTCCATTCAAATCCTTGTATACAGAATCAAGCTTCCCCTTCAGATCCACAGTCAACTTCTGTTATCCTTCCAGCATTCGCTCTATCATGGACTCCATTCAGATCTCTGCAGTCGGAGGTGGAGGTTTCTGATTAGAAGACGCGATGTAGTCCCTTGTATAGTTGCTCTAATACGGCTTTTGGTATGACGAACTGTAGCCCTGCTGATTGCCAAATCTCTGATATCCATACCCATTTACGTAGTTCACATCTTCTGGCTCGAAATTCTCAACTTCCTTAGTGAACTGAACCGTCTTCTTTCCTGCTAGAAGATCATGCATTGAATCGAGTTTCTTTGTAACTTCCGCAAACTAATTACCACTGACGTTCTTCCCCTGGCTCCTCTTGAAATCAACACTCTTGGTACTGTTGCTACTAGCTAAGTTCTCAATGAGTCTCAAGGCTGTCTCTTGAATATTCGTGTTAAAATTCCCGTTACTCGCAGCGTTTAGAGTGTTAGCATATCGAGTAGCAATCCCTCTGTAGAAAATGTTCAGCAGCTAAACATCCATGAAGCCGTGGTGAGGGCAGTCTCTCTGATACCCTTTGAATCTATGCCACGCAGTCTTGAATGCCTCGAAGTCACCTTGTCTGAATGTAGCAATCTTTGCTTTGAGATCTTCATATTTTGCATCATCAAAGAAATTGGTTAAGAACTCATTCTTCGTATCCTCCAAGTTAGTTAGCGAGCCTGGAGGTAGCATCGTGAACCAATGCTTTGCTTCCCCATGTAGAGAGTATGGGAAAAGCTTGCAGAACAGAAAATCTTCAGAGACTCCATTAGCCTTGATGCTAGATGCCAAGTCTTCGAACCTCTTTATGTGATCCATAGCATTTTCATGAGGAAGACCACAGAAAGGGTCCTAAGCTACTAAACTGAAGTAAGCAGGCTTCAGCTCGAAATCGTTTCTCTGAAATGGTGGCGGACAAATCGCAGACCTATTAGCGTAGAACTGCTCAGGTTTGTTAAAGTCTGTAAGTGTGCGTCCTGCTGCAACATTCACGTCGTTTCTCAGCCCAGTTGGCTGAATCTGGACAATCTGTCGAGCAACGGCAATATCGTGTCGATCGACACGTTGATTCTGACCCTGTCGATAGACAAGCTCTCTCTGTCGCTCGACACGTTGCAATTCCACTCATCGAGCGATCTCTTCC
Organism: Draba incana; assembly: GCA_963576765.1. Classification (NCBI taxonomy): domain Eukaryota; kingdom Viridiplantae; phylum Streptophyta; class Magnoliopsida; order Brassicales; family Brassicaceae; genus Draba; species Draba incana. The sequence continues at coordinate 24,755,408 of OY755210.1, read as the reverse complement.
TCGTGTCGCTCGACACGTTCTTGTTCTTCGCAAGCCAGTCATTCTTCTTCTTTGCGATGAGCGATCTCACGTTCCTGTGCTGTAGCAGAGTCCTCGATGACGTTTCCATTGTCGTCGATCCTTTCTCCATCCTTGTTGTATCTCAATCCTGCCGAATCACGCAGGATTCCATCTTATCCCGGTCTCAGTATTATACGTCCTTGAGCAACCATTGTTTCTGCTCTTCTATTCTCACGCTCTAAACGTGCAAGTTCCTAAAGACCATATCCAACTAGCTCCTTGTCCTTGTAGCTCTTTGTATCAGGCATACACCTGAAACGCAAAACAGAAAGAAACACAAGAAACTAGCAAGTAAAACAAAAATAAAAACACTTAGACAAAATCCTAATAATAAAAATCTAAGGGTGTGATTCCCCGGCAACGGCGCCAAAATTTGATATGGTCAAATTTCTCTTTATCCTACTCTCTCAACTTAAGTGATCGATTATAGCACTTGGGGTATCTAATCTACAGAGAATCAATTAAACACAATAAATTTAAATGTTCAGATTAAAGTAAGCATAATGAGTTGTAAAATAAATTGCAGGAACGTAAATAAGGATGATTGTAAACTTTAAATTCAATAAAAGAGAAGCATTAAGCCATAGGGAATTCGCAGGAATAAATCCAAGTTGCGGAATAAAGTTACTGTTGGGATAATTGATGATGCACAATTCTAAAACTCGAAACACTGCTGTAAAGTGAATCAACTGTCGTTGCAAATACTATCTATGTTTAAACCCTAGAAAACCAACTGTCGTTGCGAAATCAAATTGATATAAACAAGCAATAAATTCAGGTTCGATTGTCCACAAGGATTCAAAGCTAACTGTCATTGCAAATCGAATTCTTGTTCACCTATGATTTAGTTCAGGTAATTCAATAATGATGTCTCATCTATTAAACAACCTAAGATATCCAATTCAGCGCTAAATCAGAGTTAATGCAATCAAGGTGAAGAATATAAATAAATATGAATGCAAACCCTAATAGTAATTAAACTCTACAACTCTTCATTAAACCTTTGAAAAACCCTAAAACCTAACTAGGGAATTACTCCGACATAGACATGTATAATAAATCCCTAGTATAAAAATCTCTAAGTAAAATAAAGCATAAGCCTAAACAATGGCTGAAAATAAGTATTTATAAGTTCAAAAGTCGGCATGGGCCCAATTGCAAACATCTGGGCTTTTTGGCGCGAAAACGGAAATCTTCTAAAATTTGAGTTTTGGGCTTCTGCGGAAGTCGTGTCGAGGGACACCATAAAGTCTGTCGCTCGACGCTTTCAAATCTTCGGTGTCGAGCGACACCAACATCCTTGTTGCTCGACACTAAATCTGAATGTTGACTCTGAATTTGCCACTTTGACCACTCATTCCGTTATTCTCCAAAATGTCCAAGTAAACACAAAGTTAGTTCAAATGTGAGTCCACATAACTCAAATCAGGACGAGTAATAGTTAAGTAGATGATACGACCAACTAAACGGCGATATTCTTCTGAATTTTCAAACACCGGACTTTTGACCGAAGCTAACTTGTGATTTCTCTCAATAGGAACGGCAGAGGGTCTGGCATCTAAGAGATTAGCTTCAGCCACAATGTCAAGAGCGTACTTACGTTGAGATAGAAAAAACCATCCTTACTACAAACACCTCAATGTCTAAGAAGTATTTCAACTTTCCAAGATCCTTCATGTGGAAACACTTCCTAAGATGAGCTTTAAAACGCTGGATAGTATCAAATATGTACAAGTTTGCCATCTTTATTGTAAGAAAATAACGAATAGTCTTGATAGCTTTGATTAAAACCAAACTGTATTAAGGTAGTAGAAAGCTTTGCAAACCAATAACAAGGAGCCAGTTTAAGCCCATAGAAAGACTTGCGAAGTCGACAAAGTTTAGAAGGATCCGAAGACCAAAATCCCCGTGGAAGTTTCATGTAAACTTCTTCCTCATGAAGATCACCATGGAGAAAAGCATTGTGCATATCCATTTGGTGAACCTCCAAATCTTTCGCAGTTGTAACACTAAGAAGATATCGAATAGTTGTCATCTTAGCAACCAGAGCAAACATTTCTTTAAATCAATCCCTTCTTTTTGACGATTACCCAAAGCCAAATGTACCATCCGAGTTAAATTTCAATGTGTATAGCCATTTGTTGCCAGTTTTTTTCTTTCCACGAGGCAAATCCGTGATGTCCCAAGTTTCATTATCATCAAGGCCCTTAATCTCACGCTGCATAGCCTCACACCAACTATTTTATCTTAGCCGCATATTTAAAATGTTTTGGTTCATTGCTATCCAACGCAACTACCATGAAAGCGATGTGATTTGCTGAAAAAATAGAGTTAGCTAAATATTGGGTAATTGGATAGAGAACCGTATCCAAGACCGATGTCGAGGATTTTGAAGTGGAGAAACCAGGTGTGAGAGCATGAGGTGAGGAGGAGTGTACATGTTTCGTAACGTAATCTTTGAGAAGAACAGAAGGCTTCTTTGAACGATGACCACGGCCTAATAGTTCAAGAAGACAAGGAGACATCGGTGCAGGAGGTGAATCAGGTACCAGGTACTATAGCAATTAGTACAAGAGAAGACTCAGATACTGTAGCAGTTGGTGTAGATGAAGAATCAGTTACTGTAGCAACTTGTACTTGTGAAGAATCAGGTACTGTAGCAGGGGGTGTTCGAAGACGCCACACTTTCTTTCCAAACGGATAGGCTACAAAGATACATTTCCGGCTATGAGGTCCAAATTTATCTTTGTTACAAGAGCGGAGATAATAAAACAAACAACCAAATGTTTGAATCAGATCATATAACGATCGCTTTCCAAACAATACTTCATCGGGTGTTTTCCCTTTCAAGACTGATGAAGGAGTATGATTAATAAAGTGTGTCATTGTTAGAATGCTTTCACCCCAATAATTTATTGGGAGATGACTTTGGAAAAGAAGCGCACAAGCCACATTCAAAATATGTCGGTGTTTACGCTGTACCCGACCGTTTGGGTGGGGAGTATCAACGCAGGAAGTCTAATGTAAAATACCACGTTCTTAGAAATGGGTTGTAAGACACATAAACTCTATGTCATTATCCCTGAAAAAGGCTTTGACATGCTTACCAAATTGTTGTTCAGACATCGCATAAAAGTTACATATTAAGGTAGAAACTTCTGATTTTGCATACAGAAGATACGTCCACAGAGATCAAGAATAATCATCAACAAGGTAGAGAAAGTAAACTGCACCAGAAGAAGAGCGGGTTCGATAGGGACCCCAAACATCGTAATGCACTAGTGAAAAAAAATTAAAAGCTTTATTAATGCTATCATTAACAACTGCACGTGTTTTTTTAACGCAAAAACAAATATCACAATTTTTTATCTCTCCAAAAGCACTACACCAACGATCACATTTCGGTAAAGAAAGTATGACACTAGCAGATGGATGTCCTAATCTACGATGCCACAAAGCTCTGAAAGCAGAAACTGAAACAGAGACTGGAGCAGGTACTGAAACAGTTTGTTTTGTAGTAGCTTTGTTAACACGAGTAGCCAAAACTCCGGTACAATAGTACACTTCCTCACGCTCTTCACCCGCTCTAATCAAAGTCCTCAAAAAAACGGTCTCACAAGAAAGACAACATGTCAGTAAAGATTGCGATATAACCCGTTTGTCGTAGTAATTTGGACATAGAAATCAGTGTGCAATCAAAGTCCGGAACAAATAAAACATCTTTGAGTAAATAAGCAGAACTAAGAGCCAAAGAGCCACGTTTGGTAGTGACAACAGAAGGAATAATGTCTATGACATTAACCGGAATAGAACAATCACCAGTCATATGATGTGATGCTCATGTATAAATAATAACATCTTTAATATTAGTTTTACCCGACAACCGTTCTGAAGATGTATTTGGGCGCTGAGCTTAAAGAATATTAATCATGGACAATATTATCATCGCCTATAGAAGAACCAGATGCAGTGGTTGAAGCAGCGATTGATGTAGCACGAACAATATCAACTCGACCTCTACCACGACTTGTACTACGTGTAGTTCTTCCACCACGCTGAACATGTCTTGAATTCGTATTGAAACGAGGACTATTGTCAGGCTGGGTTGGACATGTACCACAATTTTTTGTTCATGGTACCAATCTGGAAATCCATGGACCAATGTGGTACCAACCGCGAACCAGAGACAGCTGCAATGTGTGGAGAACCATCGAGTTTCACCATAAAACCAATCGCATATGTTTTGGCAGTGTCTTGTATGTGAGCCACATTCAAATTTTGCTTTTCTCGAATCACACGAGAGTACCCTTGGTTGAGAGAAGGTAACGGGTCTTCACCCATGATGGTAGAACAAATGTTAGAAAAGTGAGAGAGATCAAGACCAAATAGAAACTGATGAACTCGATCATCCTCACGTTCATTCTCAATATCCGGTGCAACGGCACATTGACACGTACGACCACTTTTGTAATTCTGAAGCTCTTCCTATAGATTCGTCAAGCGTCCTTAGTATTCCAGGACATGTTGTCAATTCTGTTTGCAAGCGTCAATCTCATCTTTGACAACTTGTTTTCGAACTCCGTTGCCAACATAGAAGAGAACACTAAGAATTTCTCAAAGAGTTTAGGATCAATAGAAGTACGAATCCATCCGATGATCATGGAATTCGCATCAAGCCACATGTGAAGATCGGATTCAGTCGTTGGCTTTGATATAGACCCATCGATGAAGCCGAGTTTATGCTTTGCTCGAAGAGAATTTTTCAATTCAGTGGCCCATTCAGGATAATTATCTTTCTTCAATATGACGGTAGAAATCAAAGCGTCGGGATAGTCGGATGAAGTAAACAAGTATGTTGATGGTGGTGTTGTGACTGAAGAAATGGCGGGAGCAAAAAAAGACACAATAGACGATTCAGTAGAAGACATGATGATTTTAGGTTAGAAGTAGAAAGTTGCGGCGGTTGTGCAAAAGCTACAACGGCTGCGGCGAAAAACAATAATTTTTAGAAGAAAAATTAGGTCAAAAGATCTTATCTCTATGATACTATAAAATATAATGTAATGTGTTGATTTTATTTATCGTACATGGTTTAGTATTTATACACTTCAATATTTTCTATTCTAGATAACTATAAATCTCTAGAATATATTCATATATATCGTAATCTAATATTTCTATTCCAATTGTGGCTATAGTAACTATAGTACGTGATCATTTCGTTTGATATACAAATTCTTCTGAAATTGTTTATTTCTTCGAGATTATTTTCGATTTCGGATTACCAATCTATGCACATGCTGTGGTCTAGATTGTACGGTCGACCAAGCAAGTAATCTTTTGTGGTTTATCAGAAATGATAATTTAAGAATTATAATGATATAGACAGTAGCACACACTCAAACAAAACATAACTTATGACGACAATTACTCATCCCATTTTGTACACACGATATTAATTAATAACACAAACAAACAACATATTTTTAGTTTCACACTTTTAGTAGAAAACAATTTGTATTTTATAATTCAATTACCAGATCTTGATCCAGCAGATGAACCAGCTTCTGATCCAGTTGAACCACCCGAACCACGAGAATTCGAACTTAATGAAAAGCTAGAGCTAGATGATGATTTAGAACCAGAACCTGAACCAGAACCTGCACTAGCACCAGAGCCCGACCCACCAAGACCAATCCCAAATCCAACGCCGAGACCGATTCCAACCCCACCTAGGTCAAGCCCCAAGTATTTTCTTGCGACTCGACTCTCCGTTAACAAAAATAAACTTGAAATCACTAATAAACGAAGAAGAAATAGACCTTGGACCCTAGCCATTAATTTAAAACTTTTAATGTATTAAAACTTTTAATGTATAAAGAATAACATGTTCGAGTATTTAAAGAAGCCTTGGGACAGAGTGGAGCTATTACGTGTTTTTATCACCAAATTCAATTTGACTACGTTCTCATTTTTTTTGGTCATAGTTTACTCATACTTAAATTAGAAAACCATATGAATATTAACTAAACACATTTCTACTCTACTTAAATGTACTTTTCGATCAGCAATATATGCAAAATGAAAAAAAAAAATTGTATTTCGGGATGAATTACAAATTTGTAAAAAATAAATCGTAGTTCAACCCAACTTAATTCGTGAAATTTTTTAAAAGCCACCGTGAAAATTAATAATAAATAAAGCATAAACTACAGTTTCACTTGGACCACCCCATAAATAAAATGTTTTAGCATTATTAAGCTCATTACGTTAATATATTTTACAATTTTGAACAAAACAGCAAATGATTAATCATATTTTTTTTTTAATCTCAAAGTTAATCCGGATTTTTTTACCACATGGCTGACCCTCATTATAAATGAGAAGATACATTCCCTTATAATAATTCAACATGCATAATATGAGATTGTTACCACACCTAAATTTTATTCCAAAGAAACTTTAAGGATAATGAAAATGGTTAGTGCATATTTTTAAAATGTGGATACATGTGATGTGTGCATTATCTTTTTTGCTGCAACCAACCCACCAGAGTCGACGGTCCATCAATTTATGTGGAGGGCCTCGTAGTGGTTTAACAATAATGGTCACTAGCTAACCTATATAGTTCCACTACAAATTATTATTATTCAACCTTCTTACACGTGCTTAAAATCATCGTTCGAGAAAGATCGAAATTATCGGAATTTTTATTGCTATGAATGACCCATAATGTTCACCCCAATTGACAATTTGACATATATAGTCTATGATTAATTAGGTGTATAATAAATTGTGGGTTTTTAATTAGACGTATGACATGTCCTAATTGAAAATTAGGTATATAACACCTATATAGGGCGACAAAAAGAAAAAAAATAGTCTATATCGAAAATTATTCCGGGATGTTACTTATTATATAAGCAATTTATTGAAACTATGATACTTATTGATTAATTTCCCTTAGTTTTAACATAAACATTTATATTTCAAGTTTTGAATCAGTGCTTAGTTTCAAGAGTAAGCAATGTGAAAATAAGAGTACTTTAACCATTGCAATCAACAGATTCATGTAAGTACGTCAATTATGGTTCTCATCACGATAACGATCATTTAAAAATGCTATTCTCTAAACAAATGTATGACGTCAGATGTTTACTTTTTTGGATCTAATTTGAATTCTATAGGTCTTTCAATTTTTTATTTGATCATAATTAAATATCTTTTATAAAGACAGCCACATCTTCCTAGTGGTAAAATCCAATGATAAACGACTTCTAAATCTTAGGGTTGAGTTCAAACTCAAATTATAAGAAGTGTTCTTAAGTTATCGGAAGATTTCATGCAGTGTATATATATATATATCTATATTACGTATGGCGCGGATTGGTTCGTGGGAAAATTGGTTCAATAACACATCAAAAAACTGTAACAAAAAAAACTAGCCATTTGCCCTAATTTTAGTGGATTAGATAAAGAGAAATTTTGAGTTATGCCACAATTGGCATGCCACTTTTCAGTTATGCCACTTTTTTAAAATTATTACCGGCGTGCCACTGTTCACTTAAATGGGAAAAAAAAAAACAGATTTATATTTCTCTCTCATCTCTCTCACGTTCATCTCTCAGATCCAAATTTTTTTTTCTCATCCAAATTTCGTTTTTTCTATCACTGAATTCGATTCTCATCACCTCTAATTTCACTATCTCTGATCTCTGTCTCGATTTCCGCTAAAAAGATTTGAGAAGACTAAAAGATTTGAGAATATTTCCGCTAAGATTCGAGCAGATTTAGGAAGAAGAAGATCTTAAAGCAAATTCAAACACAAACGACTGTAAATTTTTGAGTTTGGGTTAACTATTATGCATTTAGGGTATAGATTTTGGGTGGGGGGAATGGGGGTTGGGTTTTGCCTTTACTTTATAAAACTGTAAAAAACAAATTATAAAACTGTTAAAAAAAATTATAAATTTTTTAAAAAGTTTAGTAAAACTGTTAAAAAAACTTATAAAACTATTTAAAAACTGTGTAAAACTGTTTATAAGGTTTTTGTAAAGTTTTATAAGGGTTTTAAACAGTTTTATAAGGTTTTTAAACTATCTTATAAACCATTTAAAAACTTTACAAACCTTATAAAAACCTTATAAACCTTGTAAAAATCTTATAAACCTTTTAAAAACCTTATAAATTATCAAACTTTTTAGTTTTTAATGACATGTAAAAAAGTCTTATAAAACTGTTTAAAAACTTTAGAGAAACGGGAAAACCCTAAAAATAACCAAAACTCAAATTTGACCAAAAAAAAAACCAAAACTCAGATCTGACAAAAAAATAACCAAAATCCAGATCTGAACAAAAATCGAATCAAAAGCTCTAATTTGTAACCCAAATCGAATCAAAACCGAACTTTTTAAAAAAAAATCATAGATTGAACTCCTCCTCCTCCTCCTCCTCCTCCTCCTCCTCCTCCTCCTCCTCCTCCTCCTCCTCCTCCTCCTCCTCCTCCTCCTCCTCCTCCTCCTCCTCCTCCTCCTCCTCCTCCTCCTCCTCCTCCTCCTCCTCCTCCTCCTCCTCCTCCTCCTCCCAATTCAGGAAATCAAATCGATTGAAAGAATTTACAGAGATTTACATGAACGAAAGAGAATCGAAAATCCTAGATCCATAACCCAAATCCGATTTGTAATTTGAAAGAAGAGAATTTTGTGAGAGAAAAAAAATTCGGATCTGGGCGTGAGAGAGATGAGAGAGAAAGTGAGATTTTTTTATTTTTATTAAGTCAGTGAAAAGTGGCACACTCGTAATGATTTTGTGAACAGTGGCATATTTGATTAAGTTTTGGTGAACAGTGGCATATTTGCAATTGCCCTTTAGATTAACCAACATAAGCTTATTTTGGTTAGATTATCAATTTCTTTTTTTTTGCTTACTATTGCAAATCACCCTTGGCATGGCCGTCTCAAACTTTATAGAGCCATGTTGAAATATCAAAATTAGGGCCTAAATATTATTAGTTTTTAAACGTTAATTATAAAAAAAATTACCTATAACTTATCGTAATAAATAGTTTATAATGATAAATATTTTTTTAAATAATTTTTTACCACAAATAAAATTTTATTACACAAAATTATTTCATTCATACAATTACAACAAAAAAATTATATTTAAACAAAGTCATTCTTTTTGTCGAACAAAGACGAATCACGTTGAGTTTTTTTTTATTTTGAGTTTCTAACTTAAAGAATAAATGTACTTAGAAATATAATAAAAAAATGCTTAGTATATTAGACATAATAAACAACATATCACTAAATAAATAAATAAAAACATAAAAGTACTTTAAGATGTTGTCTTGAATGATTAAAGGTGACATATTGTGAAACTCGAATCAATTTTATCTTTCTTATGAAAGTGTTTGCAAAGACTCTTTTTTTAGAGAATTGGCGAAGAATTTGTTTGATTTTTTCAATATATATACCAAATCTAATTAATAAAAAATATCTAAATTTAGTCAAGTAAATGACTTTTACCTAATTAATATTCAAAAGCCCTTTTCAATTGATACTAATTCCTACATCATTTTTCTATGCTAATTATATATATCAAAGGTAAGTAATCCTTAATTAAGTTTTTTTTTTAATTTGGTTGTCTAAATAGAATTATTTTTTTTTAAAAAATCTTTAATGGTTAACAAACTCAAATCTTTTTAATAACATATAGTTATATAAAACAAATATTTGTGGGTCTTTCTAAATTATGAGTCTCATTCGACTGCACTAATTGCACACGTAAATAGACGCCCCTTACCCTTGGTTTGTTTATCATAATTGTTTTGAGATAATTCACACATTTCAATTTCGAATAAGTAATACTGTCTGTTATTGACATATATGTTGTTACAATGTTACCTAATCTAACATATTGAATATATCACCCAAAACTTTGTATCAAAGTGAAACACAATATCAAAAAGTGAGACAATAACCAAAAGTTGAGAAGAGGCACTACTATAGTAATCGTAAAGCATTGAACAAAACAACATATATATTGAATGAGACTAAATCAACCGAACTGAGGACCGTCAACGTCGTGGAATCGTACGTACTCAAGCTCCACCTACACTGCCAGAGAAGGGAAGAGTGACCTCCGCAACTGAGACACAATCCAAGGTGCCGACGACTAGGCCGGACACCGGAGAGGCAAACGGAGACAAAGTTTTATATTTCAACTTTTATTTTATTTTAAATTTTTATTACCATAAACATAATTAAGTTAACTTAACGACACGTAACCAACGTGTATATGAGCTTTTGTTTCTATTGTTCTTCAATTTTGATTTTGATTTTGACTAATTATATGTTTGACTAATTCTACGTAATATAACGAGGAATTCAGATAAGTATAAGCATACAATTAATTATATAAGTAAACAACTACAACATGATAAATTCTTGAAGCATGGTTGATTTATGATAAAAACATGCCTTTTTTCTAAGCTTATAGGCACAGCTCTGGATTTATCTAACTCTTTATTCGATTCAAATCTTTTTAAATACATGTTAAATTTTCTTTGTTTAATTGGTTCAATCAAGATGCATAAACCAAGATCTTTGATACTGTTTGTTACGATTTCAACCGAGAACTAACTATTGAATTGTAAGAACAAATTTTTCAATCACTGTAATTGATACAAACGAAATCTGAGGAGAAAATAAGAAAGAAAAAACGTGCACTCAGGTATTATTAATTGGAAAATTACAACTTAGATATAGTACAAATGTAAAACATCTACACCAAGAGTCCATTTCGAATATTGAAAAGAACATATTTAACCAAACACAGTAAGATAGAAAGCTTTTTCCATCTCCTTTACTCACCCAATATAAAAAATTTCAAGCATTTTTTTTTCAATCCGTATAATAATAATTACGTAAAACATATTGCATTGCATGCATGAGATACTCTTCATTCAATCGTCTCCACCACCGTATCCTCCACCAAATCCGCCTCCCTCACCGTACCCTCCTCCGTTACCATATCCACCTCCTCCACCACGACCACCTCCACCTCCACCTCCTCCACCGCGATCTCCTCCTCCTCCTCCTCCTCCTCCACCTCCTCTTCCACGGCCTGACCCGGAACTTCGGCCCGAACCAGACCCTGCACGTGACCCTGCGTAAGATCCAGCTTCGGATCCTGCATCACCTCCACCACCACCGGAGCTTGAAGAACTGCTGGAGCTAGATGAGGAAGAAGAGCTTGACCCTCCCCCTCCTCCGGATCCAGACCCGGCACCAGCTCCGGATCCGGAACCACCTCCACCGATACCTAAACCGATGCCAAGACCGACTCCTATCCCGCCGAGGTCCAAACCCAAGTCTTTTCTTGCAATCCGGCTCTCCGAGACTAGGGCTGACGTAGCCAATATCAAAGTGATTAGAATAAGTGATAATGAGTTACTCACGGACATAGTTTTATCTATTAGTTTGTGTTTGGTAATGCGTTTTTGTGTGCTTTTCAATCTAATAGAGTATTTTGGTACTTCTCTTGATGAATATGATACAATATGTTGAAGGTATTTATAGGCGTTCCAGTGCATATTAATGTGGTAGTGAAAATCCTACAAGTCAAAAGTTGTGTCCACATCAATTATGATATACAAGTAAATATTTTCATTGGCTATATAAATCATAACTTATGAAGATAACCTTAATCAGCACGCGTTATTTCTAAAACAACCACTACTAGGTTATAATTAAGTATAACATAAAAAAAAAAAAATTTAAATAATTGTTAAAATTGGTGGCATGACCGACCTATTAGAGGTCCACTTATAGAGAGATTGATAGTGGAGTAGGCACTGAAGGGTGTTCGCTGCATCGTTGTACATTTTTGCATCCACATATTTGTATTCGTGCAAAACAATCATTACACGTTTATCATCTTCTTCTCTTTTTTCTTCTCGACCTCCATTCTCATCTTTTATGTAAGAACTTCATGTTCTTTAACAAAAAAAAAAAAACTTCATGTGGAAGCGTTAAATCGACACCATATATACTTTAGTCAGGTTTAAGGCTGAAAAATTGGTTCAAAAGAGATGAAAGTATTCCAATTTTTGTTTACATTCCCGCGGCTCATCGATATCGCCACACTCAAACATTCTTCCCAACCTCGCTTAAACTCTATTATATATATGTGGTAATTTCTGCAAATATGTTCGAGGACGACTAAGGCTTCAAGAAGGAAACAACAATCCATCAAATACGTAGGATCTTTACAACGAGAAAGTAAGAGATTTTGTAATTAAAGTATTGATGATGGCTAAGCCCATACTCTTAAATTCTCAAGGGTCAAACCAAAGTTAATTCATTAAGAGAAAACACTATAACATTTTTGAATGAACTATTAAATCCGGAAAAAAGTAAAATAATTTCCAATCATATTAACCGTACATAAAAAGAGGACACGTCAGATGACATTTGACTTCTTTTTCTTTTCCTTTTTGTTGAAATGTAAAATTTATCAATTATGACAATCTAAGATTTATGATATCAAAAATTTCTGAACAAAAAGAGAAGAGAAACATCTTTTTACACGATGACATATGAGAGGATGGTTTATAAACTTGTTGACCCGCAAAGCATCACTTCAGCCGTCACCGTGGTAGATAGTTTGTAGTCAGTGTTGAATATCTTTGTTAATGGTTCTCGTAAAGAGTTGAGCAGATCGAGGTTGTTATTGATGTCTTCTGATGCGATCATGGACATCTCGGAACAGCTTGAATCCGGGATCAGCTCGTAGCCGAAGAAGTTCGTGTGGACACTACGGATGCTGAATCCTTGCACATTCCGATGGGTCATATGACGAGATCAAAGACCAAGCAGCTTAACCAAGCCATCGGCCTACTCATTATGCGCCTTGAAAGCAACCTTGAGCCGAACGCTTGTCCGATCACCTTGGTCGCGATTCAAGTGGCTTAAGGGTCGGAGATGAGAGGTGTTGCGGCTTGTACTCTTTTTCCCTTGCCTTTGTTTTGTCTCATCGGGTTTTTCAAGGAAGGTTTTTAATGAGGCGAGTTCGCACACTTTATCCCTAGCCTCATCTTTGGCATTGCTACTTCCGTTCCGCAGTTTGTTATTTTCCAACCCGCGGAACGCATCTCTCGGATTCTTTGAACTTAGTCTTTTTACCTTTCAAACTTCCCATTTAATTCTAGTCAAGGTTTTAGTCAAACTTTTAATGTTTTTGTTTTCAAGTTCATTTAGTATCTTTGTTTTTCCGTGTAAAAGGAAGTGAAAGGGGTTTGTCCTTTCATTTCCTTGCCTATATAAAGGATCTTGATCCTTAGAATAAATCATCAAACTTTCTTTCTAAAACTCTTTCATTGTTTGATCAAGAGAAGTGTGTCATATCTTCTCATCTTTTTCTTAGCTTTGTGCGTCATATCAAAGCCTAGAAGAAGCCTTGTAGTCCAAGAGATCCTTCATATCTCTCGGAAGTACGCCTCGATCCATCATTCACAATCCGTTCATCTACCAATTCAATCGGTCCATCTTCATCAAATCATTCCATATGAACCTCATTTCATTCATTCCGCATTTTCAAAACCTGTCAAAGTGTTCATTGGGCTTAGATCCTTCATAGGAGTCTGTCAAGTGGTATCATAAATAATTGACTCATCGTAAAATTGTGAAATCAATTGCATCTGGACCTGGACCGAGTCTAGTTATTTTTTAAAAATAAATTCTAGAATTTTGAACACGATTTGATATTTTATTTTGACCGATCAGTTGACTGTGTCAGATCTAGTTGTTCATCTTCTAGTTTTAGATTTGCTTAGAATTTCAAAAGATCCTTTTACTTGTTAGTTTTTCTTGAATTTTCAGGTACCATGGTGAGTTTGGAGGAATAATCATCCGCTTCTAGTGCGAGGAAAAAGAAAAAGTTGTTGAATTACTTACGAATAACATGGCTAAAATTCTTGATGAAAAGCTTGGTGCTTTACAACGAAATCGAGTTGTTCAAGAACCTACTTCGAATCAGCATCAAGAGCTTACTTCAAAGCCTACTGACGCCATACTCAAATCAACTCAGAACAGCCCACATAAAACCTCTCACATTCCCAAATCTAAGGTTCATTTGTTTTCTAAATGTGCTAATGAAATTCAACTCTATACGTTTTTAGGAAAAAAAACTATCTAGACTGGAAAAGAAACATGGACAATTGGTTTTACTACAAGTGCATAAGCAAGGACAAAATGGTGCCTTGTGCAATTGGCCAGCTCAGAGGAGATGCTTATAAATGGTGGTGTCAAGAAGTTGATGACTGCTGGTACTACAAGGAACCAACTATCATCTCGTGGAGAAAGCTTAAGGAGATAATGAAGGATAAGTAGTCACCAAATATTTTTATACCAACCCACACTTATAAGTGTGCTATTCCTTCTAAATATGTCAATGATAAATGTGATTTTCCTTCTGAAAAATCTGATTTTGGGCTTGAAAGTAATCAAGCTTGTGAAAAACTAACCCTTTTCAAACCAGTGCAACCGAGTAGTATTGATTCTTTTTCACAGGTTCTTAATAAAAAATTACTTGAAGAAACATCAAGGAGTTCGCCATTGATTGATAACTTGGAGCATCCGACAAACCTTGTCCCGGAACCAATCCTTGAGCCATTTCCTTGTGTCTACACAAAAAAGCACTATAAGGAAATTGATTTGGTTAAAAGAGAGCCTAACTTGTTTGTGATGATTTCTGCTCAAGATGAAAAACTTTTTGGTTTGGAAAATGTGAAATAACTTCTTGTTTCAAATTCTGTTTTTAATAAAATGATTCCAACTTTTGAAACACTAACACCTGAAAATTTCTTTAAACGAAATTATTTATCATTTGAAGAATTTTGTGAATTTCAACATTCTTTGAGAATTTCTTTGTTTAGCAACAATTTTGAATTGATTAAAACTAAGGCAGAGTTTGTAATGGTTAGAACTTTCTCTAAGTTAAGAGGAAATGTTTTAAAACCATTTAATGAAATTTACAAACCAATTTTAAACGAACCTTTGGTCTACAATCACACAGATATGAATCACTTGTCTTTGTCAAAAGAGCCAAATGCAGGTTTTAGAATAGCTTTAAAGCACATGGGAAGTACGTAAAGGAGAGAGGAAGACAAACGATTCAAACCACCTGATCTAGATCAAAGTACTCAAAAGAGAGAGGAAGACAATCGGTTTAAACCACCTGATTTGGACCAGGATAAACACCAAAACGTCAATAGCTTCATGTTGATCAAAGAAGCACCTCCTGATGCAAAGCCAAGCCAAAACAAATTTGAAGGTATCGCCTTAATCCTTTATGAATATGTTTCTTACTTGGTTCCTTAATTTGCTAATATTGCGGAATTGAGATCAAATCCTTTTCAAGAGGAAGGGTGTAGTGACCCGTACCGCGATCTAGGCCAAGGCCGGCCCAGGTCATGCGGAACGACCGGCCAAGTACCGCGGGACGGTCGGCCAAACATGGATTTTGCCTTAGACCCTAGAAATGACCCCGTACCGATCGGATGAAGACCACGCCTAGTCACGCGCGGAGACCGCACGTTCCAGGCACCGTTCGGCCTCGGGCAAGGCCGGCCGGATGTCGGCAGCGCGTGGCGTCGGCTTACCGACCTCTTTGCCACGTGTCGCCCGTTCAAGTGATGCGTCATAGACACGTGTCGGCCCGAAAACGTTTTTCGTTGCATGTGACCCACGAGGACCGTGAGTCACTAGGGCGAGCTTGCTTCCGTGTTCTATATAAGGATCCGATCGTACCGTGATCCGATAGGCGTGTTGATCCGTACTGATCCGTGCCGAGTATCGATCCGCGACCCGATAGAGAGAAGGGACCAATCCGATCCGTCCGAAGAGACGATCCGTGCCTTTGCCGAGCCGGAAAGTCCATTCTAGCGATCTTAGGAGTTTCAGGAAAGGTTGGTATCTTTCGATCCGACCTATGTCCAGTTCCTTAAGCTTGATTTCCTTAAGTTTCCTTGGAAAATCCCTAAGTATTCCTTAGTAAACCTTTGGTTCGTTTTGTATTGAAGGCGAGAACGAATCTAAGGCGAATCCGAGAAGAGTCTTGAGCCGACTTGCATACTTCTTCTTAGAGGTGAGTCTTGGTCATTTTATCGTGTGTTAGATGAGTAGAACACACGAGTTTGATTGTTGTTAAGTTTATGGTCATAGAGGTTCATGCTAAGATTCTAGGATTTGGTTAAGTGTTTTGGTGAGTCTTGGTGATGTTTTGCCGTGTGCTAGATGAGTAGAGCACACGTGTTTGTTATTGTTATGTTTATAACAGTAGAGGTTCATGTTAAAGAATTCACCAGAATTACTAAGGGTTTTAGCTAATGAAAATGGTAAAGATTGAGCTAAGTGATTGAATGATATTGAGTGTTTGCTTGATTGATTATGCTACGCAAATTGAGGTTCACTAGCTTATTAGTAGATTTGCTAAGTGTTGGACTTGAATCCATGAATGAGTATTTATAAGTTTATATGCATGGTTGAATGATATAAAACTTAATAAGTACGCGGTATGCCCATAAGGTCACTAGAATGAATACGGGTGGAGATTGGATCTATATGAATCGAGATACAAGTTTATATGCATAAATGATTATGGGAAAAACATATAAAACTTGATAAAGACGCGGTATGTCATTCCCGTGTCCCGTGACTTGGTTAGTTACCCGCGGGGTGCTAATTAATACTCACGATGACATGGAGAGACGGGATTGCAGCCTTTGGCCATGTATGCATAAGCGATCGATGCAGAAATTCGGTTAGGGTCCGTAAAGATTCGGCGACGGAATTTTTAAAGGATCATAGGTCTTAGCCTTTGTGGCAAAGGACCGAGTGATGCCTTAACATTCACGTGACGGGAATGGACAACGCGTAAGGCCTTAAGAGAATAGAGAACGTTGAATGCATAACTTAAACTGAGCATGTTTAATTATGCATTGCATTTGCGTGTTGCGTGTTGTTTGTTATTTTGGGGTTTGGTGGGTTATTCTTATTATATATGTTTTAAATCCAACTAAGGGGAAAGCCTAGACATTTAAATCCGTCTAGGGGGAACCCTATTTGAATTCATTTCGTTTAGGGGAAACCTGGACTCACTGAGCAACTAGTGCTTACGACTCAATCTGTTTTGCAGTTAACCCTAGTAAGTAGACCTTGGAGCACATACGGAACATTAGGAGAATCAGTGGTAGTTTGTCCTTGCTTTGTAAATGTATGTTTAATATGTACATGACCGTTTTGAAGTATCAGACTTCTGCGCGCAAATATATGTTGTAACAGTTTTAAAGACTAAGTATAAATAAGTAAAGGATCGATTTTAAATATGATGGGTTTCATATGGTATCTAGTCCAGTCCGGACAAACCAACTATCGGATATAGCTCAGGTTGGCAAGCTTTGAGTTGTATTCGGTAGGGACGGATGCTTAAATGTTTGGCCTAGGGATTTAGGATTTGTTCCTTGAACCTCTGATCGGGCGTTTAGGCATTCCTCAGTAGCGTTCCTGTCTAGATCTTGGACTGGGGCGTTACAATTAGTGTTATCAGAGCATGGTTCTTACTATGCTTTTATGGGACTTGGTTTTCAAACGTTTTATCGAGTCAAAACTGTCGCAAAAGCAAGTAGGATAAACTGATTATGTTCCGGTTCTATAGTATGTTTAGGATGATTAGGACTTACCTGATTCCGTGATGCAGATGTCTAAACCGACACGTCGAGATTGGCCAGATACGAGATTGTGGAGAGCACCGAGGGGGCACGGACAGCCTTCTTTAGGGTACCCGAGACGATACCCTGGTCTTCCTCCACCTGAGCCTGACGATTCGTCTACGTCGATTGATACCGATCCGTCAGAGGATATTTCAAATCTTTCAGATTACGTGCCGGAGTATGATCCAGAAGATGTTCCAAATCTTTCAGACTACGTGCCAGAGTATGATCCGGAGCCGTTGGTCGGGTACCCGGATTATACAGGCGAGAACCCTCCACATCCGTTGTCGGAGTTAGGACTTCGAGATCATAGTGACCCCATACCTGAGGGTTCACACCATGGTCATGCTGGATGGATATCCACTGACTCATCGGATTCATCGGAGCGATATCATCAGGAGGATACGAGTTCTGAAGGACCAAGTAGATCGGGATCTGATGGCCATCGATCACCACCACGGTCGCCATCGAGTTCCCCGTCAGTTACTTCTCGTCGTCGCTATTCTGAGTTAGAGGAGCCGGAGGAATTAGAACATCAGGGTTGGAAGCGTCCTCACCGTTTTAATTCCAAGGGAGCAGGACCTAGTAGGACAAGACCCAAAGCACCTGAAGTTGAAGAACGATTAGGAGATCGACATCAAGGGATGTTCACGCAGACGGCCCGGACATTACGTGACATATCGGCCATAATGCGTTCACTACGAAGTCGAGTCAATGGAAGCACAAGTGGGGATAAGAGCGGTGGAGTTTAACTAAAGGTTAAGCGAAAAGTTGTTTGAGTGTATGATAACGGTTAGGTGAAAGCCGTTATAGGATGTGTAATAGTCCCTAGATAAACCTGAACCCTCATGACCTATAAAAAGGTTCCGTACTAGGTAAATAAAAGGTTCTATCTCGAATATCTTTTTGATGTGTTTTCTCGAGATGTGTGATAATCCTTTGGTGTTGAATGTTTAATATATATATAAGGAATTAAACAAAGCAAATGTTTAATTTTCTTGAGTAGAAAATGCTTGAGTAGGAAACATTACATGGTTGTGGCGTTCCCACACATGTTCTGTTTGACTAAGGTGAAACACATGGTTGGTATCACCTAAGGTCACTTTGAAAGAAATAACTAGGAAACAATACGTATTTGTGGTGTACCCACATGCGTTTTGTTGGACTCAGGTGTAGGGTATAGTTCGTACCACCTGATGTCACATTGAGTTGTAAAAGGAACTTTATGGAAGTAAAAGTTTTTACCTGTGTTAGAATACCCAGTAATCAAAACCTTCATGCCGAGAGTTGCTATAGTATATGGGAGTGCCAATTTGATATTGGAGACCATATTTTCTTAGCAAAGTGGTATCATTAGAGGAGTATCTAGTGATCTTAGGAATGGACTGGCTTACGGCGTGATGGCACTTGTTGACCGGAGTCGAAAAAGAGGAATCTATGACCGCAGTTAAGGAAGAGTAGTCTTTGACCGCAGTAGAGGAAGAGTATTAAGTAAGTGATTTAGGGAACCGTTTGTATTGGAATCAAACCCAATTCCGGAATATCCTTCATAACGTCCTTTGGGAGAAAGTGCCTTATGGAAGGTTAAGTTACGATGTGACTTTGAGCAGAGTTAGTGAGATAAAAAGCTGAGCAGAAACTCGAGGAGTTTCCCGTAGTGTGTGGTTACGTTGATGTGTTAAGACCTTTGGAAGGGTTACCACCATCTCGTAATGATATGTTCATCTTTCTATTGGGACCGGGAGTCCAATAGCTAAAGGTGCCATACCAGATGGCTCTGAAGAGTTAGTAAGGTGAAATGCAGAGTTAGTAGGGTTGAAGGAACGTCTAGAGGATTCATTGGAGGAAAGATTCACTCAAGGAAGTTTATCACCGTGGAGAGCTTTAGTGTTAGTCATCGAGAAAGAAAATGGTCGTTTCCATAGATGAAGATTATGAATAAAGTCTTGTGAGACTAATGATATGGGTTTGTCATCATTTCCATTGATGATATTCTTATATACTTTGAATCACACGGAAGTTGGAAAAGTGTTGGAACACTTTGGGAAAGTGTTGGAACGCTTGAGAAGTCAAACATTTTGCTGAGGTTTAGAGAATATAACTTTTGGAATGAAGAGATAGGCCTTGCAACATCAAGTGTCGGAATAGGGAGTTCCGGTCGACCTGGAGAAGATTGCGGAGAAGATTGCAAAGAAGATTGTTGCAAATCGGATGGAGTAGAATTGAAGAAGTGGTTAGATTTAATTGGAGAAAGGATTAGCTAGATATACTGGAAATTAGTTCAAAGATTTTTCCATGTATATCTAAACCATTGACTAGCCTGAATGGAAAGGGTGTAGTCTTGGTGTTGGACGTGTAAATGGGGAAGGTGTTTCATCAGAAGGCTTGACCCAAGCACCGGTCCTAGCCATAGCCGAACCAACCATTTATGGTATGCGTCGATGCAAGTGGAACGAAGATTGTTTATGTATTGATACAAGGCAAGTGGGACCTTGCTTGTGCATCTGTGTAGTTGAGGAAATCATGAAGAAGAGTATTCTGCACATGATTTAGAGAGTATTAAAGTAGTGTTGCATTAAGATCTAGCGATCTCAGTTTTGCGAAGAATGGGTACAAGTAATGATGGATCGTAAGAGCTAAGAATTGTTAGTCATCAACATGTTCTTAACCTAAGACAGAAAAGGTGGATGGAAATTGTAGAAGTCGTGATATGGATATCACTTACCACCGGGGAAAAGGCAACCGTAGATGCAAATGTTTTAGGTTGCCATAAAACAAGTGTTGACATGGAGAGAGATTTGAAGAGTTGAGCTGCATAATTCAAGGCGAGTAACTTAAAGACCATAGATGAAGAGAGTGGCGTCTCGGAATGGGATTTGGGTCAACAGTTGGTCGGTTGGTCGCTCCTGTTCTTGTCTTATTGTTGAGTGACCTATCAGATCAAGTTTGACCTAGTCCAGGTCGGGACGTTACGAGAGTGGTAGCAGATAAATACCTTTTAGCCTAAAGGTATTTTTGTTTCAGAATGAAGGATTACCGTGCCTAAAGGATTTGGCTTGGGAAGGAAACGATCAGTGAGAAGCAAGAGGTGCAGTGTCAGATTTGTCAGGAGATCCAGTTAGAGAATCGAGTATTAGCAAGATTATTACAGAGTTTACTAATTTCAGAATGGAAATGAGATGTGGTTGTTAGGGAGTTGGTTATAGGATTTACCGAGAGCATTAAGAGGAAGAGACAACACGGTTTGGGTAATTATGAAGAGAACACGGTTTGGGAAATCATGGATTGTTAACCAGGAGATAGTGGTTAAGTTGTGCTTAAAGGAAGTAGTTGATATTATGGAGTGGTAGCTAATATAGTATCTGGCCGTGATCGCAATCCATGGCTAGATTCTGGTAAACTTTTAGTAAAACCTTTGGAACGGTTTTAAGCATTGGTAATGCTTTTTCTAAAGAGTCAGACGAGCAGAAAGAGTAACATTATCAGGATGATAAATGATCTATCTCAGAAAAGTGTGTTGGACTAGATTTGGAGAAAGACGTAAGGTCCGGTCGGAATTTTTGAAAGAGACTACGGATAGAGTTAGCCTTGGTCGGGCTAATAGGAGGAAGATATAAGCCGATCGATAGAGGAGAATGGTTGTTTTTTTGTTGTAGAGTGATTGAGTATGGTTAAAGATCAGATCAGAGAAAGGAAAGCCGAATCAGAGTGATTGAGTATGTTAAAGACCAGATCAGAGAAAGGGAAACCGAGTCAGAAAAGTTGAGTACGGATAAAAGCCGATTGATGTAAAAAATTGATAAACCAAGTAAGTTGACTTCATGGTATAAGGTCCTTACCGCAGTATCGAAGGAATAGGAGAAGAAGATAGATTTTTATCGAGTATGGGATTACATGATGGAGTTCATGTAACCATGTTGAGTAAATAATTTGTGGCCCGGATGAGCCACTATCAGAACGGATACCAGATCCGCAAACGGAGCTTAGACCTCCTTCCCCAGAACCTTTGAGGATCGGTGAGACGATCTAGATTTCTCAAAGGACGAGAAATCTCGCAGATTAAAGTTGTTAGGAGAAGGAACCATCGAGATGATAGTTCATGAGAAGAAGAAGTAAGATTTGGGAAATCTTAACCGGTGATGTTATTGAACCTCAAACCGATGAAGTGGACCTTTAAGTAGATAAGAATTCGGGACTAATTCTAAATAAGGGGGGAAGAATGTAGTGACCCGTACCGCGATCTAGGCCAAGGCCGGCCCAGGTCATGCGGAACGACCGGCCAAGTACCGCGGGACGGTCGGCCAAACATGGATTTTTTCTTAGACCCTAGAAATGACCCCGTACCGATCGGAAGAAGACCACACCTAGTCACGCGCGGAGACCGCACGTTCCAGGCACCGTTCGGCCTCGGGCAAGGCCGGCCGGATGTCGGCAGCGCATGGCGTCGGCTTACCGACCTCTTTGCCACGTGTCGCCCGTTCAAGTGATGCGTCATAGACACGTGTCGGCCCGAAAACGTTTTTCGTTGCATGTGACCAACGAGGACCGTGAGTCACTAGGGCGACCTTGCTTCCGTGTTCTATATAAGGAACACCCCTAGTTCCTTATTAGGACCGTTAGAGACCACTCGGACCGATCCTCACGATCCGGTAAAGAAAGTATCAATCCTCAAGTACCGATCGCGTGCTGATCCGTACCGCGACCCGATAGCGGTACGTACCGAGCACGTACTGACCGATCCATCCGAGTGATTCTTAAGCCAAGACCCGATAGAGAAAGAACCGATCATCCGAACTGATCCGATCGTACCGTGATCCGATAGGCGTGTTGATCCGTACTGATCCGTGCCGAGTATCGATCCGCGACCCGATAGAGAGAAGGGACCAATCCGATCATGCGGAACGACCGGCCAAGTACCGCGGGACGGTCGGCCAAACATGGATTTTGCCTTAGACCCTAGAAATGACCCCGTACCGATCGGATGAAGACCACGCCTAGTCACGCGCGGAGACCGCACGTTCCAGGCACCGTTCGGCCTCGGGCAAGGCCGGCCGGATGTCGGCAGCGCGTGGCGTCGGCTTACCGACCTCTTTGCCACGTGTCGCCCGTTCAAGTGATGCGTCATAGACACGTGTCGGCCCGAAAACGTTTTTCGTTGCATGTGACCCACGAGGACCGTGAGTCACTAGGGCGAGCTTGCTTCCGTGTTCTATATAAGGATCCGATCGTACCGTGATCCGATAGGCGTGTTGATCCGTACTGATCCGTGCCGAGTATCGATCCGCGACCCGATAGAGAGAAGGGACCAATCCGATCCGTCCGAAGAGACGATCCGTGCCTTTGCCGAGCCGGAAAGTCCATTCTAGCGATCTTAGGAGTTTCAGGAAAGGTTGGTATCTTTCGATCCGACCTATGTCCAGTTCCTTAAGCTTGATTTCCTTAAGTTTCCTTGGAAAATCCCTAAGTATTCCTTAGTAAACCTTTGGTTCGTTTTGTATTGAAGGCGAGAACGAATCTAAGGCGAATCCGAGAAGAGTCTTGAGCCGACTTGCATACTTCTTCTTAGAGGTGAGTCTTGGTCATTTTATCGTGTGTTAGATGAGTAGAACACACGAGTTTGATTGTTGTTAAGTTTATGGTCATAGAGGTTCATGCTAAGATTCTAGGATTTGGTTAAGTGTTTTGGTGAGTCTTGGTGATGTTTTGCCGTGTGCTAGATGAGTAGAGCACACGTGTTTGTTATTGTTATGTTTATAACAGTAGAGGTTCATGTTAAAGAATTCACCAGAATTACTAAGGGTTTTAGCTAATGAAAATGGTAAAGATTGAGCTAAGTGATTGAATGATATTGAGTGTTTGCTTGATTGATTATGCTACGCAAATTGAGGTTCACTAGCTTATTAGTATATTTGCTAAGTGTTGGACTTGAATCCATGAGTGAGTATTTATAAGTTTATATGCATGGTTGAATGATATAAAACTTAATAAGTACGCGGTATGCCCATAAGGTCACTAGAATGAATACGGGTGGAGATTGGATCTATATGAATCGAGATACAAGTTTATATGCATAAATGATTATGGGAAAAACATATAAAACTTGATAAAGACGCGGTATGTCATTCCCGTGTCCCGTGACTTGGTTAGTTACCCGCGGGGTGCTAATTAATACTCACGATGACATGGAGAGACGGGATTGCAGCCTTTGGCCATGTATGCATAAGCGATCGATGCAGAAATTCGGTTAGAGTCCGTAAAGATTCGGCGACGGAATTTTTAAAGGATCATAGGTCTTAGCCTTTGTGGCAAAGGACCGAGTGATGCCTTAACATTCACGTGACGGGAATGGACAACGCGTAAGGCCTTAAGAGAATAGAGAACGTTGAATGCATAACTTAAACTGAGCATGTTTAATTATGCATTGCATTTGCGTGTTGCGTGTTGTTTGTTATTTTGGGGTTTGGTGGGTTATTCTTATTATATATGTTTTAAATCCAACTAGGGGGAAAGCCTAGACATTTAAATCCGTCTAGGGGGAACCCTATTTGAATTCATTTCGTTTAGGGGAAACCTGGACTCACTGAGCAACTAGTGCTTACGACTTAATCTGTTTTGCAGGTAACCCTAGTAAGTAGACCTTGGAGCACATACGGAACATTAGGAGAATCAGTGGTAGTTTGTCCTTGCTTTGTAAATGTATGTTTAACATGTACATGACCGTTTTGAAGTATCAGACTTCTGCGCGCAAATATATGTTGTAACAGTTTTAAAGACTAAGTATAAATAAGTAAAGGATCGATTTTAAATATGATGGGTTTCATATGGTATCTAGTCCAGTCCGGACAAACCAACTATTGGATATAGCTCGGGTTGGCAAGCTTTGAGTTGTATTCGGTAGGGACGGATGCTTAAATGTTTGGCCTAGGGATTTAGGATTTGTTCCTTGAACCTCTGATCGGGCGTTTAGGCATTCCTCAGTAGCGTTCCGGTCTAGATCCTGGACTGGGGCGTTACAAAGGGGATGATGCGAACATGGACAGCTCGGAAAATGAAGTCACTAGACAGCTCGAACAACTCGTAGCAGCTCGTAGCCGAGGAGGTTCGTGTGGACACTACGGATGCTGAATCCTTGCATATTCCGATCGGTCCTATGACGAGGTCAAGGACCAAGCAGCTTAACCAAGCCATCAGCCTATTCATTATGCGCCTTGAAAGAAACTTTGAGCCGAACGCTTGTCAGATCACCTTGGTCGCGATTCAAGTGGATTAAGGGTCGGAGATGAGAGGTATTGCGGCTTGTACTCTTTTTCTCTTGCCTTGGTTTTGTCCCATTAGGTTTTCCAAGGAAAGTTTTTAATGAAGCGAGTTCGCACACTTTATTCCTAGCCTCATCTTCGGCACTGCTACTTCCGTTCCGCGGTTCATTATCTTCCATCCCGCGGAACACATCTCTCGGATTCTTTGAACTTAGTGTTTTTGCCTTTCAAACTTCCCCTTTAAATCTAGTCAAGGTCTTAGTCAAACTTTTAATATTTTGTTTTCAAGTTCATTTATTATCTTTTGTTTTCCGTGTAAAAGGAAGTGATAGGGGTTTGTCTTTTCCTATATAAAGGATCTTGATCCTTAGAATAAATCATCAAACTTTCTTTCTAAAACTCTTTCATTGTTTGATCAAGAGAAGTGTGTCATATCTTCTTATCTTTTTCTTAACTTTGTGCATCATATCAAAACCTAGAAGAAGCCTTGTAGTCCAAAAGATCCTTCATATTTTTCGGAAGTACGCCTCGATCCATCATTCACAATCCATTCATCTACCATTTTAATCGATCCATATTCATCAAATCATTCCATCCAAACCTCATTTCATTCATTCCGCATTTCCAAAACCTGTCGAAGTGTTCATTGGGTTTAGATCCTTATAAGGATTCTATCATCTTCTATTTTTCCTTTTCCTCCAAAGGCTATAGATAGTGGCTTGGAGAGATAATTGAAGCAACGTAGAGACTTCCTTGTCAATATTCTGACGGGAAATTGACCGAAGGGTGACCTCCCAATCAAAGTTTAATCTTCTCACTAGTAAACCAGAGTAGGTCAATGCCAATTGATATTTAACTTTTGTATATGTGCTAATTAAAGTATAATTTCGGATTACCCTATGTCATTTGAATCTTATGCGAAAGTGGATGACTGCGATTTCAAATCTTATGGAGTTATTTATACGATTTATAATGTTAGTGACAAATCCAAAAATTAAATTAAATTTAATAGATGCAAAAGAAGAAATATAAAATGTTATGATCCTCATTCCAAGAGAATGTACAATGTTAAAACTTAAGACTCATAAATTCTCACTTTTTCTTTTGAAAGATTTTGGTGCGAATCATAACAAAAGCTGATATAATTTTTCCAGAAATATATTAGTTGATTAAAAAATCTCATTGACATGATTAAACAGTAACTTTCTGCCTTGTTCATAGGTTAAGAAAATTCAAGGCGTTCCACATTTATGATCGATCATCAAAAAATTTCGCAAATAACAATTTTGAGTTTTTTTAAAAAAAATTTAAACATTTATTCCTATATTAAAGTTAATAACAATTCTAATTTATAACCAAAACAATTAAATTCGAATAACATTATTCATAAATTACAGCGTTTCACGCACTATAACTTTTGTTTATATGAGAATCCGTAGCTCTACAATGTTTACCTTAAAATTATAGATTCATAGCTTAAATCATGAACGGTAAATTTTCTAAAATTATCTTACTTTTGGGTTTTGGTGTGGATAGACCTCTTTCGTTTGATAAATATGTATTGGTCCCAACACTATTGATAGTAGCGGTCAAATTTAAAACTAAAAAAACAATCCCTTAAGAAGAGAAGAAATGAATTGACAATAACATAATCTCTCCGTTCCGTTTTATAATAAGTTTTAGTAGAATGCGCGTAAATTAAAAAAAAACATAAATTATAAACAAAATATTATTTAATAATAAATTAAAAATATAATGCAACCAATTTAAAAGGTCAAAAGAATCAAATAACGATAAATTTTGTATAAAAACTAGTAAAACATCAAATAAAATGAAACATATAAAAATCTCTTAAACATCACCTACATATCATTTGGGAGGTGATTTGTGAGAAAATACTTATGTGTCATCTCCACAATATTCTCACCAAAACATTTGTGACATGGATTGAAAAAAAGATGATATGGCAAATTTGAATCAAAACAAAATCTTCTACAAAATATTCCTATAACTAAATTTCTATATGTTTCCATAAACTAAACAAAAAGAGTTTTTTACTAATGTTTAAAAAGATTTTAGTTTTTCATCCTAAAAATGTGTAGAAACATTCGTTTTTCATAAAATAATTTATTTTTAATGAAATTAGTTATTAAGACTTACTAATTTTTTTAATGAGATTTTAATATTTTTAAAAAGAACAAACTTCCCAAATTTATAACAACAAATATACGTATGCTTTTAATTTTTCTTTTAAAACAAGACTATTTGAAAGTAACACAAGTATTATTAAAAGTAAAAAAAGAAAATTTTATAGTTTAGAAATTAATTATTGTTACAATATAATTTTAATACAATTTTAGGTAAAATTTATTTTTTATTAAAATTAGTGACAAAGACTTAATAAAATTTTTAAAAGAGATTTTAATATTGTTTGTGAAAAAAACTTCCCAATATATAACAACGAAGAGACAGTTTCGGGAATATACCCTTATTTGTGGTTAATTGCAAAACTACACCCCTCTTTCTCTTTCCTCTTTTTTTTGAACCTTTGCCATTATCATGTCCATGTATTGGCAAAAACACCATTACGTAGACTTCCCTTGTTGTTACGTAGAGTTCCAAACAAAGATGAAAAGTCTCAATAATCCTAAAGAAATCAACTTATTTACAGAAATGCCATTTTCATCAATTTTCCAACAACCATGAACAACCAATTTCGAGCTCTTAATGGCTCAACAACTAATTTTTGAGCTTTTAATGGTTTGATTTAATCCCTATAACTTCTTTCCTTTATTCTCCTCTACAATTTCATCCTTAAATCTAACTAACTTTCGTTTTATAAATAATTTATCAAAACAGATTGATTTCTCGCAGATTTTGCTTTACGACACTGGGGATTCTTCAATATCAACTAGATTTCTAAGTTCCGGTGGTGGAGGAAACGAAAAACGAGCTCAACGTGAGAAAAGGTACCAAAACTTGAAAAAATTGAAATTTCAGATCTGGTTTGGATTCGTAGACTTTCAGGAAGTCTACAAGATTCCTTTGGAAACAAAATACCAGTGCCACGTAGACGGGGTTAGTTTTGCATTTGACCAGAGGTTTGACCATTTTTTTTGTAGACTTCTAGGAAGTCTACAAAAAAGTAGGGTTAGTTTTGCAATTGCTTCAGGACATGTAGACTTCCAGGAAGTCTACACGGGAAAAAGGGTTAGTTTTTCATTTGACCAAAAATCAAAACATTGACTTTTTTTTTGCAGACTTTCAGGAAGTCTACTTTTCTATGTAGACTTCCAGGAAGTCTACTTTTAAAGTCTACGTCTTTTGGTCAAATGCAAAACTACACCCCTCTTTTCCTGTAGACTTCCTGGAAGTATGCAAAAATTTCGCAATTGCAAAACTAACCCTTTGCAAACTTCCTGGAAGTCTACTTTTGTGTGTAGACTTCCGCAGAAAAAGTCAAAATTTGGTCAATTGCA
The DNA here is from genome assembly GCA_963576765.1 of Draba incana. Taxonomy (NCBI): domain Eukaryota; kingdom Viridiplantae; phylum Streptophyta; class Magnoliopsida; order Brassicales; family Brassicaceae; genus Draba; species Draba incana. The sequence goes on along the minus strand of OY755210.1, from coordinate 24,726,837 downwards.
AAACTGACCCTTTTTGTGTGGACTTCTTGGAAGTCTACAAAAAAAAGTCAAACCTCTGGTCAATTGCAAAAAGTAACCTTTGCAGACTTTCAGGAAGTCTACACTGCATTTGCCTAAATTGCAAAAGTAAACCCCTGGAAGTCTACACTGAAAGTCTAAACTGGAAGTCTATGTAAAAATCGGAAGTCCACAATACACAACGTTTTTTTTAACTTCATTATTTATTATTCTAGAAAGAGATTTCTTGTTTTTTTTGTTCTCACATGTGTGGTACCTATTTATCTATCCTCTGTATAAGTTGGACGTGTTTAAGACAAATATTTATGGGGAAATCTATATTTTTTTTCATTTGGTGACTAGTTAGCTCATTCAATGTAGACTTCCAGTGACTGCTCAGAAGTCTACATTGGAAGTCTACGTAATATTCGGAAGTCTACGTGTTTTTCAAAACTTGATTTTTTATCATTCTATAAAGCAATTTCTTGTTTTTTTTGTTCTCACATGTGTGGTACCTATTTATCTATCCTTTGTATAAGTTGGACGTGTTTAAGACAAATATTTATGGGGCAAATCTAATTTTTTCATTTGGTGACTAGTTAGCTCATTCAACGTAGACTTCTAGTGACTGCTCAGAAGTCTACATTGGAAGTCTACGTAATATTCGGAAGTTTACGTGTTTTTCAAAACTTGATTATTATCATTCTGTATAGCGATTTCTTGGTTTTTTTTCTCACATGTGTGGTACCTATTTATCTATCCTCTGTATAAGTTGGACGTGTTTAAGACAAATATTTATGGGGTAAATCTAATTTTTTCATTTGGTGACTAGTTAGCTCATTTAACGTAGATTTCCAGTGACTGCACAGAAGTCTACATTGGAATTCTATGTAATATTTGGAAGTCTACGTGTTTTCAAAACTTGATTATTTATGTTTGTAGACTTCCAGGAAGTCTACGGTTTACATTTCGATTGTTGCTAACTAAGCCTCATATGTTTTTATTCACATATGGTTATTCAATTACCTGTTGTTTATGGAGATTGGATGATGAAAAATGGTAAGTGGCATTTTGAGGTGAATAATCATAAATGAGGGAGAATGTTTGTATTGTGCGATGGTCTTACGCATAAGGAACTTGTTAAAATGGCAGTAGATGATTATAACCTACCAAAAAATGCAGAGGTGGTGGAGCTCACTTATTCACTACCTTCTTCAATGCTGCAACAGATGCCTCATGACACACCTCCGATGCAAGTCACAAACGATAGACAAGTACAAAGTTTGATGAAGCTACGTAAAACACATATGTTATGTCTGTGTGTCTCGCTTCAGTTTGAGATGGGAACCAGAATTACGAATCGTGATTGTGATATCAACGGAGATGAAGATACGGACAAGGATCAAGTAAACGATGAAGATGAAAATGAAGAAAACGATGAGGATAAGGATGAGTGTAATAATCAACATGGGTCTAATGTAGTTGAAGTGAAAAAAGATGACGGAGAAGATATTGATGATTATTATAGTGAGTACAGAAAAGTGAAAGACGAAGATGAAGAAGAGATCTCCTTCGACGTTAAATATGGAGATGTAAGTGGCCATTCGAGTATTTTTACATGGTCCGATAAGATATTTGTGAAGCAAAGTTTTCGTAACAAGGAGGAGCTAGTTCGAGAATTGAAATTAACTTGTGTGATGCAACGGTCTGCATATACGGTATTGAAGTCAACTCCAATTCTATCTGTGGCCATTTATTGCGTGGAAGGATGCAAATTGAGGTTAAGGGCGTCCGTAAAGAATGAAGCAAACCGGTTTTGAGTGACAAAGTGTATCAATGTGCATACATGTTCATGTGATGATCGAGTGGCTCACCGCAAACGTGCTAGTGCCAAATACATTGGACGACTTTTCTTAGAGCGTGTAGGAATAATTAATGGAATTATGCCGGAACACGTCAAAGATTCTATGAAACAAATATTTGGCATGAATTTGGATTATACTACTTCATATAGGGCACTAGTTCATGCGCGTGAATTGGTGAGAGGAACGCGGAATCTGGATACGAGAGTCTCCCATCGTACCTCCATAAAATCAAGGAAGCTGATCCGGGAACAATCACCGCTCTTGAAGTCGATCAACAAAACTGGTTTAAGTATCTTTTCATAGCGTTTGGAACTTCAATCGAGGGTTTTAAGTATCTTCGACGTGTAATTGTTGTTGACGGGACGCATTTAAGTGGGAAGTACGAGTGAGTTATGTTAGTTGCATGTGCACAAGACGCCAATTTTTAGATTTTTCCTTTAGCTTTTGGAAATGTCGATATTGAGAATAATGCTTCGTGGGAGTATTTTTTACCAAATTGAGTGATTGTGTGGTGGGTGAATTTCTGTTGGTGATCGTTTCGGATAGGGCAGAGTCCATAAAGAATGCGTGTGAGAAGGCTTTTCCTTGGGCAACACGTGGCATTTGTTATTATCACCTTCAATCCAATATTGTGAAGTTTCATAGGGGGAAAGATCTCATATACTTGGTGAAAGGGGCTGCGTATGCGTATACGCCGGAAGAGTATGATCGATATATGGACGCGATATTCACCGTAAAGCCGGAGCTCGCAACATATTTGGAGAACGCGGATCTAAAGTTGTGGTCACGGGTGCAATGCGTCGGATTGAGGTACAACATCAAGACGAGTAACATGGCCGAATCTATCAATGCGGTACTCAAGGTAGCTTAAAGATTTCCAATACCATTTCTTTTGGATTTTATCTGATCCAAACTAGGAAGATGGTTTTACAAAAGGCGAGAGGATTCCTTGAGTCTACCAACACGCTATAGTCGGGGTGTTGAATACTTGTTAACTATACGTGAGCATTACACGTCTTCCATGACAACGAAACACATCAATCACAATAAATTCTACTTGAAGGGAGGAAACCATAATTTCATGGTTAATTTGAGCCAAGGTACATGTACATGTGGTGTCTTTTCAATCGAGAAGATGCCTTGCTCACACGCTTATGCGGTTTTAATCAAGTGCCGTCAAGATGTGGTTACGGTTATTTGTCCTTGTTACGGGAGAGAGTATTTACTTGCAGCGTACGCCGAAAGCATTTTCCGTAGAAACGAGGCCCTCTAATGTCCCAAACAGGAGGTATCATGTCAACCTCCTGAAATTGGTCCTAAATGAGGTTGGAAGAAGAAGTCGAGATGGTAAACTTGGCTTGAAATGGCGTCAAAGAAGAAAGGGACTAAACCGCGTAAGATGACCACCAAGTACAATTGTTCGAACTGCAACCAACCTGGCCATACTAAACCAAATTGTGTACTCTAATCCTCCTTCCTATGTTGCTTTCTTTTTATGTTGTTCTCATGTGTACTTCACAGAGACTTTTCACAGAGAATTGTGTAAGGTAGACTTAAAATATAGACATCAGTCATAGACGTTAGTTGTAGACTTCATATCCAGTAGATTTGTTTTCTGGTATTCTTGAGTTGAAAGCTGTGGTCAAACTTAAGTATTTATCATTTCCAAACTTAAATTATTATAGAGTTCCACTCTGTGTTAAAATTTGGAAAAAAAAAAAATCAAATTTTAAAACTTGTGTCCTGACTTGTGTTTATACTTCATACCTAGGTTATTAGCATGTTCAAATTTGTGTTTCAAAAAAAAATATTTGTTTTCACTTGAATTGGAACCAAGGTCAAGTATCTCTAACATGTAAGTATGTGTGAGTATTTAACTATAATTCTATTGTAACTTAGTCGTTCAGTTTGACAATCACATTTCTGTATTTTCAAGTAAGGAAAATATATCTTGTGGTTCTTTGTTAGACTTCGGTGGTAGACTTCAGTTGTAGACTTCGTATCCAGTAGATTTGTTATCTGTTATTCCCGTGTTGAAACTTTTGTTCAAACTTAAGTATTTATCATTTCTAAACTTAAGTTATTATAAGGTTCCATTCTGTGTTCATACTTGGGGAAAAAAAATCACATTTTAAAACTTGTGTACGCACTTGTGTTCATACCTAGGTTATTAGCATGGTCAGGAATGTGTTTAAAAATATATATATATATATATATATATATATATATATTTGTTTTCACTTCAATTAGAACCAAGGTCAAATATCTCTAATATGTAAGTATGTGTGAGTATTTAATCATAATTCTATTGTAACTTAGTCGTTCAGTTTTGAAAATTAGGAAAATACATATTGTGGACTTTGGGTGTAGACTTCGGTTGTAGACTTCAGATGTAGACTTTGGCCGTGGTACAAAAAGTCGATGTGCATGAGTACATGGTTAATATAAGTGTGATCATTATCAGAAGAGAAATGGTTTGGATTACTTGGTAAAATGAGTCTTAAAGTAACAACGAAAAGAGAAAAATAACAAAAATAACAAAACTTGAAAACATAATTAACGATAAGAGAAATAACTAAAAGAGAAACGATCTTCAAATCCACATCCTCACTCCATTGCATATTGATCCCTCCATTCACGTGCAGTTTCATCGAACTTGGCCCTGTTTTTCTGGTACATTTTGGCTACGTCTGCCGACAAAAGATTTTCTAAGCCCATGGAAACCATTAGTTAGATAATTTTCATCAAAATCATGGACGGGCGATAAGCAGGAGACCATGATGTGGCTCTCAACATGCCATTGTCAATGGCTCCCCTTCTGGATACGTTGGGGTGGTACATTTTGGTGTTGAAACACACCCGTACTGCCTGCAATGGATACTCCACCGGAAATAAGATGGTAATCCAATAAACTCCATTTTCATAAGGAGTCCCCAACGGTCCGTTGATAGGGACATCTACACGGTAATCTGTATTATGAAGGACCATATTAGCAGTTCATAAACAGTAAGACATGGAAACATGTTAAAAAAACAATTACCTTCATCTATGATCTTCATCGTTAGGAAGTCCTTCTCCAGATCTTTAATTTCACGGCGATTTCTGTTTAGCCTGTAATTCATCTTGTCATATTTTGGAAGAGGCACAAAAGAAGAAGAATCTGAGAGTTGTGTTAAGAAGAAGAGAAGAGGATAATGATGTAATGAGAAGAGACGAAGAGACGTGACTTGATGGTCAAACTGTTAGTTAAGACGTTTGAAACATGGAACAAAAAAAGATAAATAAACAGTGTTAACTCATGACTTTTCATTACTTTGTCGATAAAGTGGCCATGGCACATCAAATATTGTTTATTTCCCAATGCAGAGTTATAGGGCTTCGATTGTAGTGAAGTCTACAGTCGACATTTTTCTGTTTTCCACATAGCTTACGTTTAGATGTTACCATTAAGACTTGTGTCAGGTAGACTTCAGTAATAGACTTATATCGCAGACTTCCGTAATGGACTTCTATCGTAGACTTCCGTAATAGACTTCTATCGTTTACTTCTAGTGAAGACTTTGAGAAGTAAACCTGTGGTAAAAAAACCCAACCCGACATGATTCGACGTCATCTATAACCAGGATCCGACCAGACAGATCTGAGATCGGTTTTAACTTGCAAAATCCCCAATTTTAAAAATTAAGAACTCCAAATCTTGGATTTTTGATATTGAAGGAAAGTGACTGACAGAAAACTCAGAAATCATGAGCAATGATTCAGGATTCTCTTCTTCAACGTCATGTGGCCGTAGAGGAGGAAGGGGAAGAATTGTTGGGGTTCCGAAGAAATGTTGGTGTGGGAGCTCGATTTTAGGTTTAGTCTCAAAATCAGACCAAAATCCGTATAGGCGTCACTTTCGTTGTGGTTTGGTGCAAGCCAGAAGGTAAGACGAACAAATTATTGTTTTTTTGTTTCGCATTAGACACAGTCAATTTCTGATGTGCATGAAATTTTTGAGTTTTAGCTTATTAATGATGATCACACCTTCAAGTGGGTTAATGAGGCTCTGTTAAACGAGATTGAGGCTCTGCAGTTTAAGAATGAAAGACTTGAGAAAGAACTTAGTGAGATCAAAGCCGATAAAGAACAAATTGAGAAAATTGTGTTTGATAAGGTTTTAATGACAAGAAGATATTGGTGAAGGTAGAAGCTGGTTCGGTGGAATTACCAGGTAGCAAGAAGAAAATGATGATTCTTGCTGTGATTTGGTGTGTGGTCATGTTTGGCTTTGGTCAAGTAGTTGGTTGAAAATGGTGTTTAATGATTGCTGTTGGTTTCTTTTATGTTCATCTCTTTGGTGGTTTCATGTAATTGTTTGTTGTCCCAGTTGGTTGATATCTATAAAGAGACAACAAATATTAAGTTATGAAAATAGAAGTCTACATAAGTAGTATACGATAGAAGTCTACAATAGAAGTCTACATGAGTACAACAGACATCTAGAGTGCAAGTCTACAAGAGAAGTCTCCATATGAACTTCACAAAAGAAAAAAACTACTAAATGATCCTGAAAAATGAAGGATATGAGTTTGTCTTACATCTACAAAATATATGCAAGAATCATAAATGTTTTTTACGTGATAACAAAAGATAAGATTTAGTGGACCATTACGGTCCCGACTCGTATAAATCCAAGTTGTCCCAACTTCGGTTTTATGTGCCATCTTGCTTGGTCTCACATCATATACCAGACGCAAGCTTGTCCCTAGCAGCTTGGACGTCCATGTCTTCCATCACGCTAAATGGAAAGCCTAAAGCATGACATTCAACAAACTTGAAAGCACACACTCCACAACTTTGTCTATCAGACTGTTGTGGCACTTCCTCCCCCTCGATCGTATACGATTGTGGATCCCACAAGTCCCTATCTTGTGCAACACAAGATTCCCGAATAAGATAAGGCATCATCACGGCAAGTGGTTCCATTAACATTTCCGTCTCTTTGACGGAGGTAATACTCTGCAAACTGTCCCAAACAACAACCTTACGATTTGAAATGGAAATCCACAACGCAATCCAATGACAGCTCTTGATGTTCATTACAGTGTAGATGTCATCCACTTCCAACCCCCATATCTTGTCTGGTTTACAAAAAATAGGTTATGCACCTGTGTAGTACTCAATGGCTCCAGCAGGTAACAACTTACTTGACCCATCAGGATTTGGAATCATGTTCACGAAATCACTGTATTTGGTGGACCACATGTTTGTGAAGAGAGTATCAATGAAGCAGATTCTGTCGCTCCTAAACCACTGTTGATGGTCGTGGAAACGTTGCCTAAGTAGGTTTATCCCAGCATCCAAGTGCTGAAGAATGAATAAAAAACTATAAATTAGCAAAGTAAGTCTGCACAGGAAAAACTAAAAATTACCATAGGAAGTCTACATAGGATTTAAGAATTCTACACAGGACGCTACTTACAAAGTCCTTCAACCAGTCAGTTGTGCAACGCAGGATCTTAAACCAATTTGCGCGGCTATTAGGAACCAGTTTATCTCCTTCCCTATACACAATAAAATCATTAGTCAAAGTTCAAATGCAAGCAAGAGAAGTCATAATTAGAAGAAATAAAAATGAACTTACGCAAACTGCTCCAACAATTCTTCTAACACCTGCATCTTCTTCCCATCAACAGGTGCAAAAGGGTAATATCCTTTTCCTGTAAGGATGGACCGTTAGCCATCATACTGTTTGAAAGGTATTTTTTGTGTGGCAGCCTTTCCCAAAACTCTTTCACTTTTACCCCTGGCTGCAGCCAAGTTGTTTACTCATCTTCGCAGTAATCTTCTTCTTCTGAGCCGCTTTTTTTCATCAGTATGTTTAACTGCTTTAACTTCCATCACACTTGACTCCTGTAGAACTTCAGATGAGTTTTTTTCTTCTTTAATTTTTGCGAATACTTTGACTGGTGTAGAAGGTTTTGTTGCTTTTACAATTTTTGGCGGAGTACAATTCACACTCCTACTACTCTGCAAAGTTGTAAAATTAAAGTTAAACCTTCGTAAAAGATAAAATGTGCATATCATAACACTAACAAATTGTTCAATAACAAAGTCTACAATGGTTCAGAAACACCTACAACATGTAAAAGATAAATGTGCATATCAGAAGTCTCATTGTTCATTCCTTGTCCTATAACGAGTTCTCGTAATATTAGGAGAGGGTTTGGTACTAAACAATCAGGAGTTCAAGACGACTTATCATCCTTGGACTTCGAATTGCCCCCTTGCTTCTTGGCTGCTGCATTGCTAACGACAAGCTCCTTGCCTTCTTGGCTTCCACCTTTGCTGCCACCTTCTAAATGCTGCTTAATAGCTGATACCTTAGCAGATATCAGGTCAATCTTCTTCTCGTATTTAGTGACCAGAGTTGTCAACTTTTTAAGGGAAGCCTTAAAGGTAGATGCAAATTTCTCAACCACAAGGGCCAATGAATCTCTACCGGAAGCAGGAGTGTCACTGGATCTCTTTCTCTTCTTGCTCTTTACAAATGCTTGCCTAATAGGTACACGTTTGACAGGGGCTGTGTAACACATAATCACAACACAAAGTTAACAAGACAAGTCTCACATGTTTATAAGAAGTCTACAAGTCTTAAAGGAAGTCTACTACGGAAGTCTACAACAGATTTCTAGTACGGAAGTCAACAATTGAAGTTTACTACATAAGTCTACTACGTACCATTTTCATCTTGCCCAACAGCGGAAAGAAGACCCTCTACAGGCCAATGCTTTTCCTCAAAGGTCCAATTGCCTTCATAGAGTGACATGATAATGTTTTTGATCAAAGGATCATCAACATCATTTTCCCAAAGAGGGAACATGTCCTCAAGAGAAACCGTTGAGACAAAGTTTCTAACATTTGACGAAAAGGAAAAACAAAAATGAATTCCAACAATTGGCCGCAAATATGAATCATGTAATATTTTATAAGGTAAGAAAGTATTCCAGGAAGTCTACCTTGTTTTGGATTGTATTGCGAACAGATTTGCGATATCTGGATCCTTTAAAAGAAAGGAGCGGTGGGGTTCCAGGAAGGGTTGTATAAGGATTTCCTATTTCGTTACAAAGGTCTGGTAGACACAAGTACGCCCACACTTGGAGTACTTGAACAAAACCCTCAATAACATATGACCTTGTCAAGTCTTTTTCCTTCACCGATGTCAGGAGAATGTTGCAAGCAACTCTTCCCTATGGATACCCCAGAAATTCGTCTTCATCCATAACCAGCCTCGAGACCAGGATTACCATCTTTTGCAAGTTGCAATTAGGTCATCAACAGATGGACCCAAATCCTGATTTTCTCTAAGAATTTTCCAGAAATATTTGATCTTAACAGTAACTGGAACCTCAAGTGTCATCAATTTCTCAACGTGATGACACCGAAGACCTGTAATTTCCTGAAACTCTAACACGACAACTTAACAGGGTTTACACCAATGAGACTCCATATCTCATTCGGCTTATTACATTCTAACTGCAAGGTGAGCATATGGTGGACCAGCCTTGAGTACCACCCAAATTTCATTTCATGGAACCTGAGAATCACTCCCAACCTAGATTTCATAATCTCTTCTTTTCATCTGGAAGTAGAGCACCAACGGTCTTTTCAGTACCGAGAAGAGCATCAAATAGATGTGTGTTACCACAATGATATCCTATGCTTTTATCTGGCTCTGGCGCTGCACCTGCAGTAAAGAGTCTTCTTGGGAATCGTGTTTCACCCATTATCAGCCTAAAATACACAAACAATCAGGAAATTTATATTTGAAGTCTACGACGGATATCTGCAACTTTGTTTCAAAAGTTTAACCGCATGTAGATCTACTAAAAAAAAGGAGAAAAAATCCTGTCCAAAAATTCTTACACAGGTTAGATCTGAATCTGGAGATGTCGGCAAACAGTTCTAAAAAGTTAAAGAAGGAAAGAAGAGAGAGTAAGAGAACAATTCAAAGAGGAAGAGAGTAAGAGAAGAAAGAAACAAGGAAGAGAGTAAGCGAGCACCGTAAGTGGCGGAAGTGGTGGAAGTCTTTATGGATCTTCGTCAGCGGGAGAGGGAGATTTACAGTTTTTTTTCCCAAAACGTCTTACCCGAGTATTTATATGTAGGTTAAAATGGATGGTTAAGTGCCCACAGTTTTGTTAATACACCGGTTAAAAGAGCGGCTTCCTTTACACAACGGTTAATATAGCGGTTTCCTTTACCCAGTGGTTAATACAGCGGTAATTATGTAGACTTCCTATGTAGACTTCTCGAGTAGCTTTCCTGGAAGTCTACACGAGTTTAACCTAATTTAACTTTTTACTTCTTTTAAATTGCCGCCAAATTTACTTCTTTTAATTTGCCGCCAAATTTACTTCTTTTAATTTGCCGCCAAAATTGCCGCCAAAATTTAACCTAAGTTAAAATTGAATCATTTAAAAAAATATATTTCATTGACATTGAATTTTAATTGTAGACTTCCTGGAAGTCTACACGAGTTTAACCTAAACTAACTTTTCACTTCTTTTAAAGTGGCGCCAAATTTTAACTTAATTGCAGCCAAATTATAAAATTTTAATTCTTTCAAATTGAATTTAAAGTGTAGACTTCCAGGAAGTCTACACGAGTTTAACCTAAATTAACTTTTTACTTCTTTTAAAGTGCCGCTATATTTTAACCTAATTGCCGCCAAATTAAAAAAAAATTAATTCTTTCAAATTGAATTTGAATTGTAGACATCCAGGAAGTCTACACAAGTTTTACCTAAACCAAAAATCCACTTTTCACATCTTTCAAATTTAATCCACTTTTTACATCTTTGAAATTTAATTCACGAAAGAACAAGGTAGAGAGTAAGAGGGCACCGGCAGTTGATATATTAGGTTTTTAGCCTAATTCACTCATGGTTTTGTGTTGCTTTTCGAGTCTTTTTGTTTCCTTTTGATGTCTTTTCAGGTTCTAAAATGCCTTGGAGCACAATTTGGATCTGCTGGAGCTCTATGGAGAAAAGGAGAAGAAATGGAGCAAAAAGAAGACTTTTCACTCTGCCGAGCACCTGCTCGGTCCGAGCGAGCACCTGCTCGCAGCGAAGCACCAGACCTAAACCTAATAAGCTGTGGCCGCCGAGTTCATCTGATGGCCCACACGATTTCCCAGAAGTTAATGAGTCAACATCAATCCCTTTTCATTAGGGAGAAGATTGATCCTCATCATAAATGGGATTTTTACCAAGTTTCCTTTACTTGCCTAAAAAGATATTTTTGCTTTTAATGCTTTCTCTTGTATTTGAAGAAGGTTTTCATCAGACTTTTTGGGAGAGAGAGGAGTGTGGGGTATCACGAAATATTGAGGAGATTTTGAGTTCCTTCTCACGTTTTTAATAAAAAGTAATTTGTTCTTCATTTGTTCTTCATCATCCGAATCATCACTTCCACCATTGAAGTCTCTTGTTCATTTCCGAATCATCATCCAATAATCATCTAGAGAAGAATTCTAAACCCCCTTTCATTCTCCATTTTCCATTATGAATTCTTATCTATTGATTGTTGCATTTGATTTGACCATGTCCGAGTAGTTTCATAACTAAGTTGGGGTGATTTCAATGGTGATTTAGGATCTTAGATGGTTGAGCCAAATAGGGTAATCTTATGTCTTCATCTCTAGGAAGTCTTAACGCTTAGGCTAAATCGATCACTTAGTCTATGATCTCTAGGTTTAATCTATTCACCGAAAATGATATAGGTTGCTAGAATTACCATTGATGAGCATTCGGTGGTAACCAAAACGCCATTGATCGTTGCCATCGAGTGTGAACATATCGAACCATTGCATTAAGGCTTGTTTACTTCATTACTAAATCCACTCGGAAGTTTAGGTATTTAGGTTATAGACAAAGATATTGATACACCGCCGAAAGCGGGGCAATATTACATTCATGTTTGAGTTCTAGACCGTGTTCAATTAAACCCTGAATAGATGCTCAACCTAAGTATCCGAAATCATCGGAGAATCATCTCGGCTTAGTGCTTTTATCATCTGTTTTTAATCCAATTTTTATTCCAAGCACCTGCTCGTACCATTTCCAACTATTTAATTTATCTTAGCTTTATTTTAGAACCTATAAATTCATAGTGTAACCTTGGTCTCTGTGGATTCGATACCTCTTATACTACTGCTCTTGTCTGTACACTTGCAGTTTATTTTGGGTTAAAACTCGAGACATCAAGTTTTTGGCGCCGTTGCCGGGGACCAATAGCGCTACCTTTGAATTTTGGTTTTATATATAGTCTAAGAATTTTGCTAAATTTTGTTTTTTGTTTATTTTGTTATGTTTAAGGTGTATGACCACTAGAAGAACGAGGAGAAATCTTAACGAAGATCTAGTTAATTTTACGAACGAAGAACTCGCTCATCTCGAACGTCAGAATCGCCGTCGAGCACCTGCTCGCACCGAACGAGCACCTGCTCGCACAGAAAACATGGCAGATCAGGAAGCTACGAATGCTCAGTTACAGATTTTGAGAGATCAAATCACCCAGTTGCAAAGGCAACAGCCGCGGGGTCAGCCAACCATAGGGGATTCGGATAATCCCCATGCGTTTTATCAAAACCGTTCGGCCATCGTCATCCCTACCATTCAGAGACAAGATTATGAGGTCAGGGCTCAGTTGATCTCATTGGTGAAGCAGCATCTGTTTCATGGATTACCCGCTGAAATACCTATGAACCACATTGAGAACTTCGAGGAAATCTGTAGTACTACGGGTTCTAATGGTGTTCCAACCGAGTTTCTGAAGTGTATGTTGTTCCCGTTCTCTCTCGCGGACAAGGCACAAAGATGGTTGAAGTCGCTGCCGCCTGGTTCATTGAGGACTTGGGATGAGGCTAGATCCGCGTTCTTGGATCATTTCTATACGAAGTCCAAAACGGCCGCTTTGAGGAACAAGATTGCATCCTTTCAACAACACTCCAGAGAAGCTTGGGAAAGACTCAAGGAGTATAAGAGGGAGTGTCCTCATCACGGTTTCAAGGATGAGCAAAGCTTGAACATATTCTATGATGGAGTCGATTGGGATTATCGTAACGCATTGAATGCCGCGAGTAATGGGGACTTTATGACCAAGACGAAGGAAGGTGCATTTGAGCTAATCGAGAACCTTGCCTCAAGCTCCAACAACAAGGCTCCCGAGTACGATAGGACAAAGAAAGTCAATAGTGTTGACTCTCAGAAGATAGATGACTTGACCGCTAAAGTGAACTTGCTTCTACGAGAGACTCAAAGGCCGGTTAAGTTTATGGAAGAAGACGGGGCTGCCCCTATCTCTCAAGAGTTTGTGGATTATCAGAATGATGGAGTAGAGGAAGTTAACTATGTGAACGGCCAAGGGTACCAAAATCGTGGGTTCAACCCCAACTACCGAAGCCATCCTAACCTCTCTTACCGCAACACCAATGTGGAGAACCCCCAAGACCAAGTCTATCCGCAACAAGTGGGTACAAATCAGAAGTTCTACTCTACCAACGCTCAAGGAAAGCAATTCGTTCCCAACCAAAGTCAGAATCGGTTCCAAGCAACGAACCAACAACAAACCACTTCCGCACCTATATCTCAACAAGATGATTTGAAGGGTCTCATCCATCAACTCATGGCCAACCAACAGCAGACGGCATCCGAGCTGGGCAACAAGGTGGATAACATGTACAAGGATCTTAATGCAAAGTATGATGCCGTGACCGCACATGTGAAGAAGTTGGATACACAAGTGGCTCAAACGGCCGAGGCTATTCAAAGACCGGTTGGAGCTCTTCCTGGCCGTGGTGAAGCGAACCCTAGGAAGGAGTATTCGCCATGTAATACTGTTGAGTTAAGAAGCGGAAAAATGTTGGCACCACCTACGGCCACAACCTCTCAAGTAAGGGCCAAGGAGAAAGTTGTTGAGCAACCGGCCCAAGAAGATGATTCGGCAGAAGATGTGGCGCACAAGGAGACTGGTTCTAACTCAGGAACACCACCAGCTGCTGTTCTGATCAATCTGGAGAAAACACCCCAACGAGCACCTGCTCCCTCGACCGAGCACCTGCTCGCTCAGAATGCTCCCGCGAAAATCCCAGAAACTCCACCGGAGCGAGTCTATGTGCCTAGGGTGCCTTACCCAGTGCTTCCCAAGAAATCTAAGAAGGATTTGGAGGATGCTAAGTGTAAGGAAATAATTAAGGGTTTGGAAGTAAAGCTTCCTTTGGTTGATGCGGTTCAAATGGTACCTTCTCTCAAACGGTACATGAAGGAGCTGATTTCTGGAAAAGTTGTGCAAGAGGAGAATGTGATGATGGTTTCCAAAGAATGTAGCGCCATATTTCAGAGTAAAGTGTTGCCTAAGAGAGGCGATCCCGGAAGGTTTGTTATATCGGTAAAGATTGGGTCGTGCACGTTTGCACGCTCATTGGTAGACTTGGGTTCAAGTGTTAATTTAATGCCTTATTCTGTTGCTAAACGTTTAGGTTTTACCGATTTCAAACCAACTAAGATCTCCTTGATTTTTGCAGATAGATCCACTAAACTTCCTGTAGGTATAATCGAGGATCTACACGTCCGCATAGGGGACACTCTAATCCCAGCCGATTTCGTGGTTCTAGAGCTCGATGAAGAACCAAAGGACCCACTGATTTTGGGGAGAGCATTCCTAAACACGGCGCGTGCAATCATCGATGTTGAACAAGGTATAGTAGACCTCCGTCTCGGAGATATGGTGGTGCGTTTTGAGATGAGTAAGATGCTCAAGAAGCCGATGATTGATGGGCAAACATTCGTAATCCATGATGATCCCGAGATGTCGGAAGATGTAGTTGAGGAGATCCTAGCTAAGGACTCACTTGAAGTTGCGTTGACAAAAGCCGAAGGTGAACACGGTTTTCTGAGTGAAGACACCCAAGGGTTTGCCAAGTTTCTGGATTCCAACGTCAGAATGGAAAAAGAAGATGAATTCCTGAGTCTGACCGAGGACACAGAGATCAATGTTCTGTCAGACTCCCAGCGAGCACCTGCTCATTCAGACCGAGCACCTGCTCGGACCGAAAATCAGAACATCACCGGATCTTGGAGCGAGCTGAAAGCTCCAAAGGTAGAGTTGAAAACCCTCCCAGCAGGGCTCAGGTATGCATTTCTCGGTCCTAACTCTACATATCCTGTTATAGTGAATGCGGAATTGAATAATGTAGAGATTACCTTGTTGCTATGTGAATTGAGGAAGTATAGAAAGGCTCTAGGATATTCACTTGATGATATCACTGGAATATCTCCTGACTTGTGCATGCACAGAATAAATCTAGAGGATGAATCAATGACTTCTGTCGAACATCAGAGACGGTTAAATCCGAGTCTCAAGGATGTCGTCAAGAAAGAGATAATGAAACTTCTAGATGTTGGTGTAATTTATGCTATATCTGACAGTAAGTGGGTAAGCCCTGTGCATGTTGTGCCCAAGAAAGGAGGTATTACGGTAATTAGGAATGAGAAAAATGAATTGATTCCAACTAGAACGGTAACCGGTCATAGAATGTGCATAGACTATAGGAAATTGAATGCTGCTACTCGCAAAGATCATTTTCCTTTGCCATTTATTGATCAAATGCTTGAACGTCTTGCTAATCACCCTTACTACTGTTTTCTAGATGGTTACTCAGGATTTTTTTAGATACCTATCCATCCCGACGATCAGGAAAAGACGACGTTCACATGTCCGTATGGCACATTCGCATACCGTCGGATGCCATTTGGTTTGTGCAATGCCCCAGCTACATTCCAACGTTGTATGATGTCCATTTTTACCGATTTAATTGAAGATATTATGGAAGTATTTATGGATGACTTCTCTGTATATGGGAGTTCTTTTGCTGTTTGTTTGTCCAATTTGTGCAGGGTATTACAGAGATGCGAGGAGAAACATCTAGTTCTCAATTGGGAGAAGTGCCATTTTATGGTCCGAGATGGGATAGTACTTGGGCACCGAATTTCAGAGAAAGGAATAGAAGTTGACAAGGCTAAGATGGAAGTCATGATGGGTTTACAACCGCCTACTACGGTCAAGGGAATCCGAAGCTTTCTAGGCCACGCCGGGTTCTACCGTCGCTTCATCAAGGATTTCTCCAACATTGCCAGGCCTCTCACTAGATTGTTGTGTAAGGAGGTCAAGTTCGACTTTGATAGAGAGTGTTTGGCTGCATTTCACACTATCAAGGGTACCTTGGTTAGTACACCGATAGTTCAACCACCGGATTGGGACTTACCGTTTGAGATCATGACGGATGCGAGTGATTTTGATGTAGGAGCTGTGCTTGGTCAAAGGAAGGACAAGAAGCTCCATGTGATATATTATGCTAGCCGGACGATGGATGATGCTCAATGTCGGTATGCTACTACCGAGAAGGAGTTATTGGCGATTGTTTTCGCATTTGAGAAGTTTAGATCATACCTCGTCGGTTCTAAGGTAATTGTTCACACCGATCATGCTGCGTTGAAATACTTGCTGACCAAGAAGGATGCCAAGCGTAGGCTATTGAGATGGATCCTTTTGCTTCAAGAATTTGATTTAGAGATCAAGGACAAGAAAGGGTCCGAGAATGGGGTTGCTGATCATTTGAGCAGGCTGCAAGTTGAAGATGAGACACCCATGGAGGATAGTCTGCCAGATGAGCGCATTTATTCGATCTGCGAAAAATTTCCAGAAGTTGAGCGAGCACCTGCTCGGCCCGACCGAGCACGCACCTGCTCGGGAGAGTTTTTGTGGATCGATTCAGACAGTCCAATCTTCGAGTTTTCCTTGGTTTGGAGAGTTTGCTAACTACTTGGCTGCTGACAAGATTCCGGAAAACCTAACGGGAAGCCAAAGGAAGAAGTTCTTTCGAGATGTTAGGCGATACTATTGGGATGAGCCGTACGTGTACAAGCAATGTTCGGATGGGCTGTATAGAAGATGTGTATCGGAGGAAGAGATCCCTGGGATTTTGCACCATTGTCACGGTTCATCGTATGCCAGACACTTTGCCACATTCAAGACGGTTACGAAGGTGCTTCAAGCCGGTCTTTGGTGGCCAACGATGTTCAAGGATGCGAATAGGTTTGTTGCTCGATGTAACGCATGTCAAAGGCAAGGGAACATCAGTAAGCGCAATGAGATGCCTCAAAATTTCATCTTGGAAGTAGAGGTTTTTGATGTCTGGGGTATAGACTTCATGGGACCGTTCCCTTCCTCCTATACGAACAATGACATACTTGTAGCCGTTGACTATGTTTCCAAGTGGGTCGAAGCACAGGCTAGCCCGACTTGTGATGCTGCGATAGTTACTAAGATGCTCAAGACGGTGATTTTCCCTAGATTCGGAATTCCAAGGGTTGTGATAAGTGATGGAGGTTCACATTTCATTAACAAGGTTTTTGAGAACTTGTTAAGGAAGAATGGAGTCACACATAAGGTTGCTTCTCCTTATCACCCTCAAACTAGTGGACAAGTTGAGGTCTCCAACAGAGAAATAAAGAGTATCCTGCAGAAAACGGTCGGTACGTCGCGTAAGGATTGGGCAAATAAGCTAGATGACGCTTTGTGGGCATATAGGACAGCATATAAGACTCCGTTGGGGACAACGCCTTTTCATTTGGTGTATGGGAAGGCATGTCATTTACCGGTAGAGTTGGAATACAAAGCGGCATGGGCTGTCAAGCGGCTTAACTATGACATCCTTAGTGCGTCCGAGAGGAGATCCATGCAGCTGCATGAGTTAGAAGAGATTAGGCATCTCGCCTATGACAATTCCCGAATCTACAAGGAACGGACCAAAGCTTACCACGACAAGAAGATTATCCCTCGAAACTTTGCTCCTAACGATCAAGTCTTATTGTTTAACTCTCGTTTTAAGTTGTTTCCAAGGAAGCTAAAGTCAAGATGGTCCGGTCCGTTCACTATAAAAGAAGTGAAACCACATGGAGCCGTAGTGTTGTGGAACACTAAAGGAGGTGATTTTGTTGTTAATGGTCAACGTCTCAAGCCATACCTTGCGGATACATACATAGGAGAAGTTGATTCCGTCACTTTTAGTGACCCTCCTCGAGCCTAAAAGGTTCCAAAGTCGAGCTAACGACTTAAACCAAGCGCTTGGTGGGAGGCAACCCACTGGTACGATTTCTTGTACATAATTTGATTTTCAATTCCTTTTATTACTGACATTTCACTTGTGTTTTCAGTACTTATGTTCTGCGAAAAAGGGTAAAAATTAGCCGAGCACCTGCTCGGACCGACCGAGCACCTGCTCGTCCAGTCCTAGCAACCGCCACTCTCTCATACGCAAACCCCGACAAGCCTTCATTCGAGGAGGCCACATTCTCTTTCTTTGCTGGAGGAAAGAGGTACGCTATCTCCATGCTCGATTTTTGCACAACGTATGGGTTCTATGAGACGGACACGAAGCTATCGAGTCCGAAAAGGTTCCAAGAAGCCAAGACCTTTTGGGGTCTAATCGCTTCGGGTGACTACTCCTCAAACTCGGCAAGCCAAAACCGCCTTCGCCACCCCGCACTCCGTATCATGGCAAGGATATTGAGCAACATGCTCTTTGGAAGAGCCGTAGGAGGTGGATGATCCAATCCACTAGGAAGAACAACAGCCTCCTTCAAAGGCTCATGCAGGCACTGTCTAGAGGCTGCTGCCAAGTTCCAGAAACTGAAACCCAGGGAGCACCTGCTCGTTCAGAGCGAGCACCTGCTCGCTCACATTCAAACTCGGACCAGCCTGCACGCTACTTCCAGGTGATATCCACTTTCACCCTTCTATTTTCATTGTTTATACCATTTTCGTTTTATTTTGTTTTTTATTTGAACTTGTTTTAATCTACTCTTTTGGCACTTTTCTTTCACCGAGACGGTGAAAGTTAAGTCCGGGGGAGTGGATTAATGTTTAATTGGTTTGTTTTGCTTTGAGTCTTTTGTTCTAAAAAAAAAAAAAAAAAAAATTTTTGCATATAGTTTCTCATGGCATTACCATTTTTATTATCTTTTTCATGCTAGGATTGAGTTTAGAGCATTTTAGGATTGCATTTGCATAGGGAGCAATGATGAAATTTCCTTGTAAAGACTCATTTTAGGATTCCATGATATGCCCTCATTAGAACTTTTTTGATGCATTAACAATCATGAAGTAGAGGCTCATCCATACTTGAATCTTATTTCTTTGAAAATCCCAACTCATTTGAAACTTGCATGATCTAGATTCAACTCTATCAACTTGAACTTAATCTTGATTAATTTTTTCTCACTTTTGGACTTTGGATCATAACTATGGATAAACACTTGACATTCAAATCATGTTTGCCTTATTTTTACCACTCTTATCTTGATTTGAATGGCTATCTCGATCTAAGTTCATCTTTTAGATGAGGATAGTACCACACCTTTTAAACCCGACCATTTTGTTCAAGTCCTTGCATATGTTCTTTGAGTGAGGCCTTTTTCTTTGTGTTGCATTGGCAAAATCTTGCAAGCATTAGAGACGACAAGGCAAAGTTTCCAATAGACTAGTTTCTTGTGTCTAAGACTAGTCTTAGGTGGGGAATGGAACCGAAATGGTTAAATGCTTTATTGAATATCTTTGGGTTTGTGGTTGAGTGTGAAAAGAAAGAAAAGAAAAGAAAAGGAGAAGAAAGAATAAGTTCTAGGGAATAAGATTTAAAAAAAAGTACATAGCTCTAAGTGTTTAAAAGAAAAAATGATGACTTAGCATTCTCTTAGAATAAATAAAAAAAAAAAAAAAAAAAAAAAAGAGAAAAAGAAAATATATTAGAGAATGCTAGGATAGAAAGAGCTAGTGCTAAGAAAAGAAAATTCCCTAGGATTCGGAAATTTAAAGAAAAGATAAGAGGAAGTTTGAAAGGTTTAGCCGAAAATGGCTAGTGGTTAAACGATTGGGTAGTAAGAAAAGAGAGATGAAAGATTGCAACAATGGGATTATGGGTAGAACTCTGGATTCCTAGCCTTGTATGCATCAATTGTCTCTTTTCTTTCTTGCTTTTGCTAAATGTGACGCTTGCATTTGAGAGTTAACCACCAAAAGGAATGTGAACCACCTCTTTACATCATTTTCAAGCCTTCTTCTACCTAGCCAAATGGTATTGATTCAATTTCCAATTGTGAGACCGCACTAAACACATCAATGAATGTTAAAGAGTTGAATTTTTGTAGATTGCATGATTTCTTTTGAGCCTAAGGATTTGGAGTAATATTTTGATGAGAGATGAGTATGGCGAAAGCTTCTTGAGTAAGATTTGTTGTGCATCGAGTTAGTTCTCATTAGGACATGTTATTGAACTCTTTAGTGTTTCTTTTGGATTTGAGCTCCCGCCTTCAAACCCCTTCTTCGGATTACACTCTTCTTGTTTGCTTGCGGACAAGCAAAAGGCAAGTCCGGGGGAGTTGATATATTAGGTTTTTAGCCTAATTCACTCATGGTTTTGTGTTGCTTTTCGAGTCTTTTTGTTTCCTTTTGATGTCTTTTCAGGTTCTAAAATGCCTTGGAGCACAATTTGGATCTGCTGGAGCTCTATGGAGAAAAGGAGAAGAAATGGAGCAAAAAGAAGACTTTTCACTCTGCCGAGCACCTGCTCGGTCCGAGCGAGCACCTGCTCGCAGCGAAGCACCAGACCTAAACCTAATAAGCTGTGGCCGCCGAGTTCATCTGATGGCCCACACGATTTCCCAGAAGTTAATGAGTCAACATCAATCCCTTTTCATTAGGGAGAAGATTGATCCTCATCATAAATGGGATTTTTACCAAGTTTCCTTTACTTGCCTAAAAAGATATTTTTGCTTTTAATGCTTTCTCTTGTATTTGAAGAAGGTTTTCATCAGACTTTTTGGGAGAGAGAGGAGTGTGGGGTATCACGAAATATTGAGGAGATTTTGAGTTCCTTCTCACGTTTTTAATAAAAAGTAATTTGTTCTTCATCATCCGAATCATCACTTCCACCATTGAAGTCTCTTGTTCATTTCCGAATCATCATCCAATAATCATCTAGAGAAGAATTCTAAACCCCCTTTCATTCTCCATTTTCCATTATGAATTCTTATCTATTGATTGTTGCATTTGATTTGACCATGTCCGAGTAGTTTCATAACTAAGTTGGGGTGATTTCAATGGTGATTTAGGATCTTAGATGGTTGAGCCAAATAGGGTAATCTTATGTCTTCATCTCTAGGAAATCTTAACGCTTAGGCTAAATTGATCACTTAGTCTATGATCTCTAGGTTTAATCTATTCACCGAAAATGATATAGGTTGCTAGAATTACCATTGATGAGCATTCGGTGGTAACCAAAACGCCATTGATCGTTGCCATCGAGTGTGAACATATCGAACCATTGCATTAAGGCTTGTTTACTTCATTACTAAATCCACTCGGAAGTTTAGGTATTTAGGTTGTAGACAAAGATATTGATACACCGCCGAAAGCGGGGCAATATTACATTCATGTTTGAGTTCTAGACCGTGTTCAATTAAACCCTGAATAGATGCTCAACCTAAGTATCTGAAATCATCGGAGAATCATCTCGGCTTAGTGCTTTTATCATCTGTTTTTAATCCGATTTTTATTCCAAGCACCTGCTCTATTGCATTGAGCACCTGCTCGTTACCATTTCCAACTATTTAATTTATCTTAGCTTTATTTTAGAACCTATAAATTCATAGTGTAACCTTGGTCTCTGTGGATTCGATACCTCTTATACTACTGCTCTTGTCTGTACACTTGCAGTTTATTTTGGGTTAAAACTGGAGACATCAGCAGTGGCGGGAGTGTTTGAAGACAAAAATTTAAAAAAATGAACACAAATGGAAACAAGTTGTAGAACATCATCCTTGACTATTTAACCTCTGCAACGCATCTCAAACGTACGAAGAAGTCTACAACGTAGACTTTTGCTGGAAGTCTTCAATGTAGACTTCAAGCAAAAGTCTACAATACAGACTTCTCGTAAAGTCTACAATGCAGACTTCCAGCCAAAGTCACAATTTAGACTTGAGTTGCCGACAACAATAATAGAAGTTTGCAATCAATAGAGAGAGGAAAACTTACTTTTTAGACTCAGATCTGTGTCTTAAGCAATAAAATATAAGAAAAAAATGTGAAACAAAATTTAAAATAGATTTAACAGATCTGATACCTTACCAGTCCAAAAATAGAGGAAAGGTGTTAACGACCGTATTCCAGATCTACAAGAAACCATAGACAAAATAAAATAGATGGACAAAGAAGAAGATGAAGACAGAGAAAGAAGAAGGCTTACGACGACTTACAGATTTGGAATATAGGCGGCGGCGACGAAGAAACGGCGATGAAAAACAAAGCTTCTTTGATATCAATAGAGATTCAAAATCTCACAACAAAATTAAACAAGCTTTGATGATAAATCAATATGAAAAGGTAAGTTAGTGAACGGAGAGAACAAGAAAGAAGAAAGAGACATACCTTGTTCGACGGTTGAGAAAGGGAGATCTGAGGAAGGAGAAGTACGACGGAGAAAGGAGAAAGGGACATCTTTCTTCGCGATTTCTTGCGTGTTCGTACACTGAAACCAAAATTAAAAGTAAAAAACTAAGATATCCTAAGAGAGAGAAGGAAATGAAGCTAGAACGGACCGTACGGCGGAGGATAATACTTTAAGAGAAGGAGATGGTGGAGGACGACCTCTAATGACCACTCGACAGGACCCGAAATCTTCTCCATGTACTTCTTTGGAAGAAGAAGATACGCTAAGAGGCAAGACAAGCATCGTTGACGTTTTTGTAGGTAGATAAGACATGAAGATTGAAGAGGAATGTGGTTGTGTCTAGATCTGAAGGAGAGAATGAAGAGATTTTTTTTGGCTACTGCCGTTTGGAGAGAGATATGGGTTTCATTAACAAAATTAGGGTATTTTCTGTAAATTTGGTTTATATATGGAGGCAAAAACAACCGGTTAGGTTAATAAATTTCCGGTTTAAGTAGACTTCCAATGGAAGTCTACGAAACCATATACTCTAAAATGAAATCCTAATCGCAATGGAAGTCTACACTTCAAACACTAAATATAATTGAAGTCTGCATTGGAAGTCTACATATGTGAAATATACTGCAATGGAAGTCTACACTTCAAAACCTAAATCGACTATTGTCTTAAGATTATTCATAACTGTTAATTAAATATATTATAAATCATCCAAACATGTAATATATTCACAATTTAACAAATTTGTGCAAATTTGACATTAAAAATCTTGTAACATATGAACTTTAAATCTAACCCTAAAGGTAAGAACATGTTTTCAAATTGTAATGTCAATCTATTTCCCATATTTTTAACTCATAAATCCATAAACTAATGTCAATGACATACATGACTCATAATATTCAAGATTTTACATCCCCTCATAGTCAACTCAACTTTTCGTAATCAAACCCTACATTGAAACATCTAGAAAGTTGTTCATTATAACACAAATCTCTAAAACCTAAATCCATTACAATCATATAATCATAAAGACTATACATATATAATACAGAACAATAACTACTACCATGTTCCCACATTGACACATGAATTCTAAATGTAATGTGATGAAATATAGTATGTGATATCTACAATAGTATATAGTTCATTCATTCATTTTCAATCTAATTTGTCATTTCTTTAAAATTGTCTTAATTTTATGAACTTTTATTTTTAAAACATCACAATTGCTTCCAGTTTAATTATCAATCAAGAATTTTGGTCAAATTATTTTTTATGCATTTATAGATTTTAATTTACTAAATAATTACGATGTAGACTTCCAAATACTGTTGTAGACTTCAGATTCATTCATTTTCAATCCAATTAGACCTTTCTTTTTTACTTTGTCCTAATTTGGTGAACTTCTATTTTTAAAACATCACAATTTCCTTTAGTTTATTATAAAGAAAATTTTTTGGTCAAAGTATTTTTTATTTTTATAGATTTAAATATAGTAAATAATTACGATGTAGGCTTCCAAATCTTGTTGTAGACTTCCGATTCATTCATTTTCAAACTAATTAGACCTTTTGTTTTATAATTTGTCCTAATTTGGTGAACTTTTATTTTTGAAACATCACAATTTCTTTTAGTTTAATTATCAATTCAAAGCTTTTGTCAAATTATTTTTTATGCATTTATAGATTTTAATTTACTAAGTAATTATGATGTAGACTTCCAAATTTTGTTGTATGTAGACTTCCAAAATGTAAACTTCTGGTGTAAATCTACAACGTAGACTTCTAACTCTCCGTGTAAAAGGATAGAACAGTTTTTTTGTTTGTTCATTAAGGTTCTAACAATAATTTCACTACCCCTTTAGGTTAGTTTTGCAATTTTTCACATAAGGGGTGTAGTTTTGCAAAAAAAAAACAAAAAATGGTATATTCAGTGCAACTTTCCCAACAACGAATATATGTATTCTTTTTTTTTCTTTTTTTCTTTTAACACAAGACAATTTAAAAGTAACAAAAGTATTATTTAAAGTAACAAAATACATTTTTAATCCGTGTAAATTATAGAATTGTTTTTAACAAATAAGTACTCTTTAAACCATTCAAATAAATATGAACTATACATATTTAACAAATAAGTACTCTTTAAACTATTGTTCTTAATTAATGATTTTTTTTTATGGTAAATTTCATATTTTATATAAAGTTATACACAAATGATAAAATATTTACGTCACATTTTTATACTTAACATAAAAATAATTAAAATAATGTTTAATCCAATGGTCTAAATTCAGTATCGAATCTAATAAAAACAATATTGTTCTAAGATCTATTCGAGAAAATAATATCCTCATCCCATTACTATTAAAAAGGAAGTAGGTTAAGTAAAAAATTTTAGTTGTTATAATTTTATTGGCTTAAAATATGACATGAAATGATGATGTGGAATGATGACATTGCTTAAAATGGTTAAATTAATAATTTAATGTTTTGGTAAATTATTAAATAAATAATTAAAAGAAGATCAAATCTCATAAGGAAGGTCAAATTTCTTCGAAGAAAAAGAAGATCAAATCTCACGAAGATTCAAATCAAAATAGTTTTAACCGATCAAAATAATAGGAACCAACTTATTGTTCCAACCGATCAAAATTTTAACCTTTAATGCATTTGTATCCTTTTATGCATCAATTAATATTTTTTAAATTTTGATTTTGTTCGACAAATATTAGACAAAAAAAAATAAAATCAAATGTACTTTCTTATCTGAGTAATCATTAAGAAAATTTTGTTTGTAAAATTTTTGTTAAGATTTGATTGTGATTTGCAAGTTTATTACTTAAATAAAAGTTCAATATTACTCAATTTAAAATCTTTGAATGATTTTCTTCCTCATATCACGCATTCCCATTGTTAAAATTTTATAAAATCAATTTAACCTATAATACCTCTCTATAAATGTTATCATTCATCTTCAATGCTCCATAGTCCATATTTTTTCTTTTCTTGGTTTTTAATCAATTTTTTTATCTTGCAGATTGATTCGAGCTGTAATCCAGAGAGCGTCTTTTCTTCCTCCCTCGCGATCATTTTTGTTGTCTCTCTCTATCGATAGTTGTCATGTTTTTGACCTCGACATCTCTCGAGAGATTGATGGTCGAATCGTGTTGGATATTGGACACCGGCGATAGGTCATGTTAAGCCAACTATATTTGATTTTTTATATATAAATATTATGACAGACTAATATAGTTCTATAAATCATTTAGGCCCCAAAATATAGAACTTGTGCTTCTAATGATTTTTTTTCCCTAGCTTTTTTCCAGTTAAGGAGAGGATGCGATATTGGGTATGATGTAGGAACTAAAATTTACTACAATATGGGCAAACTGATATTTGTGAAATAAATACATAAATACGATATTATAATAACAATACCGATACAAGAATTAAGATAAGAACGAATTTTGCCGAGGCGAGATATGATCTCTATCCTTAATTCTGAAAACGCCTCGTAGTGTGACGGTTGTATGACGTTCCGAATCCCATGATACAACTGCAATCGATTCCGTTTGCACAACTCAAGAACGGAATCACACGAACGCTAGATTCTGTGTTATACTCTCAGACTCAAAATAAAAATAAAATAAAAGAAAAGTAAAGTGTGAGAGACTTTTGTTGTGTTGATCATGTTAATGATCATGTTGTTGTAGCTATCAACGTAATCATCCTAAAAACTGCATAAGAAGGAGGAGGAATGCTTAACTATATATGTCCATCATACTCAACGTATGAATCAAAAGGAGAAGGAGAATTAGGGGCCCTTATTCATTGATGGATTTCTATAGAGTCTATGGATTTCAAAAGTTGTGAGATTTTATAAATTTTGGTGGATTGATATGGATTCTTAGAAAATATTCTTGTGGATTGTTAATGATTTTTGTGGATTGATATGGATTTGTATTAATGATTTTCTTTTATATAAGGTAACATATATGATTTCATATTTCTTTAAAGTATCCAAATATTACATTTTCCAATTTTCTATAATTCACTTAAGGCATTTCTAGTTTTTTAAATAAGACGTGAGCTGAACTTTTGTCATTTGCAATCATCTTTTTCACATCTTGTTCTTCGATCAAACAATAGGTAATCTTTTTTCTTTTCACCATACTTTATATATTATAGATTTACTTGTTGCGTTTGTCTTTATATTGTTAAAGTTCTTGTGTTTATGTCGTTACATTATTTGTGTTATATTTCTTGTGTTCTGATTCATTTCGTTTTACCAAGTAGTAGAATTTTGACTTTTGTGTTCATCTTGTTGTTAAAATGTATGTCACGTTTTTAAACTGATTGTGATTAGTTTTCTAATAAGATTACAATGGGTGATGCTCAACCAAATAATAAATATAATCAATGGAGTCCGGAGGAGACTAACGTATTGATAGAATTACTCGTGGACGGAATTCACCGTGGATGGCGTGATTCTAGTGGTTCAATCAATAAGTCGACAGTGGAAAACAAAATATTACCAGTTCTTAATGAAAGGCTTGGATGCAAAAAAGTCCACAAACATTATCAAAGCAGATACAAGTACCTCAAATCTCAATATCAAAGTTATATGGATCTTCTCCATAACAGTTCTGGATTTGGATGGGATCCCATAACAAAAATGATTATAGCTCCACCTGAAGTATGGAATGGATATCTAAAGGTATGTATATATATATATTTTACATGAGTTTTATATACTACAAGATTATTTACGCATGTTTATGAAATTTTTTGATGATTTATTGTTATGAAATTTGACAGGCACATCCAACTCACAAATATATGAGATACGACACCCATGATCAATTTGAGGATCTCAAAATTATTTTTGATGGTACAACTGCCAATGGTAGCAATTCAATTGGACTGGGTGATGCTACAGATGCTCGCACATACCAAATTGATGAAAATCAAGTAAAAGAAAACTTGAATGTTTATGAGGTAATAGATGACGTTAATGATGCATCTCCTTCTTTAGATAAAAAACTAAAGAGTCATGCAGAGAAGCTTATCCCGAGGAAAAGATCTAGATCAGAAGCAGAGGAGCTAAAGAACGATAACAATGATTCTATGATCACAGTGAGCAACAAGATTCTTGAAATCATACAGCAAAGAGAAGTTAGACAACAAAAAGAAGCCGAAAAAAGAGAAGAAAAAATTAGATTGGAAGACGAGCAAAGAGAAGTTGAGAAGAAGAAAAATAATGTTTGGGAAGCCATGAAAGAGATCCCTAACTTGGACCAGCCTACCAAATTTAAAGCGGTTACCCTTATTTATTCTCTAGGAATGAAAGATATCTTTGCTGATATGTCCGTAGAAGAGCGTTATGGTTGGATCAAAAACAATGTTTCTTCTGATTGATAGTTCTCTTAACTATTTGGTTGTTTCTTTCAAGACTTTGTTTGGAGTTTGCTTTTCGTTTTTTCTCTGAATAATCACTGAAACTTTGTTTGCGGATTTCTTTATTAATAATAAACTAGATTTGAATTTTTAAATTACAATTCTCATACTTTATTTTATTGTTCTTTACTTTTGTGATTCTTAACATGTTGTAACATTTCAACGTCTTTTGCATGATGTACTGACTTTGTGTTGTTATAGCTATATAATATTTTTTTTACATTTGATGTCTTCTTGCTTGTCGATTTGGTTTCACTATGTTTTAAAGATTTCTTATAATAACAAACATTTTTTATATGCAGGTACCTTATCATGGACAACATCGAAGAAGAACAAATATATATTGAAACAGAAGCAAACCAAGTAGAAGATGATGAATCAGACTTAGACATCATGCTACTTATGCTAGATAACATAGCAAGAGCTTCTCTGAAGAATCCCAATCATATTGAGCGTCCTCTTCGTCGATCAATCAGTAACACTGGCCATGATTACATTCAGAAGGCTCTCAAGGAGGAACCTGAACACTTTCGGTCATTATATCGTATGTATCCAAGCTCGTTTGAGAAGTTGTGTGATCTGATTAGAGTGAAGAGTTGTCTACGAGATACCCGATACATTTGCGTTGAAGAAATGGTGGCTACATTTCTGCTCACCGTTGGTCAAAGTTCAAAATACTGCTACACTCAAGACACATTTAAGAGATCGGTGTTTGCGACAAGTGAAAATTTTCACAAAGTTCTAAAAGCTTTAAATACCATAGCACCTGATTTGATGGCCAAACCTGATGTCACAACATGTGCAAAGATAAGGAAGAGCACAAGGTTTTATCCATACTTTAAGGTATATGTATAACTCAACTATTACGTTATGTTTATTTTTTTTTTGCTCTAAGTAATTTATGTACGTTTTGATTATTATAGGATTGCATCGGAGCTATCGATGGCACACATATTTTTGCGATGATACCAAAAAATGATGTGCCTAGCTATCGTAATCGTAAAGGATCCATCTCACAAAATGTCCTTGCTGCTTGTAATTTTGATCTACAATTCATGTATGTTCTTAGTGGATGGGAAGGTTCAGCTCATGATTCAAAATTACTAAGCAATGCTTTAACAAGGAACACTTCTAAATTAGAAGTTCCAGAAGGTATGTGCCTAAACTGTGTTTATAGAAAAGTTACAAAATTTTCTCTCAGTGTATGACTTTTTGATTATTTGCATTTTTCTTTGTTTAGGAAAATTTTATCTAGTAGACTGCGGGTTTGCCAATCGTCGAAATGTTTTAGCTCCGTATAGAAGTACGCGATATCATCTACAAGAGTTTAGAGGTGAAGGTCGAGATCCCAAAACCCCGAACGAGTTATTCAATCTACGACATTCATCTTTGAGAAATGTGATCGAGAGAATATTTGGTATCTTCAAATCTCGTTTTTTAATTTTTAAATCTGCGCCTCCATTCCTTTTTAAGACGCAAGCAGAGTTGGTTTTAGCTTGTGCTGGATTACACAATTTTTTACGTAAAGAATGTCGATCAGATGCTTTTCCTGAAGAAATAAGTAATCCAGACGATGAAGAAAATAATTTTGAAGAAAATGGAGACATAGGTCCTCTTGAATCTCAACAAAGAGAATATGCTAATAACTGGAGAAACTCGATAACGTCTACTATGTGGGCAGATGCAGTGAGAAACGGAAGTCAAGAGTGATGATGAGTTATGCAGTGAAAAAACTCTTACGTGTTGTCTTGAGAGATGCAATTGACTTGCTGAGCTTTTAGTGTTTTGACGATAAGTTTGAATTAGAATTCCATTTTTTCTACAATATATTATTTGTTTGAATTACAATATAACAAACTGAAATCAGGAGCTTACATTCCATGTTAAGCTAATCTTTTCAAACAGTCTTCACGAAATGCGCGTACAAGAGTTTCGTAATCTCGAGAAACCTGACTTTGTCTTTCCCGTCAAAAATTTGCTTCAGCTTCTCATCACAGAAAATCTCCCTCTTGTTAGCAGTATTCTGCAAACCAAAAGACCAACACATTTTGCGAAAAATTCAGAACAAAAAGAGTATTCCCTAACTCGATACAATGTGTCGATTCGAACTACATTTTCTAAGTTCATAAAGCCAAAGGAGAACAATTTTGGAAACTGAGACCATATCATCATCTCCCACAAAGGATTAAACATAGGAAAAAACTAGCAAAATCAGAGAGTAACATAAACCAAAAACCAATCTTGCACATGAGGATAAATAATGGATGATGATGACTCTATATGAAAAAGACCACAAATCTAAAATCTCTGAAGCAAATGTGGAATCTTTTGGGTGATTAACACATCCAACATCAAGCAACTTGATATAACTCTAAAGACCAGAAAGCATATAGCACAGTGTCAACCACAAAAACCCAAACTTTCCAGTAAAATCAAGTCTATATGCAAGACCCATATCATCAGAAAACAGAGATCCATTTCGTAGATTATGCTCTATTCGAACTTTACCAAACAAAACAATGCAGAGAAAGGAAAAAAAAAGAGAGGAACCTGAAGATCGTGGGATTAGGTGATATAGGTCCAAATCTCCTTGACGGCGTCGGTACGGTTGGTCTCACCAGTACCAAGGAACTGAGCCAGAACCGGAGAGATAGGAGACATCTTGAAGATTCCGGTGGACCGTGGCATTTTCTTCACCGCAGAGTCTGATTTCGGCTTTGGCTTAGGCTTCGCCTTCGATTTCGCGCCAATTTCTTGGTGGAAGAAGGAATCGGAGTGGAAGAGGTGGGTTTTGATGCAGGAACTAGTAGCGATCTGCATCCCCTGAAAAACCTTAGCTGCAACTGAAGACATTTCTCGCCAATTTTGCTTGATTTTCTCTCTTTCTCCTTCGTAAGTAGTAAACAAGTGTGCTTGGGTATGTGATTTTGGAGACGAGCATGTTCTTGATAAGGTTGATTCATTTATGTTGGGTTTTGTTTCAGACGTGAGTGTGTTTTTTTTATAAATTTCAACAATCTTATGAATACCCATGGTATTTTGAAAATCTTGTTTTATGAGTAAAATTGTAGAGATTCCATTTCTCAATAACATTGGATTTGAGTAGAGTTAGAGAATCAATAAAACACAAACTTTTTGAATAACAAGGGATTTTAGAAAGAATATCAAAATCTTCAAATGAATAACAATGGATTTTAACTAGAATTTAAAAATCCATTAACTAATAACAATGGATTCCAAAAAATTTTAAAATCCATATAAATCCATCAATGAATAAGGGCCCCTTAGTGTCTTAATGATGACATTGACCAATTAAATTGAATTGTAGGTTACAAAATTCAATTCATAATTGAAAGGTAAGTTACAAAACAATTAAAGAGATATTATATTTATTGGATTATTCAACAAATATATTTTGATAAAAATATATTAATCTCTTTTCTCAAATACACTAAAGTGTATGATAAGGTTTTAATCCTTGTTATGAGTTCTCCTCTTTATATATATTAATGATTTTATATCCTAAATTCCAATGTGGCATATTTACTAGTTTTTACACTTAGTCAAAATTTTGAAAGCTTTATTAACTTTCCAAATCATTCACTTTGGACCTCCATTTCTTATTCAAATCAACCTCGGTTTTGACATGTGAATACAGTATGTTATAGTGTTTACAGCGACGATTATATTGTGCCTATTAACCGATCATTCCGATGGACGTCTCCATCGGAATTCTCACCGGAAAATGGTTGTAAACCATTTTGTCAAAAACGAGTTCCAACAATCCCCCACATGAATATAAATGACTCTAAAACACATGACTCGAGAAAACGGACTTTGTGAGTATAAGCAAAAAATCCACTGTATATGAGTTGGTAGCATTTTTCAGCTTTGAACCAATCATTGTTAATAGCTATCGGGTTTACTCGACCAGGAGGTGAACATGATGTCTTGAACCACCTGGGTTTTTATGTAAATCGAGACAACAACTATAACACAGTTTCATTTTCTCACAGAAACTAGGTTCTCTATTGGGCTCATTGTGGCCATGAGCATGCCTGGTATCATGAGTGAAATTAGAGAATATAGCCTTTCATTTATTCTCCTAGAAACGGCCTCATTTCACACTCACTAGGTGATAGTTCAATAACTTTGTTTTATGAAGTATCCTGTAATACTCCACAAATATATCAAAACTATGTTGAATATCATTAAAAGCAATGCTTATCCTTGTTATACAGGAAGCACTATATATCATCTTAGAAATTTGGGTAGAGACTATAGTCTCATAGTGCTTTTAGCAGAATTAGTTTGACTTAGTTTTCCCCTTGAACCTATTGCATGGGATCTCCAATCACATTGGTAGGGTTACCATCAAATATCCGCGAAATTCATAGGCTTTAAACCCAATTTCTTTTTGATGATTTTACAATTTGATCTTGTGAGACACCTTTAAAAATTGGATCCTAGAATGTCCGATGAAATATAATCATTTAAGATTACTCCATTTGAGATCAATTGTATCATATTTTTATGTCATTTATAAAAATAAAACTAACCATAATAGCCATTTACATCCTTGTGATAAATCGATTATCTCTCATGTATGATGTGTTCATAATGGAGTCGATCTCACTAATGATGTTTTCTTTCCACGAAGGATTAGATATGACTTTAGTGAAAGTAATGGTGCATTCTCTCGGAGAAAGAACACTAAATGCTTTTATCAAAAGATTTGCATTTTATTATTGTATTTACATGGATATTATTAAATCTGATGATCAATCAGAAACAAAAAACACCGTATTATGTGCATATCCAATAAAATATAATTTATCATGATTTTTGCGAGGCACTGTGGGGGTCGAAACCAACACAACTAGAATTTGTAAGAGTTCTAGGGAAGCTGATGAGATTTCTCTGGTAAGCTAGGGTTCAAGAATGATCTGAAAGAGATTTGTTTATTGCTTCGAAATCTTATGAGTACAAGATCGTGTGTAAAATTGCGGATCCCCTTAGGGTTTGTACAAAAGAAGTATATATAGGTTCCTAAGTCGGCACAGCCTCCTAAGTCTTCACGGAGTCGGTCATGCGGGCTTCGTATCCGGGCTGGGCTTCAAGCTACCTCTGCGTCGTTAGGCCAAGGATGTGATTAACGGTCACGAGAGAGGACGCGGTGATTTATTGGGCCGAGGCCATGATCGGCCACTGAGTCGAGGCTGTGCTCGGCCATGAGGCCGAACGTGTAGTCGCTCGCCGAGGCCGACCCTGTGCTCGCCAAGGCCGAGTGTGCGGTCGCTCGCGGAGGCCGACCCTGTGCTCGCCAAGGCCGAGCGTGCGGTCGCTCGCCGAGGCCGACCCTGCTCTCGCCAAGGCCGAGTGTATGGTCGACCGGGCCGATCCTATGGTCGCTTGTCGACTCCCATCTCTTCTCGTGACGTCTCGTGTGATCCTATGCCTCGCCCAGATACTTTCCACGGCTCTTGCTTCCCCCCATGTGAAGACCTAAGTGCTATTCCGCTTGGTTAGTTGTGAGCCCGGAGGGTCATTTTCCGTAACCGTTCGTCTTTGAATGTTAACGTTGAGTGGGTGAAAACCGACCCCAACAGTTAGCCCCCCAGCTCGGTAGTGTTAGAGCTAATAGTGCCGAGTTAAAAGATGTGTTGAGTATCAGTGTTAACGTTTGAAGTCAAGGCGTTCGCCCACTTTTTCTGCAGTATGCTTAAATACTCATCTTGTTCAATATTCCCCTTCAAGTTCATACAGCAACGTGAAGCATGAACAAGATGGTGGCCTCGTTAAAACCTTAGTAGGGAAAACCCTTTGGGACAAAACCACTACTTAAGGGAAAAGAGTGCCACGCATAATGACGAGGGGATTTGAACAAGGAACTTGGTCCTTCGTGGATCACTTGCCATTGCTTGGCCTCAGTCCATCTTCTTCAGGTTTAGCTAAGGCTTCTCCTCGAGTTTGCTCCATGTCTTTAAAATTCCGACCTCGGCTTCTCTTTGCATGTTGCTCATGAATGAAGCTTGCTCTTGGTCAATTGCTCATAAATGAGGCTTTGTTTGCTCATGAATGAGGCTCTGTTTGCTCATGAATGAGGCTCTGTTTGCTCATGAATGAGGCTATGCTTGCTCATGAATAAGGCTTTGCTTGCTCATAAATGAGGCTTTGTTTGCTCATGAATGAGGCTTCGTTTGCTCATAAATGAGGCTTTGTTAAGAAGAGAAAACGCAAATGCGCTCACGCTTCTCATCTGCCAACGTTGCTGTTGGGCTTTGCAGAATGGTGTTGTTCTCTAGACACGTCTGTCTGAGAACGAGTTCACCTTGATTTTGACCAGAGTGCATCCTGGGTTTCCGAATGACACGTTCAGGGTACAGGCCGAACGGAGGTCATTAGCAGCTGCATTACCAACGATGTTGCTGGGTTTCTGAGTGATCAGGGGGGTCATCCGGAGACGATTCTGAACACTGGAATTTATATAGCGCGCTGTATCCGTTGTGGATGTCATTGTATTCGTATCTCTACACTATTGTTGTGGCCAGCAACAATAGATGCATAACGACTCTACTCGAATAAAGCTCTGATCAGTCCATAAAGGGCAAGCTGTTCTCATGATGAGTGCTGTGGCGAGTGTTTGTGATTGACGATGATGTTGTCAATGACGTTGTGAAGGAGTGGCGTACGGGTACCCCACTCCCCCCTCCTTTAAGACGAAAGAGGGAACTGAAGTCGTCTAGAGACTGGTGAAAACACTCACTCCCCCCCCTGAGGCGGAGGAGATCATGTGAGCTTGTCCGGAACGAGGCTAAGTGAAGAGTAGAATCCCCCCCCTTTTGGATGGAGGGGGGGCAACTGAACCTATCCGAAGACAGGCTGCCTACGTACCCTTTGCAGGGATCAAGTCGCCTCGTAGTTCATAGGAAGAGCATCTAAGAGGGTGGTGGCGTCGCAGCGGACTGGGTGGGATCGACCGCTGGCTTGGTTTTCCTGCCCCTCCTAGCGCGAACTTCTTCTTCGCTTCGAGCGAAGTCTGCAGCGCGGTGGAGAGCGTCCTGAATGGTAGCGGGTGGATTGACAGTCAATTCCTGCCAGAATGGAGAAGGGCAGCGGAGTGCTCCTCTCAAGGCCTCCAGCGCGGATGTGTTGGTGATACTGTCCACCTTTGACAGTGTATGCTTGAATCTTGTCACGAAAGACCGCAGGCTTTCATTCTCACCCTGCTTGTTCGTCCACAGCTCCGCATCATAGATCTTTCTTTCAGCGAAGATGTTGTAATGCTGCACAAGCATCTCTGAGAGTTGATGGAAGGTGTGGATTGAGTTCTTCTCCAGCTTGTAGAACCACTGGAGGGCAGGTCCTTTGAGGCTCTCTACGAACAGCTTGCAGTAGCCGATGTCCTTCTCGGCTTCTGTGAAGTTTGCCCTTCCCAAGGCGACTTCGAATTCCATCAGATGTATAGCAGGGTCAGTGGTTCCTTCATAGATTGGAAGCTTGATTTTTCCGGGATCGGAGATTGGAGTTCTCGCGACCCTCTCAGCGAAGGGTGTGTTCCGTGCTTTCTCGAGCACTGAGGCGATCCCAGGAGCCTTCGCCGTGCTCCGGTACATCTGTAGTTGGGTAGCCTTCAGGTCAGAGGCGACCTGGTCTAACTGGGCTTTTAGCGCAGCGACCTCTCCATCTCGGAAGCCTTGCGGAGCCCTGCGCTCTTGTTCCCTCCTGTAGAGCTCCGCTATGATCGCATCTCCTTCTTCTGCGGCCGTAGCATGGTCAACTTCTAGGTCGACTCGGGCATGTCTTCGAGGAGGCAGATCCTCATCTGATTCTCCAATCATGCGCTCGGGAGTTAGATCAGATTCCCGACGAGGCGGTGGTGGAGGCAAATCCTCTGGATCTGTGCGAGCAGCCCGAGGTGGTAGCTCTTCGTGTCGAACCCTCCGATTGGTTCGAGGCGTGGCGAAGCTGAGGCGTGTCGGACAGACACAGGACCTCCTGCGCTTCCTTCTCTTGAGCGATTGCAGCTCGCTCGCTGTATGTTCAGTTTTCTTCATCAGAGTCTCAAGCATCTGCTTGATCTCCGCGAGATCCGCTGGGTGGTTAGCGGCGCGAGGCGCGGTGTTCTCCATGGAGTTGTTTCTTTCCTCGTCGTGCTGGTGAGACGAAGATCCTTCGTTGCTCGTGGTGTTGCTTGACATCTTCGTAGGTAGTCTGAAAACCTAGCTCTTCTTGTGTCAGACAATCTCTAAGGTCCCCTTAGTCGGCGCCAATATGTGGGGGTCAAAACCAACACAACTAGAATTTGTAAGAGTTCTAGGGAAGCTGATGAGATTTCTCTGGTAAGCTAGGGTTCAAGAATGATCTGAAAGAGATTTGTTTATTGCTTCGAAATCTTATGAGTACAAGATCGTGTGTAAAATTGCGGATCCCCTTAGGGTTTGTACAAAAGAAGTATATATAGGTTCCTAAGTCGGCACAGCCTCCTAAGTCTTCACGGAGTCGGTCATGCTAATGCGGGCTTCGTATCCGGGCTGGGCTTCAAGCTACCTCTGCGTCGTTAGGCCAAGGATGTGATTAACGGTCACGAGAGAGGACGCGGTGATTTATTGGGCCGAGGCCATGATCGGCCACTGAGTCGAGGCTGTGCTCGGCCATGAGGCCGAACGTGTAGTCGCTCGCCGAGGCCGACCCTGTGCTCGCCAAGGCCGAGCGTGCGGTCGCTCGCCGAGGCCGACCCTGTGCTCGCCAAGGCCGAGCGTGCGGTCGCTCGCCGAGGCCGACCCTGTGCTCGCCAAGGCCGAGTGTGTGGTCGACCGGGCCGATCCTATGGTCGCTTGTCGACTCCCATCTCTTCTCGTGACGTCTCGTGTGATCCTATGCCTCGCCCAGATACTTTCCACGGCTCTTGCTTCCCCCCATGTGAAGACCTAAGTGCTATTCCGCTTGGTTAGTTGTGAGCCCGGAGGGTCATTTTCCGTAACCGTTCGTCTTTGAATGTTAACGTTGAGTGGGTGAAAACCGACCCCAACAGGCACCCCCACACTTTAAGGTATTTGTACGAATGTACTTTACCTTTTCAAAAGTTTATATGGATTTTTTCCAATGATTTTGTGTGGTAAGCAATGTTTTTCCCCCACATTTTGTGAGATAACAAAAATCATAGATAATTTATAAAAGAGTTTAGACTTTTTCTCCATAACTCTAATAGTTTAAGTGAATAAGTAGTAGTTTTTCGATGAATAACATCATTTTATATAATGTTCATCAAACTCACCTACTTTGTCACATATTATCCAATCTTATGGATTTGTTTTTTTTCAATTTGGTTTTGAATTTCCATCTATTATGCTTTGAACTTTTATCAAATGCATACTCTTGCTTTTTAGCAAGTTATTAAAATATTTATTGATGGTGATTGTAGCGTGTTGCCACAATTCCATTTGATTGTTTACAACTTAGTTGACTTCTAAAACTACACTATTGTGTGTTTGTTATAGTCAGATTAGTTTGAATTTTTTTTTCCATTGTCTTTACATGATCAATTGTGGTACGATATTCATTAGCTTTGCTATCAAATTCGTAAGCCTTTTGACCAGTCATGAGTCCACGATTGAGACAATTTTTGTTTTCCTTCTTTCCATTGAACTTCTTTTAAGCATGATGCTTTATAAAGCTAGTGGAGGTTTTCATAGAAACTTTATATTTCTTATTGTTCTTGTGATCACATATATGAACACTTTATGCTTACTAGAGTTATATTGTTTGTATTCTCAAGATAAATCTTATGATATGTTCTTTGAGTTACTTCTCTAGTTTTAGCATGAATCGAAACACATCGATTTTGTCTAGTATTAGTCTTATGTTTACAACATTAGGACTAACCCGATAATCTGACCAAATTAGATTTTGGCACTATCGTATGTGGAAGACCATTAACCAAAATGAATTTGGTGCGTCAACTCACTAGACTTGTAACCAAAACAGCTTCACCGCTATCGGTGTAAATAGGATATGAACATTCTGATTAAAATCAGAGAGATTATCCTTATAACACACAAGATCTTAGGTGGTAGACCATTCTCAATATTAGTTTTCCACTCATCATACTCGTGGTAATGTTTGTTAGGCAACTTTTAAAAATGAATCGAACATGTAAATGTATATTAATATACATATTTTTCGATTAAATTGCTAGCTCGTCGATTGTCGTACTTTAAATCTGTTCAAGAGAATCAAAATTTAATTAGTACATAATATTAGAAATTCAGTCTAATATAAAACACAATTTAAACAATTGTGAATAAATTGCCACAGCTAATTAAAATAAAATTTCCAGAATTAATAAATTCAAAAAAAAAAAAAAATTAATGCAAAGACAATATATAGGTCATTTAAACAATTTGAATAAAATTGCATAAGTAACGTCATATTAATATTCCACAATTGAAGTGAAGGAATATTAAGCAAAATAATGATTACGGGTGTTTGGAAAAATTGCTCAACAATTATCAAAACAAGAATCAAAACAATTGCTTTAAACCGAACAATCAATTTGAATTTAAAGAATAACAAACTCGTGTACCAAACCAGATTCAAACCAAATTGAAATTGTGTATATCCTTTGTGTGTTGACACAAGCAGATCGAACACGTTGATCAACGACGAATTTGTTAAATTGATTTAACAAAATTCAGAAATCTTAATCACCATGAGCAAAATTCCAAAGAATTTTCTAATTCTTGTGTTTATGACAAAAACACTTCACAAAAATAATCAGGTTTCGTTAGGGCAATAAACAAATAACGAAAAATTTCAGAATTAAGATTGCAGGAACTTAAATTTACTACAATATGGGCAAACTGATATTTGTGAAATAAAATACATAAATACAATATTATAATAACAATACTGATACAAGAATTAGGATAAGAACGAATTTTGCCGAGGCGAGATATGATCTCTATCCTTAATTCTGAAAACGCCCCGTAGTGTAACGGTTGTATGACATTCCGAATCCCATGATACAACTGTAATCGATTCCGTTTGTACAACTCAAGAACGGAATCACACGAACGCTAGATTCTGTGTTATACACTCAGACTCAAAATAAAAATAAAATAAAAGAAAAGTAAAGTGTGAGAGACTTTTGTTGTGTTGATCATTGTAACACCCAAATTTTTTTTTTTAATTAAACAATTTCGGAAATTCTCATAAAACAAAACCATATAATATTAAATCAAGAAGCCATCAATTCAATTCCAGTAATTCCAAATTCCAGAACAATATTAAAAATCTAGCAACCTAAACACCAGGTTTCACTAGACTAAACAGAAATAAAAACATCATATCATCCCCTTCGCCGGCCTTGATTCCGCGATCACGCATTTCTGTTATCTGCAACTCAAAGGGAAAAAATAGAGTTGTGGAGTATTTAATAAATACTTAGTGGAGCGGTCATCCCGTCTACTAGATATATAATAGGAATTAGACTATCAATTCTACGCGATCAAACAGCAGTTCTCAACATTTAAAAAAATTAAACCTTCAGACAGATTAAACATTTAAACAGATTAAACATTTAAATAAGAGGGTGTCGATCGACACCACCACTTGGTGTCGATCGACGCTTCACACAAGCAACCGATCCTTTAAAACAGTTAGTGTCGATCGACACCACCACTTGGTGTCGATCGACGCTTCACTCAAGCATCTGATCCTCACGATCATAAAACAGTGGTGTCGATCGGCATTACCACTAGGTGTCTGGTGCCGATCGACACCTCTCACAGAAACCTGAACCGAGCCAAATCCTCTCACGGCTCAAGTTCCGTTCCAACTCACGAGATTATCGTGATTCCAGATCAATCAATTCACACAGAAATATCACAAGAACAATCCAATTCAACACAAACAACCAATCAAGCTTCCTAATAACCTAATTCCATATCACGATCACGCACTCACCTCGATTACACGATTCGAGGAAAGAACGGTTAAGAACACGAAAACAGCGACCTCACAGCCTCTGATATCAACCGAAAACACAGAGGAAACCTTCCTTAAAAACCTATGACACAAAACTTGGATTTTCCCAAAACCCTAATTCAGATTTCTAGAAATAGAACGACGCACTGGATTAAAACGATCATAGAGATCGGAGTTTACCTCCAAATTCAGATCGGAAACCCAATCTGAAAACTAGACTGACAGGGCTTTCCAACGGTATCAAGTTCGTCCTCTGATTCCCTCTGAAACGCCGTGTAAACACTCCCCAAGGAGGCTGATTGAATCCCGAGACTGCACAGACCCCTTATGGAAAAACAATCATAACTCACAAACCACAACTCCAAAAGCCAATCGGATTTTTCCTATAGAAAGCTAAGAGGAAGGAGAACAAACCTACGAAAAGTCACGTCTATCAGACTCGATTAGATCGACTGTTATTTGCTTCTCCCAAGACAGACGAACCTGTCTTCTCTTCCTCTTAAACTCTTCTCTCTCAAAACTCTTCTCCTTCGCACAAGGCCACGAAAATCACTTTACTTTCTGCCTCACGCGGCCACAAATACCAAAGAACTTATAAAGTCAAGCCCTAGGGTTCTCGCTAAACCGAGCAATTTAACTCAAACCGAACCGAAAACAAAACTTGGTGTCGATCGACACCCACCAATGGTGTCGATCGACACCCCTCTTTTCCAAATAATAATATTATAGGAATTGGGATGTTACAATTCTCCCTCACTCAGCTGGATTCGACCTCGAATCTCAACGAACACGTCTACTAAAGACGACAATCCTGGCCCCACTTGGCCAATAACACTAGAGATTCTCGACTAATCTCCCAAACCCGCATCTAACTTATGCTTATACGCACGTTTCCAGATTTCCAATACTCTAACTCATTACCATACACGTATACTGAGACCCACTTGTCTCAATAAGCCCACTGGAGAACCACTATCTCCAAACCACGGGAATCTCTCCTACCTCTATACTTATACTGAGACCCACTTGCTCCATATAAGTCTGTTGGAGACCCTCTGTCTCTTCTAGAATGCAGGGGAATCACTGACCCTTCGAGAAAAAACCACTATCCCCTGATACTTTTGCTGAGACCCACTTGTCACAGCTAAGTAAGCATTCCTCAAACACTTATCCTGACGCAACACTTTAATTCTCCTCTCGAGAAAACTCAAAGGTCTCGACACTACCAAAAACAATCTGGCGAAAGTTTCACTGGAAACTTAACCACCAACTCCACTGAAGCACGCATGCACTTCCACAACATTGACACCTGGAGATACCCACGATCTCCTACCTCAAACTCCTATTCTGAATTCTTCTTTTCAGCATAACTCTGATGCTAATCTTGAGCCTCAATCTCGCTCGACTTCAAAACACTGATGCTACCCGTCGCTTCCTGGACTAACCTGCACCCATCATGTTCCTCTCCCCCACTTTGGTTTAACAAATAGATGACTTATACCGCCTCCCATACAAGCCCTGTATAAAACCATCTTGGCATCCATCAGAATCCATCCAAACCATAAACCGCTTCCACTTGCTGCCACTTATCGCATACTGCGGTCCACTGACCAGTATTACCAAGTTTACACGCCCGAACCATGAGGTTCATGTTCCGTCTCATACTTATGCCATGCACAGACTTTGATTACTCAAACTTTTACCGACATCATCACACTCCCAGGACGTCTCCTTCGAGGTGACGATACCGATGACACTCCACTCTCAGGATGTCTCCCTCAAGTTCTGGCTATAATTAGAAAAACACTTCCTATCGAGTAATCATCCCTTGCGTGTACAAGCATTTGAAGACTAGAACATTCCATTGGTAAAACCTGCTACCAAGACCCTAGCATATCATCGCCGCTCCAACTGAGCACTTGGCAATACAATGATCTTCCTTAAGATATTTTCATGACCTTCAAAACACGCTATTAATCCTAGGTTTATTCGGCCGTAGTAGACATCTAATGCTCTTAACTCAAACAATACTCTAACACTCGCAGAACGCATCCTGGAGCTGTCAAGAAACAAACCGCTTGCACTCTCGGGACGCATTCCTTGAGCCAGCAACACCCTGACACTCAAATGACGCATCCTAGAGCTGTCAGGTAATATACCGTTCGCACTCTCAGGACGCATCCCTCAAGCCAACGATATCTGGGGAATGCATACCCGCGTGAGAATACTATCTCTCAGAACATATCGCTCGCAATCTTGGGACGCATCCCTCGAGCCAACGATATATGGGGAACACATCCCCACACGAGAGATCACATCTCTCCTACTTATACTAGGAAACGTAATTCCCAAATAAGTAAGTCTGGGACCACTGTCTTCACACGAGAGAATACATCTCCCCTAGAGCAATAGATTCTACACGCCTATAAACCTCAAAATTTAAGAACTGCCTCAAGTAGTCCGAATCAACACTTGAATCCACAGAGTGCACCGCATAAAGCTTATTCCACTCTAGGCTTGAAGCCCACCACATCATTTATCAAAAACCAACACCTGACCAAAACCTGGTCCACAATACTCGAGGTCTCCACCGACTCTCATAACCTGCCTACATAGGCCAACATCCTGACCATCCTTGGCCAGAACCACAAGAGGTCCTCACATGATCTCATAGACTCGCATCTAATCTTATGTTTATACATACGCTTTCACAGATATTTGCTACTCCTAACTCATTACCTTGCTCTCGGGACGCATCCCTTAGAATTAAATATACCAACCACCAATGGTATACCGGGAAATAATTTCCCTCTAGACTCATACTGAGACCCACCCGTCTCAAACAAGCCTCTAGAGACCACCAACTCTAAAAGGAATGCAGGGAACTCATTCCCTTCAAGAGACCCACCATCTCCTGATACTTATCCTGAGACCCACTTGTCTCAGATAAGTAAGCATCTCACTATACTATACCGTGACCCACTTGTCATCGGTAAGTAACATCCGGTACTACGTTGTGACCCACCCGTCACGAGTAGACCGCCGAAGACCCACTGTCTTCCAAATTGTAATGAGTTATTCGGGAATACCACTATCCCTAGAGTAATAAATTCTAAAACGTTTACTAACATCTATGATTAGATCTGCCCCACTTGACCTATCTCGATATTTCCCACCCGAAATATCATTGAGCACACAACCAAAACTGGTCAAAACAATCCGAGATCAACTCCCGATCTCTGATGCCCCTATCCAGTCTTAAGCTTACTTACGTTCCCAGACATTAATTACTCTTACTCATTCACACACTGACCCACACAGGACACATCCTATGTCTTATCCGGCAAACATACCGCTCGCACTCTCAGGACGCATCCTTCGAGCCAACGGTATCTGGGGAAGTCACATCCCCGCGAGAGAACTCATAACCCTCGCTACTTATTCTGGGAACTCGCATCCCAAATAAGTATACAGGAGAACTCACATCTCCTCCGGAGAACTTACATCTCCGATAATGAATGAGTAATTCAAATCTTTAAATGCCTCTAAGCCCTTATTGACCAGACCTACCTCATATGGTCTAATGCATGATATTTCCCACTCTGAAATATCTACATTACTAATAAGAACTATATAACTTATTAGACACAAGAAATAAATAAGGAAACGCTTCATCTTATAAATTTCCGAACGTAGAATCGTTACAACACCAACCAAAACTACCAAAACCAAGAACAACAAAGCCAACATTAAAGCTCTGAAACTGGAAACAAATCCAAAAGAAAGAACAACCGCAATCCTAGCCCTGCTCTCCCAGCTCCTCGATTGCCGCAAGCACCTCCACTAACTCCGCCCTCGAGGCGTACCTGGAAGCTCTGCCGGGATTCTTCAGCCCCATCCGAAGTCCTGCCACGAAATTGCCCATCTGGGCCCGCTCTTCATCCATGGCGCTACTCGCATAGACTACTAGCCTGATGAACTCAGCATAATACTCACGAACAGACCGATTACCCTGAACCAGACTTCTGAACTGCAACTCTAGCTGCTCCACCACTGTCCGCCTCCTCCTGGCCTGGACTCATGTCCACCGGAGATAGGCATGACCATCCAGAAATCCTACCGCCAGATCCACACGGTACTCTTCAGGACATCTGATAGAACGAAGCCTCTGCTCTACCTTCAACCTCTACTCATTGGCCCCTCTGTT
This sequence comes from Draba incana, assembly GCA_963576765.1. Lineage (NCBI taxonomy): Eukaryota > Viridiplantae > Streptophyta > Magnoliopsida > Brassicales > Brassicaceae > Draba > Draba incana. Next base: position 24,682,774 of record OY755210.1, on the reverse strand, counting down.
CCCCCTCCGCTCGAGAAGGACAAAGGACCCATGTCTTGCATCACATACTGCTCTCTTGGGTCCATTACTGGAGCATGCGCAGGTACCGCAACCGGTAACCGCTCCAAAATCAAAGCCAGCATCTTTGCCAAACGATCATCCGGATCCTGAGCTCCGCCCGTAGCATAACCCGCACCTGGGCCTCTGACCACACCAGCAACTCTGGTACTACCTCTGGCACCGGCAGTCCTAGACGTCACACGAACACTGCCCGCTGAATCCTCCAGATACATCGGCAAAACAGACTCCGACTCTGATGACTCACTCTGAGTCACCCACTTGAATGACGTAGCCACACGACCCCGACCACGACCTCGGCCTCCCCGACCACCAACTCTGCCACCACGACCTCTCGGAACTCTAGCCATCACACACAGCACTTACCAAGGGCACAATCTAAGATACTAGATTCCACCAAACAAGAGGTCAAACAAAAAATCAAAACACAACTTACCGCATAATCTCTTTAAAGGCCGAAGATGATGATCTAAGACTACTAATTGTCTAACCACCAATAAACAATTAAACCACATAGTCTCAATTCATCCAATTACCAAGTCCTAAAAACGTCTAGGCTCTGATACCAAAATGTAACACCCAAATTTTTTTTTTTAATTAAACAATTTCGGAAATTCTCATAAAACAAAACCATATAATATTAAATCAAGAAGCCATCAATTCAATTCCAGTAATTCCAAATTCCAGAACAGTATTAAAAATCTAGCAACCTAAACACCAGGTTTCACTAGACTAAACAGAAATGAAAACATCCTATCATCCCCTTCTCCGGCCTTGATTCCGCGATCACGCATTTCTGTTACCTGCAACTCAAAGGGAAAAACAGAGTTGCGTAAGTATTTAATAAATACTTAGTGGAGCGGTCATCCCGTCTACTAGATATATAATAGGAATTAGACTATCAATTCTACGCGATCAAACAGTAGTTCTCAACATTTAAACAAATTAAACCTTTAGACAGATTAAACATTTAAACAGATTAAACATTTAAATAAGAGGGTGTCGATCGACACTACCACTTGGTGTCGATCGACGCTTCACACAAGCAACCGATCCTTTAAACCAGTTAGTGTCGATCGACACCACCATTTGGTGTAGATCGATGCTTCACTCAAGCATCTGATCCTCACGATCATAAAACAGTGGTGTCGATCGGCACTACCACTAGGTGTCGATCGACACCTCTCGCAGAAATCTGAACCGAGCCAAATCCTCTCACGGCTCGAGTTCCGTTCCATCTCACGAGATTATCGTGATTCCAGATCAATCAATTCACACAGAAATATTACAAGAACAATCCAATTCAACACAAACAACCAATCAAGCTTCCTAATAACCTAATTCCATATCACGATCACGCACTCACCTCGATTACACGATTCGTGGAAAGAACGGTTAAGAACACGAAAACAGTGACCTCACAGACTCTGATCTCAATCGAAAACACCGAGGAAACCTTCCTCAAAAACCTATGACACAAAACTTGGATTTTCCCAAAACCCTAATTCAGATTTCCAGAAACAGAACGACGCACTGGATTAAAACGATCATAGGGATCGGAGCTTACCTCCAAATTCAGATTGAAAACCCAATCTGAAAACTAGACCGACAGGGCTTTCCAACGGTACCAAGCTCGTTCTCTGATTCCCTCTGAAACTCCGGGAAAACACTTTCCAAGGAGGCTGATTGAATCCCGAGACTGCACAGACCCCTTATGGAAAAACAATCATAACTCACAAACCACAACTCCAAAAGCCAATCGGATTTTTCCTATAGAAATATAAGAGGAAGGAGAACAAACCTGCGAAAAATCACGTCGATTAGACTCGATTAGATCGACCGTTCTTTGCTTCTCCCAAGACAGACGAACCTGTCTTCTCTTCCTCTTAAACTCTTCTCTCTCAAAACTCTTCTCCTTCGCACAAGGCCACGAAAATCACTTTACTTTCTGCCTCACGCGGCCACAAATCCCAAATAACTTATAAAGCCAAGCCCTAGGGTTCTCGCTAAACCAACGACGCAAACCGAGCAATTTAACTCAAACCGAACCGAAAACCAAACTTGGTGTCGATCGACACCCCTCTTTTCAAAATAATAATATTATAGGAATTGGGATGTTACAATCATATTAATGATCATGTTGTTGTAGCTATCAACGTAATCATCCTAAAAACTGCATAAGAAGGAGGAGGAATGCTTAATTATATATGTCCATCATACTCAACGTATGAATCAAAAGGAGAAGGAGAATTAGTGTCTTAATGATGACATTGACCAATTAAATTGAATTGTAAGTTACAAAATTCAATTCATAATTGAAAGGTAAGTTACAAAACAATTAAAGAGATATTGTATTTATTGGATTATTCAACAAATATATTTTGATAAAAATATATTAATCTCTTTTCTCAAATACATTAAAGTGTATGATAAGGTTTTAATCCTTGTTATGAGTTCTCCTCTTTATATATATTAATGATTTTATATCCTAAATTCCAATGTGGGATATTTACTAGTTTTTACACTTAGTCAAAATTTTGAAAGCTTTATTAACTTTCCAAATCATCCACTTTGGACCTCCATTTCTTATTCAAATCAACCTCGGTTTTGACATGTGAATATACTATGTTATAGTGTTTACAGCGACGATTATATTGTGCCTATTAACCGATCATTCTGATGGACGTCTCCATCGGAATTCTCACCGGAAAATTGTTGTAAACCATTTTGTCAAAAACGAGTTCCAACAGTTTTGTCGTTATGAACCATATTCACTCAAAGTCACTCAATTCTATTTATTCCATAAGAGAAGGTATACATAAAAATGCACTATCAAATATTTTTTAAAAGGAATTTGTTTATTCACTCAGTGTGTTTTCACTTTCCAGGTTGCAAAATGAATTGGGGTATTGCCTGATGGTCCTACCCATTTGGTGGAAAGCTAATGTCTCATTTGCTTACTTTTACTCTTGAGTGAATCAGTTGTTTTTTCCATTTTGTTTTGATGTCTGTCTTCTTCGTTTCTTAAATATTACTTTTGATATTATAGAGACACAATTCATAAGTGGAGGTTGATTATACCTACGGCACTGACAAACCTCTTTGGAGTTCTTTAGAGGTGATTCTCATTATTCTTTTTATAATTTTTGTTTTGTTTTATTAGAAGTGATAGATCAAAACCACGAAAGAGAATCAGAAGAAGTGATGTCTTAGTACCTTCATTTCTTTTATGGCTTTTACGCGATTTTTGTACATTATTTATATGTGTTTTTTTTTGTCAACATAATTATATGCCTTGTATTGTATTCTTTAACAAAACAAATATATATGCTTTGTATTATGGGTTGGTTTATTTTATGAGATCACATATTTTGAAGTAATTTTGACGTGAAAACTTGTGTTTCCAATATGAAAAACTCATAGATGGTTTTGGAGACTTTACAATCCTATATGGAATCGTTAGACCATTAAGTGAAAACTATATATTGTTATGTTTGAACGCATAACTTCTACACTTTCTAACACATTCAAACCAAAAAAATACTAAAATACATGAAAATTCATACCCGCACATGGTGCGGCCCGATCACCTAGTTATTATAAAAAGCAAAGTGCAATTATTGAAATTGCTAAGTTGTTATAATCTTATTCGCTTTCACAATAAAAAAAGATGACATGTAATGTTGACATGTCCATAAAAAATGATGATATGGAATACATTTTTAACTAATATCTAAAAACAAATTATTTATTATTATTATTATTATTTTAATAAACCATTAACAATTTTCGGATCTTTTCAAAATTAACTATCAATTTGGTTTTTAAGAAACTTAACAACCAATAGGAAATTTTGAAGATATCATCAACGATTTTATCAAACAAAAAAATATTTACACATTTTCTTTTCACCTAATATTATACTAAATTATATATGAAAATAATAACATTACACAATTATTTAAATGTTATAATACATTTTGAGTCGCATAATATTATACTCAGTTTCATACTAAATTTTAAATAAAAATACTATTTCATTAGTTCATTCGTTTCTAGCAACTTAAAAATCAGAATATGTTTAAAATTTAAAAGATTTAATAGATTTTCTGTTTCTAAATTGATTCTTATTATAGCTATGAAATCTTTTAATTAGTTGCCGAAATCACGTTACATTTAGGTAGCTTTTAATCCCTTGAACTGTGGAGCAAGCTTGTCAAATAGTTAATATTATTTTCAAAGTTTTTTTTTTTTTTTTTTTTTTTTGATAATCCAGGTGTCTGGGTACCACTGCCCAAATATCCCCGTGGGGTCCTGGAGGCCCGAAGCGCCATGTTAAATCCCCGTGGCCAACGCGAATCGAACCGCGGACACCGTATTGGGATTACCCCTCAAGTGCCACTGGCCCTATTATTTTCAAAGTTACCATCTCTTATAAGGATATGTCATTCCATTAAAACTCTTGCATTCGCTGATATCATTTTTTTGGAGAGGTAAATTAGGAGGAAACAATATCGAAAAGGTGACGACATTCGCTAACGCTTGTGGAGCCTTAACCACGACTAAAAATGAGCCTTATTCACGCTTTTAGTTTGTATGTTTTCAATTGATTCTCTTTTTCTAATGTACTATGATTTTGTTTGACACATCTTTTATTTTTAATTCTAATGTGTTAGCCGTTGATTTCACAAGTCAAGCTCATTTTTACCAAATTATGTCAACATCAATCACCTCGAAGATCAAAATAGTTGGTGCATATGTATTGAGTTTGACTTTTCAACTTCCTTTAGTTTATACGAACGAGTTATTCTTGACTTACTTTTTTCTATTTTGCTACTACGAATGATCATATTCAGGAGCTTGAGAACGAAGCAAAGGTTTTCAATATTCACTTTCATCCAGATAGAGTTGTACGTAATGGTAGGTGTTATCTTTTTTTTTTAATGCGTATGAATTCAACACCTTCTTGTGTTATCAAACTCATTTATTCATATATTGGACTTAGATATATTTGGATAGAGTGAGGGAAGATGACACTTAGGATATTTTTTTGAGTATATTCCCGATGAATCTATATCATTTCCCTTGGAGAAATTCAAAAGATTTCTTAAATCGATAATATTTTTAACCCTAACAAATTTTTAAAAAAAATATTTTAGGTAAATTAAGACACGGTAACGATTTCTCTCTATATATTCGATAGGTTATTTGAATTCGTTTTTCAATGATTAACTTGTTGTTACTACAAAAACTATGATACACATGTGATAAATTTGTTGTTAAAAAAGGTAACACTTATTTGAAATTATATGGGGTTTAAATGAAACTATAGATATTTTATATCATTGTAGATAGAGAAGACGCAGAATAAGTTAGAAAAGAACGAAGAAACACAAAAGAATAAAAAGACAATGAATTTGTTTGCACATAACAACTTAAGAAAAATAAGAAAAAAAACGAAGAAAAAATTAAGGAAGAACACGAAGACAAAGATAAATATGAAGAAAAAAAATGAAAAATCAGAAGAACGGAGAAAATGAGTCGAAAACAACGAAGAAGAAGAAGAAGACTAAAAACCAAATTAAATTTATAGATACTCAAATTAATTTTAATTTTTTATAAATTTTCATACCCGCACGCGGTACGGGATGTCACCTAGTTTTGATTAAAATGTAAACACAAACTAAAATAAAACCATACAACATTCTAATAAAACCAATATTGTTCGAAGACCTATTCGACAAAATAATATTTTCATTAAAACGCAAACACAAACAAAAAAATAAAACTATACAACATTATCTACTACACATTATTTCTCCAAACCAAAAATTCACACAACTTTAACTATATAGAGATTAATTATTTGATAAATAAAAACCTCAATAATATTTAATCCTCGTACAACGCAGAGAGTCACCTAGTCTAATATAATGGAACGGAGGAAATATATTATGACATCTCGGTTTCAGGGCATATATGGTATATGCGGAGATACTTAAAAGAATTGATTTGGCTACCTATATCACCAAAGCGCACTTATCTTTTCGGTTAAAAGTCTTGAAAGAACTCCAGAGTTAAGCGTACTTAAGTTGGAGTAATTTCATGATGGTTGACCTACTCGGAAGTGATTTTCAGTATCGTGTGAGTGAGGTCAAAACACGAGAAAAGATCGCGTGGTGATTTGCAGGGCAGTAAATATGACTTCCGAGCCTTTCGGACTAACGCACCGACCGTCTGACATGGTTGGGCCCATGGGGCGAGACTTGACGTGGGGTCCATTGGGAGATGACAATTTCTCTCGAGGGGATGAGGATTTCTCCTACGACGACGGTCGGGACGTTCCATATATAATATCGTCTATATTTTTAAGAAAATGGTGGTAGAATCGAGATCAGAAAAAGAGAATCAAAATGTTGTTGTGTTAAATTTTCAAACAGCCATCCATAATATTACAATATGACTTGTATGTTCTTTTTTTTAGTGTAATGTTCAAGAGACGAATTTCAACAACTTTTTACGGCTTGCATAGGTTCCGTCAAATGGGTACGCAACAATTCATTCTCCCCAAAACAATTGTGACATAGCTTGAAAAAAAGATGACACGGTAAATTTGAGTCAAAACAAAATTTTATGTGTCATCTCCACAATCAATCACACAAAAACTAAAACAACCAACACTTTTTTTTTTCTTTTCATAGCCCGAGCTAATATTCCCATAAATAATACTCTCTACGGCTACTTAGGCAATTGCGGAAATTCTCATAAAATAATCCAATAAAATAATTAAACCAAATATTAAAATCAACCAACAAGTTAATTCCATAAACAATAAAATCTAGCAACCTAAACATCAGGTTGCACTAGGCTCAAACAAATAACTAACATCATCCTAATCATCCTCTTCATCTGGCCTTGATTCCGCGATCACACATTTTCTATTACCTGCAACACAAGGAAATAATATTTGCGTAAGTATTTCATAAATACTTAGTGAGACGGTCCTCCCGTCAACAAGCTAAGTACGAATAAGCCAAAAACCAAACAATAAACAATTTAAAAATGCACACGTAGAATCAACTGGTGTCGATCGACACTACCACTAGGTGTCGATCGACACTTCAACAAAATCGGCGTGGTTCAACCTTGGTGTCGATCTTGTTCTATCACGAGGAAAAAATCAAAACAGGAACACACAAACACGATTAACTCACGAAATCATCACTGAAACACACGTAAATCACCACAACACACAAACAACGACCAATTCTACCACAGGACACATTTATAAACGCTTATTTCTCAAATTCTAACCTATCCGAGCCTACGGTTACTCACTCACCTCGATTTCGCGATTAAAACAAAATTAGGGATTGTGACAATAACTAACTGAGACGAACACTCGGTTATCAGCCTCTATCACCACAAACTCGCCATGCAAATCGATTCCATGCACCAAAACCATAAAAACCTTATCACGCAAACCCCAAAACACCCAAATATCACTAAGCTCTTAAGCTTTCTTCTTATCTCACGTTTTCTGCCTCTAACTCCCAAAAAAGGCGACTGCTTGGTATATAAACACGAGCGTAGGGCTTCTCCCTTAACCGCAACAAACCGGACCAGTTAAAATGAACCAAAATTGATCCAAAACAATGGTGTTGATCGGCACCCCTTGCAAAAATCCAAACTTTGGTTTCGGGATGTTACAATTCTCCCCCACTAATCTAGATTCGACCTCGAATCCCACGAAAAAGTCTACCAAAAGACCCAAAACCAGACTCACTTGGTCCAAATCACTAGAGATCCTCACCTGATCTCTAAACTCGTATCTAGTATTATGATTATACTCACATTTTTCCAGCCATTTACTACTCTTAACTGATTATCCCACTACCTTGCTCTCAGGACGCATCCTTTAGCAGCCAACGTTTCAACCACCCATGGTACCCAAGCAAAATACTTTTCCCTCTAGACTTATATTGAGACCCACGCGTCTCTTGACAATTATTATGGGACCCATGCATCAAAGATAAGTAAGCATCTCACCATACTACACCGAGACCCACTCATCATCGGTAAGTATAACCTCGATACTACACTGTGGCCCACCTATCACATGTAGATCATCGGAGACCCATGATATAACGTGAATTTGGACGTTCCTAACCACGAACTTAACGAGTTTTCAGAGTCTTTCGAGTTGTTTTGTTGATACTTAGATCCATACTCGAAGATTTGGAACCACATGCGTTTGGGAAGGAGATTCAAGCATTTAGGCGAAAACCCGAGTTTTCTGAAGCTCGGACCGACCGGTCCACACCAAGGACCGGCCGTCCATTTGAAGACTTGAAGAATGAAGATCGACCGAAGCTCCTGGAAATGAGACCGATGGGTCCACTTGAAGAATCGAAGATTTGAAGACCAAAGCCCCTGGAAATAGGACCGACCAGTCCACACCAAGGACAGGTCGGTCCAGGCTGATCAGGTGAAGACATTTTCAGTTCTGGAAACGGGACCGACCGGTCCCGATTCCAGACTGACCGGTCCACTCCCCAGATTTTTAGGAAATTTTCCAGATTCCGTTTTATCTTATATAAACCCATAGGGTTTCGTTTTTATTGAGATCGATCTCTTTTATCACGTTTTTACTCAGACTTTTTGAGCTATTAAGCAATTGTATTGGGAGAAGATCTCATCTACCTTTGGAGAAGATTTCTGAACCCTATTTGATTTATATTCTATAGATCATGTTCTTTTCATCAATTGCTTTTATTATGCTTTCTTCCATGTCTGAGTAGTTCTTTAGTTAGGTTTAGGGTTTTCGATGGATTTCACAGATTTAACTAGACACAAATAGGTTGCTTATCAATTACCATCTTCATCACTTTTAGGCATAATGCTAGGATTGAACTGGCCACTTAATCTCTAGATCTTAGGTTGATACACATTCCGAAAGCTTATGTATCTCTGGAACTACTGTTGATGAGCAACTAGTCTTTAGTCTCGGAAGTGAATTAGAGTCAATTGTGAACTGATCAAACCTGAACTATAATGCTTGTCTAGGATAGTCGTGACCAAACGGAAGTTTAGGCACTCGGATCTCTAAGGAAAGTAATTGTTATCACGGAAGTGGAGCAATTTATATCAGTGTTTTGAGTCAAGATGCATGCATATTAGAATCTGAATAGTTGTCTGGTTTATGATTGTGATTTCCTGAGAACTCCCTAATGCCTAGCGCTTTTATTAATATGTATGAAATCGTTTTATTTGCATTCTTGGCTTTAATTTTGATAACATCACTCAAAACCATTATTTCCTGCTTAGCTTAATTCAATACTCTATAATTTGTTGTGTAAACCTTGGTCTCTGTGGATTCGATCCCCTAATATACTACTACATGCCTGTGCACTTGCAGTGTTTGATTTTGGGTTAAAACCTGAGCATATCAAGTTTTACATGCGTGCCTGTGTACCGCTAAAGTCCCACAAGACTCTCAACAACGGTATCCTCTTCCGGCGCAGGACCTTCTCTCTCCTCTCGAGGATCCTGACAGGAACTCTCAAATCTGGCCTCAGATCCTCCGGGATCTTAGCCACCAACTCCTCCGACTCATGCAGGCACTTCTTCAACATAGACACATAAAACACTTTATGGAATGCCTTCATGATCAAGGGTAACTCTAACCGGTAAGCCACCGCTCCCACTCGCTCCATTACCGGGAACAGACCCATAAAACGCGGACTCAGCTTGTTCTCTGCTATGGATCTGTTAGGACCATGTAGAGCTCAGATTTCACCTTTAGGAGATTGATGTAACGAGAAGAACAATTCTACAAAAGACTTAAAGAAATCCTAAACAGGCTTACAAAAACCCAATTTGTAATTAGGCCCGTAATATAATTAAATTCATATTTAAGTGGGTTTAATGATATTTGGGCTTAAAGCTATTTTATGGCCTAATGGTCCAAGCCCAAATCTAGCACTTAGATCAAGAATTATTTAGCTATATATAGCTCATTATATTCATCTAGAAAAGGGAACTGCAATTTTTCACAACATCAATAATAAAGCTCTCTTAACAGCTATATCGACAGTCTTCTTTACTTTTCTGCATTGTGATTTACTCAGAAGTCTCGCATCTCCTCGACAACTCTTATAAATTCAATCGTGCGAGTTACGACTCCTACAATTTGGCGCCGGCTAAGGGGACTCGCAAGACATTCTTACTCAAAGGAATTACTGTGGAATCAACGTAAGGAACAATGCCCGGAGACGATAATCAACAACTCACCGCCGAGCAGCAACGCATCGCTAAGGAACAATGCGTCGCTCAACAAAGACGGATCGCCGATCAGCAGCATCGCAAGAACAGCAGCGAAAGAACTGGGAACACGATAGGGAATACGACAGTTATCCCCGATACTCCAGTGACAAATGTCGCAACAGTGACACCTGAGTTGCTGACAGGCATGAAGGCGATGCTAGATACACTGCTCAAGAAGACAAAGGAGCAGGAGAAGATCAATCAAGAACTGCGCGCCCTCCCAACAGTGGATCAGGTGTGCGACAGAAGAGTGGGTATGTTCAGACAACCCGTGGTGCGAGTAATTCCAACATCCTTGGATTTCAAAACTTCAGAGAAAGCACCAAGAGAGCATGGTCTACTTCCTCCTACGCCAAGTCTGCAGGGCGAGCAAGGTGCCACTAGTCAAGCTGCAACTGAGCAACCAAATGCCATAGCAACTACAATAAATAACTCGGAGAATCTGAGAGTTTCACGTAATTTGAAGAACATCACCACTAGAAGGACAACGAACAACACGGAGCGAAGCAACGCTAGTCCAGAGCGCGAGCAAGACTTTGACAACGAAGAAGATGACTTGAACTGGTCAAATCTGAGTTCGAAGAGGAACAACATGCAGATTTTCAGGTTGAGAAGGCTGAGTTGGATGAGATGCGACGTAGTATAGAGCAAGCGGCCGCTGATATGAGAAACGTTCGGTATGAGCTACACAAAGCATTCGGCAAGGCGCCTGAGCTCGATCGGGTAATAGCGGAGGTCCAGAACACCTCCTTCACGAATCAAATCAGGCAAGTTAGAGTCTCAGATCCAGGAAGAATCGAAGTACTAGTTTACAAAGGAAAAACCGATCCCTCAGAATACTTGATTGCATTTAACATCGCACTGGGATGAACTAATTTCAAGGAATGCGAAGAAGACGCTGGCCGCTGCCTCCTCTTCATCAAGCATCTTAAGGGAGCAACTCTTAAACGGTTTTCCAAGCTGGAAAAGAATTTTATTGATAACTTCTGGCAGTTGTCCGCAACGTTCCTGAAGGACTATGCCATCTTCATCGAGCTTGAGACATCTCACGCGGATCTCTGGACTCTACAACAAAGTCAGGTTAAGACGTTGAGAAGTTTCATTGAGCATTTCAAGGCAGTGCTATCCTAATTCGAGGGCATCAACAATACAAATGCTCGAGGCACTTAAGAAGTCATTGTGGTGCAACTCTGAATTTCACAAGGAAATGATCCTGAATAAACCCGCAACAATCTAAGATGATCTGCACAAAGCTACTGACTTCGCGACAATCAAGGATGAGAAAAACATTTTTGCCCTAGCTCAAAGAAGTGCAAAGTCCATACCTCACCCTCCTCTTACTCAGCATCAACCACACGCTAAGAAGAGTAACAAAGGACAAGGATTCGCGTATGAAGGGTCTGAAGGCGCTCACAATTACAAAGTGGAATCCCAAGGTTACAGCAAGGGACGAGGTCGAGGCCGAAGCCGTGGTCGAGGCAGCGGTAGCTGGTCAAACACATGGAAAAGAGATGAGAACAACTACGACAAAAAAGCATACTGCGAGTACCATATATACATTGGGCACTCTACAGCAAAGTGTCGTACCCTTGGCTTAAAACTTGTTGTTGCACTAACTGCTAGAAAGCTTAAGGGAAACATAGACATAATGGATTTCGAGATTGACGCCAATGAGCAAGAACTTGTACAAGACGAACACCCTGCACCAAGAAAGCAAAACAACAAGCCAGCAGCAGACAGAACTCGACCTGACATACTTATGATAATGGGAGGATCCCATTACTACTCAGAAACTGTGACTTTCATTAAAGCGTACCAACAGAGAGCTGAAGTCAGTAAAAACCTAACTCAATTATCTAAACTGCCAAACGGCATAATTTCTTTTAAAGAAGAAGAAACAGCTAGCATTGATCGACCTCACAACGACCCTTTGGTGGTCAAGCTCGTCGTCAATGACCTCAACGTATCCCAGATCCTTATTGATCCCGGGAGCTCTTTAGATGCCGTCTTCCGCAAAACACTCGAGAAAATGAAAGTCGACCTCAACAACCTCGAAGGAAGACTAACTCAACTAACCAGTTTCTCTAGAATGACTACGACAATGGGAACTATCCATCTTCCCGTCCAAGCTGGCAGAGTGATAAAATCATAAAATTCCTTGTAGCAGATCATCCAGCTATCTACAACATCATCTTAGGGACTCCATGAATAAATTCAATGCGCACTGTGCCATCCACCTACCACCTCTGCCTCAAATTCCCCACCCCAAGAGGTGTAAAGACAATTTGGGAAACAAGAAGGAATCCCGCACTTGCTTATTGGCTACAGACAAGCTTAGGAATCCTATTCCAGAACTCAACATAAAGACAAACAAAAAGTCCAAGTTAAACCAATAGCATAAGGACGCGCTATCAAACAATCACTAAGGTAGCTTCACTTGAACTACGAGGCGGCTAGATCCCTGCAAAGGGTACGTAGGCAGCTCATCTTCGGATGGGTTCAGTTGTCTCCCTCCTCAAAAAGGGAAGGAGTAGGGTACGTATACTCGTATACTCCCATTTCTCTTACTTGACTTTCTCATGAAAATCAAACAAAGCAAACTTCGTTGAAACAATTTCGCTTGTAATATCTAAGTCTTTACAAAAGCAGACTTCTATCCAAATAATTTGCATTTACATCCTTCGTGGATAATTCTAAGTCTTAACAAAAACAAACATTCAACCTTGTTGATGGCCACAGCAACGGTCTACCTCACAAGCTTCATATCTGACTATTACATCCTTTGCAGGATTAAACAGTGCGTTATACAAATGTATAATGTTCATTATAGGAGCGTGTGCGTTAGAGGAAAACGTATCCGTAAACCCAAATGTTCATGTCGAAACCTAATAGATAAAACATTGGTTGCATCGCTAAAAGTGATCATTACAGGGGCGGATGTATTCTCAGAAACACGTTTGTAAACCAAAATATTTACTCTAAACCCAACTCACTGAATCATTGGCTGTAACGCGATAACATGCTCATTACAGATGTGGGTGCGTTAGAAGAAAACGCATCTGTAAACCCAAACGTTTATGTCAAACCCCAACTAAGATAACGTTGGCAACTTCTCTAGACAATATTCAACGACAAAGCAGAAAAGTTAAAAAATAACGTATCTGAAAACCGGAGTGTTTATTAAAAAATCCAACTATCTGAAACGTTGGTCTTAACACAAAGAAAAATACTCGATGCTGGAGCAAAATTTTTGATGACAACGATTCTGTGAGCCAAGGCGTTCGCAAAGAAAATAATTTTTTTATATAACAGATAACTTCAACATAACAAAAACTGTATATTATATCATAATGCGTATAGAACGATTCAGGACAAAGCACAACAAAGCATGAAAAGGGTAAACAACGCCCAAGCAGAATAAAACTAAAAACAAAAAAGGCACTAAGGCATTTTCTCCTCAAGCGCCGTCAATAGCCTCCACAACTAGTTTGGCTACAACCTCAGTAACAGAATTTGAAGAATCCATGTCATTGGACAAACTAGAAGAATTCGAATCCGAATCAATCTCCTCGCGGTGCAGGAGCAGCTGTATCTTGAAGCTTGGCCGCGACGTCCAAACGAGCATGCAAATCAGAAACTTCTTGCTTCAAGCGTTTCCTCTTGGACTTAGTCGTGATATTTATCTCGCGGTACTTGTCTTCATTTTCCGTCACATCAGCCTTCAGAGTAGCAAGTTGATCCTCCGCAGCATGCTTTAGCATCTTGAACTCAACACAAACTCTTTAAAAACTACTAAGTGGACGAGTCTGCGAATGGAAAGACAGCAAAATTTCTCAAAAAATTCGGACTGTCCAGCAGTGAAGGGCCATGCTCGAATAAGTATATTTTCTCGTCGTTTCACTCCAAGGGGGGAACTCTGGGAAGACAATCCTTCATACGTGAGACGCCGCTATAGCACAAGTGTTTTCCTTCCTATCTCCTCGAGAACGTTCGTGACCTGATTCGACAGCATCATCAATGTTCCCAACATCTTCGCGATACTTCAGTAGCAATTCAGGACAGCAACCATGGCGACAGTGATATCTCGCTCAAACTCGTGACGAAGCAGCTTAGGCACAAGAGTACCAATAGTACCAGCTCTAAGGTTTGATGACGATGATCTACATGCTTAATCGGCTGCACACATTGACGATTACGATCTCCATGCTTAATCGGCTGCTCACAGCGACGACGATGATCTTCATGCTCGATCGGCTGCGTACAGCGATGACTTTGATCTCGATGCTTAATCGGATGTGCACAGCGACAACGATGATCTCCATGCTCGATCGGCTGCATACAGCGATGAAGTCAGTAATGATTGATGGTGATGATCTGGTTCGTTGCGTCACCCTAATGCTAGTGTTAGTCTTTACGTCGGCAAATCTCTTCTCACACGCATATACTTTTCTCCTGTTACTCGACATTTCTGATAAAGAATTTAGCAAATACATTTTGAAACAACGAACAAGCGCGTCTCTCCGGAACATTTCTCCTACCGCTTAGCAAAGGCTCAACAATCATCTCTCTGATATCATGTAAAGTCATTTTCTTCAAATTACGCCGTTACTACGATAAAGCCCCGAATCCGAGTCTAAACTCAAAATCGATCCCAAGAATGTTGACTAGAAAATTTTTGTTGACTTCTGTTGACTGGTTGACTCATTGACTATGCTCATTTGTTGACTTTTGTTGACCAGAACTTTTGTTGACTTTTGTTGACCGAAGACTGCGTTGACTTATTGACAAGAGGCTACAGTTGACCAAAATTAGGCGCTGGAGCTCTGATCTTCACTGTGCCTCGCCGTGAGCTTCCCCGAGCAGATTCGAATGCCACTGACCACCGTCGAGCAGATCACCAGTGGTGCCTCCTCCTCCATCGAACAGATCGGAGAAGACGAAGCTTCTTCGTCGTCTCGTTCCCCACAAAGCCGCCGCTGTCGCAATGAAGCTCCTCCATCGTCAAAGACGAAGCTTCTCCACCATCATAGCGTCGTCTGGATCAAGATCTGGAGGTAGAGCTCCACGACACGATTTCAAGCTCTGGTGGTGTCGATTTGAAGCTCCAGTGGTGTCGATTTGAAGTTCTTTCAGCCACGAGTTGAAGCTCTGATGGTGTCGATTTGAAGATCCACGGTGATGATTAGAAGCTCCTGTAGCCGCGAGTTGAAGCTCTAGTGGTGGCGACGACGCTCCACGATAATGACAAAAACTAACGGCGGCGACGGCGCAACAGATCCGAAAACAGATCTCTTGACGACGACCACAGGAGATAGAGGCGAGGTCGACCGGCAATGGCAGATCGGCAGCGACGAGCTACGGCGGCGGCAGCAGATCGCCAAAAATGGAGAAAACAAGGGAAAAAGAAAAAAAAATTCCGATTTTAACCTTCTTTCTTTTAGGGAAAGTCACTTGGTAAAAAAAAATACAGTACAAAGGGGACCTATTTATATCTGGAGGATTTCCTAAAATCCCTAGGGTTTTGGGAAAAATTCCAGATTAAATCTTCTAACGAGCTTTAAGGTCCAATAAAGTAAAGCCAGACAATCTTCAGGCTACCAAGCTTATTCTTAATAAAGGAATCAAGCCTAGGAAAACACGGCGGCATCACCTCAACGATGAATAACTGAAACTTCCCGTGTTTGGTGACAAGAACGTTAATGCATGGCTACTTCCCGATTTCAATTCAAGTTGAAGTCGACTAAGCTCATTTCTATCAGCAAAAGCAAGTCTAGGAAAACACGATATCATTGTTTTAACTTGGAATAACTGAGACTTCCAGAAATTTATGATAAAGACGTCAACGCCTGGCTGCTTCATGGTCAATCACATTAATCTCCAACTTCAACAGCTTATACCTTGGCATCAATACAACCAAGCTGGAGGCTAACTGTAGGGGTCAGATTTCACTCCTAGGAGATTGATGTAATGATAAAAACGATTCTACAAAAGGCTTAAAGAAATCCTAAACAGGCTTACAAAAGCCCAATTTGTAACTCGGCCTGTAATGGAATTAAATTAAAATTTAAATAGATTTAATGATATTTGGGCTTAAAGCTATTTTATGGCTTAATGGGCCAAGCCCAAATCTAGTACTTAGACCTAGAATTATTTAGCTATATATAGCTCATTGTATTCATCCTAGAATAATAAAGCTCTCTTAACAACTATATCGACAGTCTTCTCTACTTTTCTACATTGTGATTCACTCAGAAGTCTTACAACTCCTCGACAACCCTTACAAATTCAATTATGCGAGTTACGACTCCTACATGCCCCTCAACATAGCCATCTTAAGATACATGCGATCTCCCACTGCAAACTCAAGCTCTCATCGCCGCTTATCGGCTTAACTCCTCTGTCGATCTTGACCTCCTTCATGTTCACCTTCAATACACAGATCTTCTTCGTCGTATCCTGAACAAAGGTCGCACTGTAAATGCTCCTCTCCCCCACTTGGGTCCAACAAAAAGATGTCCTACAATGCCTCCCATAAAGTGTCTCATAAGGAGCCATCCCAATACTCGCCTAAAAGTTGTTGTTATAAGCAAACTCAGCCAGGCACAGATGATCTGCCCAGTGACCACCCCAATCATGAACACACATCCGCAACAAATCCTCCAAGGTCTGAATCGTCCTTTCTGACTGCCCAACAGTCTACGGATGATGAGCCATACTCATATGCGCTTTAGTGCCCATCTCTGTTTGAAAAGCTCTCCAAAACTAAGATGCAAAGTACTTGCTGGTACTCCTGGTCTGACACAATACTTGCTGGCACTCCATGCAGCCTCACTATCTCTCATAAACTTCTTAGCCAAAACCGCAGCTCCATCGGTCTTCTTAATGTCCAGAAAATGTGCAGACTTAGTCAGACGATCCACAATCACCCAAATAGCATCATAAGTCCTCCAGTTAGGCAATTCCTACCACAAAATCCATCATGATCATATTTCACTTTCACTCTGGGATGGGTAAACACTGCAATAACCTGATGCTCAGCCTTAACCAATGTACACGTGTCGCACTTCGCGACCCAATCAGCCACATCTCTCTTCATTCCGACCCATTGATAATACCACTTAAGATCATGGTACATCTTAGTTGCTCCCAGATGAATCGAGAACTTGCTCGCATGAGCCTCTCACAGAATCTCCTGTCCCAAAGTCTCGTCCTTAGGCACGCAAACTCGCCTGCAAAACAGAATAGTCCCATTCAAAGAGACCATATACTCAGAACTAATGGCCCTCGATGCCTCAACCAAAACCTGATCACTCCCCTGAGCCACTCGAATCCTACTCAGAAGGTCTGCCTGATCAACCGACTCTTAACCCCAAAGGCTCTTGCGAAATAGCACACAACATCAAAGTGCTGATCTCGCCCACTAAGGCCTGAACCTCCTGCTTTCGAATCGAATCAACTCTCTGCCAACTCAGAGCATCTGCCACCTGATTGGCCTTACCTAGATGGTAAAAAATCTCTAGATCATAATCCACTAACAACTCCATCCAGCGTCTCTGTCTCATAATATTTAGCAATGGCTGAGTAAAAATATGCTGCAGATTCTTGTGGTCTATTAAAATCTACACCTTCCCGCTATAAAGGTAGGACCTCCAAATCTTAAGACAAAAACCAACGCTCCCAACTCAAGATCATGCGTAGGGCGATTATGCTCACTTCCCTGCAACTGCCTCGAAGCATATGCAATAACCTTGCCCTCTTGTATCGGAACACAACCCAAACCAACTCATGAATCGTCTGTGTACACTGTATAAAGCTTCCCCGGTTTGGGTAACGCTAAAACATGCGTCCTCGTCAACATATCTTTGAGCTTCGCAAATCTCTCCTCGCACTCTAGTGACCAAATAAACAGGACATCCTTCCCGGTCAACTTCGTCTTTGTCTGTGCCATACTCGCAAATCCCTTGACAAATCTCCTGTAGTAACCTGCCAATCCAAGAAATCTCTTGATCTCAGTGGCATAACTCAGTCTAGGCAAGTCTCGAATAGCCTCTATCTTTGTCGGGTCCACGTCAACTCCCTCTGCAGGCACGATATGCCCATGAAATCCCATATGTCACTGCCAGAAACTACACTTGCTCAACTTAGCATACAACTTCTGCTACCGAAGCTTCTGCAAAACTAACATCAAATGAGCCTCCTGCTCCTCGTGACTCCTCGAGTATACCAAAATGTGATCAATAAAAAATGATAATGAACACCTTCAAATACTCCTTGAACACGTTGTTCATCAATCTCATGAACGTTGCTGGCGCATTAGTCAAACCAAACAAAATGACCACAAACTTAAAATGCCCATATCTCGTCTTGAATGCATTTTTACGAACATTTGCCTCATCTATCGGGATCTGGTGATAACCAGACACTAAGTCTATCTTGGAGAACCAAGTAGCACTCTTCAACTGATCAAGCAACTCATCAATCCTCGGGAGAGGGTTTTTGTTCTTCACCGTAACTCGGTTCAGACCTCGATAATCGATACACAATCGGAAACTACCATCCTTCTTTATCAAAAATAAAACAGGTGCTCCCCACAACAAAATACTCGGTCGACCAAAACCCTTACTCAACAAATCGTCCAGCTTCTTTTTCAGCACTGCCAACTCTGCTGGAGCCATCCAGTAAGAAACCTTAGAAATTAGAGCTGTCCTAGGCTCTAACTCAATCGTGAAAAAATCAGACCGAGATGGTGGTAATCCCTTCAATGACTGAAACACATCCTCAAAATCATGAACAACTCTGATCTTCTCGATAACAACCTCACCACTGGACTCCGGCATCAAAATAGTCCTCAAAAACGCCTCGCAACCTTGCGCTACCATCTGCTCTGCCCGAATAGCCGAGATTACCAGACTTCCCGATGTAGGTCTTACGCCCTGAAACACTAACCTCTCTGCATCACGCTCAAAGACCACTCTACCTCGATAACAGTACAAATGGACCCAATAGAACGACAACCAATCCATCCCAAGGATAACATCGTACAACACCACCGGACTGATAATAAAATCTGCTAGCATCGACTCCCCAGCAATCTAAACATCCACTCTCCTAGCACGGCCTAAAGTAGCCAGGAATCCACCTCTAGCCACCTTGACCAAGCCAAAGGCTACACTGCCACTGACTGAACTGCTGTCACAGCCATCTGCTGCAACTTTGGACACATCGGCCTGATATGCCCTGGTTCCCAACAATGAAAATACACCTTGGCATCCCAAAACGCCTCCCTCTTAGGAGAGTTAGTCACACAATGCTCCATGCTCCCGCACCCATAACAGTTATGACCACTCTGACCGCTTCCAGAAATCTCATCAAATCTCCTCTTATGGCCCTGCACAGGAATACCGCCTTTACCAGAACAAGAACTCTGAGAATGTTATTGCTGTCTCGTCTGCTCACGCTGATCCTCCTTAATAGACACAGCAAGCTCCACCAACTCCGCCTTCAGACAAACCCCCTACAAGAACCTATGCATAAGGGTCCTCTCATCCTCCATGCTACGGCCAGCATAAACCACCAGTCTGCTGAACTCAGCATCGTACTCTTGCACAGTACTCCCTCCCTGAGTCAGCTCCATGAATCTCATCTGCAAACGATCCCTGGCCTCCCTAGGAAAAAACTTGGCATTGAACTCGACCAAGAACTCGCCCCACATGTAAACAGCTCTCCTGGAGTCAACCGATCTCCACCACAAATGAGCATCCCCGCTAAGATAGTGAATAGCTAACTCCACCTGGAACTCAGCAAGACATCGAGTTGATCTGAAGTTATACTCAAGTCTCAAGCGCCACTCCTCTGCCTCCTCATGCCTAACACCGCATGCAAAAGAAGGCGTACCGATCCTATGCATCAATCCCATCAACTCCAGATAGGAAGGATGCTCAGCAACTGCAGCCCCCAGATGCTCAACCACTGCAGCACTCTGCTGCACCTCACCCACTGCAGCCCTATGCTGCGCCGTCTACCACTTCAACAGCTGCGTCAGTAATCCCACAACGATATCATCACGACCCAGAGCTGGAGCAGCACCCCCACCTAGGGCCGCCCCACCACCAGCCATCCCGGCACCCACACTAGCACTTAATGATCCACATGATGTATCGGAGCCGCTGACACTTGCGTAGCACTCGCAGCCACGCTACTTGAAGACTCTGGCACTTGGCCACGACCACGACCGCGACGGCCTCTTCCACGACCTCTGCCTCTGCCACGACCTCGCGCTATAGTATCCATCTACCACACAGGACAGGAAAACATGAGCAACCAAGAAGTCACAAACATTATAACACAACTTACCGCGGAATCACTTTAAAGGCCGAAGAGGATGATCTAAGACTACTAATTTTCTAACCACCAATAAACAATTAAACTAAATAGTCTCAATTCATCCAATTACAATATCCTAAAAACGTCTAGGCTCTGTTACGAAAATGAAACAACCAACACTTTTTTCAATTCTTTTCATAGCCCGAGTTAATATTCCCATAAATACTACTCTCTACGGCTACTTAGGCAATTGCGGAAATTCTCATAAAATAATCTAATAAAATAATTAAACCAAATATTAAAATCAACCAACGAGTTAATTCTAGAAACAATCAAATCTAGTAACCTAAACACCAGGTTCCACTAAACTAAAATAAATAACTAACAACACCATAATCATCCTCTTTATCTGGCCTTGATTCCGCGATCATACATTTCTATTACCTGCAACACATGGAAATAAGAGTTGCTTAAGTATTTCATAAATACTTAGTGAGACGGTCCTCCCGTCAACAGGCTCATTACAAATAAGCCAAAAACCAAAAAATAAACAATTAATAATTTACACATAGAATCAACTGGTGTCGATCGGCACTACCACTAGGTGTCGATCGACACTTCAACAAAATCTGTTCAACCTTGTTGTCGATCGACCTTACCACTAGGTGTCAATCGACACCATGTTCTATCACGAGGAACAGATCAAAACACGAACACACAAACACGATTAACTCACGAAATCATCACTGAAACACACGTATATCACCACAACACACAAACAACGACCAATTCTACTACAAGACACATTTATAAAGGTTTATTCCTCGAATTCTATCCTATCCGAGCTTACGGGCACACGCACCTCGATTTCGCGATTAAAATGGAATTAGGGGTTGTGATAATGATGAACAAAGACGAACACTCGGTTACAAGCCTCTATCACCAGGAACTCGTGATGGCGCGAGTTTTGGTTACACATCTAAGTTTTAAATTTATAAACCCTAATCTGCAAGTGCACAGTTGACAATTGTAGTACTTAGGGGTCGATCCACAGGAGACTAAGTGTTACGCTATAAATGGATATGATGCAGAATAAGCTAAGCGATTTTATATTTGGTTTTGGGGTTTTTGTAAATGCAAATAAAGTAAAGGGATAGATAAATCAAAACATACAAGATAAAAAAAATCTAAAGAACTTATGCAACATGTTCTACACCGGATTTTTAAGATATGCAACTAGTGTTCATGAACTTAGATCACTGCGGTAGATCCATTCCACTTTTGTGGCTCCGAATCCTATGAAACCAACCCAATAGACTCAACTTTTGCATGGTTATAACAAGGTGGATTCACGCATTAAAATCGGGTTCTAATTATTCACCAAATTCCCTAACTAACTGATTAGGTTGTTAGGACGCTTGGCCCATCGAATACTTTGTCCGGTCGATATCAAAGCTTTTGGAATCGATACCGGCCTATGATCGATCTCTAGGTAGCTAAGCTAGATCAAGCATTAAAGCACGAATAAAGACAGAAAACTAATCTAAAAGCAATTCAATAAAGATGTAAAAGATGCAAGCAAAAGAATTTAAATAACTTTATTATCAAGTATACAACAACTATACATGTTGCATAAGTTCTTTAGATGTTTTGATTTAAAGATAAAAAATAGTACAAAAAATGATTTCTATAGTGGGAGAATCAAGATAAAAAAAAGTGATTTCTAGTAGTACAAAAAATGTTATTCTCTCCAAGCGGCGACCAAGATGGCGACCAAGGCCAGATCTAGGGTTTATCATGCGATTGATTTCTGAAAGTTTTGGAAGGTATCAGGGGTTTAGGAATTACGAGATTGGGTTATTATGGGGATCATTCGGAAAGTTGGTGCTTGGGTTTATTTGGAGTATGATAGTTATTGGAGGTGATTCGAGTCAGATCCTCAGTTTCACAGTTCTGCTCAAGGATAAGGAAACGAAGCTTCAATTTTATGGAAGGCGAAAGGGGATATGGATTCACGATCTGGGGCCCTTATGGGTATCAATCGGAGATTTGGAGATCACGTATAATTGGGAATATGTAATATTTGGGGGAGATTTGAATCGGAAATTTGGTAATACTCAAGAACATATCGGGTTTGAGGATCAGAACAAGGAGATTCTATACCGGATATCGAGGATTACAAGAGAAGCATCAAGGAAAGCGATTAATGAGCAAGATTCGATTAAGGATACCGTATCGGAGGAAGTATGTGATTATGGAAATGAAATTGTGGAATCGGGTAGGCGAATCAACTAGATACATTTGGGGGATATGCGATTATCTTGTCTGAACAAATCAAAGAGTATTATGGATATTTGTGAGAAAGGATATTCTGATGGAGATTTTCGTTATTTTTTTAATAGAGTTAAGAAAATTTTGAGGATTTGTGGTTCTAGTCAATCAAAGCTGATCGAGAAAAAATCTGGATTGAATGTATGGTATTCATTTCTTTTTTGGTTTATTATAAATCGACGTTTGAGTTGTTGCAGGGAACATTCCTCTTTCTTTTGGTTATTGTTCGATCTTTGGATATATCTTTTTAGCATTGGGATACAGTTGGTTTAGGTTATTTGGTGTAGAATATTATTTGGGCTAAGATATACGTTTAAGATAAGGATCATGGCTCAATTAGCAGCTCAGGCCGGGAAGGTTAAGGCAATGCGAACTGAAGTGGTCACGTTATCAACTGTGAATGTCGAGCGACGTATTAAGCAATTTGGTTTGACTCTCATAGGTAGGGTCTGGAATCAGCGTTTTCAAAATATGGAGTCTTTGATACATAATATGCCAAAGATTTGGCGTCTTGAGGATGAGGTGATCGGGTCTGACTTGGGTGAAGGACAGTTTCATTTTAACTTCCAGTCCGAAGACGATCTCCAAGAAGTTTTAAAGAATGCGCCGTACCATTGAGTTACTCTTAATGGGTTTGATATAACATTTTGGGCGAGAGTTAAAGGTATTCCTTTCCAGTATTTGGAGGCTGCTCCGTTCTGGGCTGTGGGTAAGCTTCTTGGTCATGCATCAGAAGTCGATGAGAATTCAGGTTACGTTCGAGTTACTCTTAATGGGTTTAATCCCCTGATTGAATCAACAATAGTCCCGTTCACTATTGGGGGGGAAAGTGGAGGAGGTTACGGTAACTATCGATTACGACAAGCTGGCTAATCACTGTAAGCAGTGTCGTCGAATTACTCATTTGGCCAGCTCATGTCTGGAGTTGTGCGAACAGGTGGACATAGGCAGAGTGAAGAGGAATTGTAGTCGGAAAAGAAATTAGATAAGGTTAAGGCAGAGGAAGGTATGTGGGAATTACCTCGTAGACGCCCGTTTAAACGTGCTCTACAAATGACAGACTTTGGAGCTAAAGATATGCTGGGTTATAAAGCAATGGAAGGGAAATATGGACATAGTTCGAGCCGTGGTCAAGATACTCATAGGGGTCCGGTGAGAGATGGTAAGATGAGTCGGAAAGATGGAGGCATGGCTAGAGAGGGACACACAAGAGGAGATGATAACAATATTGACCCGACATTTAGACCTAGAGAAGGTAGTCGTGGGAGAGGTCGAAGTGCTGTGTGGCCAGTTCCTCTTTATCCGGTTCCGAGAGATGACGGAGGACATGATACTAGGTCTGTTGATGGGCAGAATGGACAGATGGATGAGAGGAAATCAATGGATCATAAAGGCCAAGGTAAAGCTGCGCCAGAACCGGTATAAATGACTGATGAGGAACTTGATGAGGAAGAGAATCCCGAAATAGAGGATGAAGACTTGCCATTGGAAGAAGGGGAATATGAGGGTGAGGTAACAATGGCAGATAATCCAAAAGGATTGATGATAGAGGCGCAAGGTCATGGAGAGTTCAATTCAAGCCCACTTAAAGGTAATACTCAAACTAAAATAGATATGAAAAGGTGATATTGATGATCTCAATGAGGAATTGCATAATTGTTCACTGGATTTACCGCATGGAGTTCAGGTTAATAGGATTGGGAAACGTAGTCCCAAGGAATTCAAAGGCATTAGTAGTAGGAAAAGGAATTTAATGTTATTAGTTTCTCTTCGGAAAACTAATGGTGCTAAAATAATGGGATCGAAACAGGTTACTACGGAGACTCAAAGGAACAAGAGGACCTCGGTGACTTCACTGAGGAACAAAAGGATCGCGGCAAATCAACCCAATATAAAAAAAACAAGGATGGTAGCTCTCCCGAAGCTACCGGCTAAAACGTGAAGATTATGAGCTGGAACTGTCAAGGTTTCGGGGGTGACCTGACAGTTGATTATTTGAGAGATTTATGGAGAGCCCATAAACCTGAGATTATTTTTCTTTCGGAAACAAAACAATGTTTTGGTTATTTAGAAAATTTGCAAGTTGAATTTGGTTTTAATAAGTTGTTTACTGTCAAGCCAATTGGTTCAAGTGGCGGTTTGGCTATTTTATATAAAAATGAAATAAATTTACAAGTTATTTCTTCGGATACTCGCATTATCGATGTAAAAACAAGGTCTAAAGGAAGAGATGCTTTTTTAATATTTTTTATGGTGATCCGGTTATAAAACTACGGAAGCGCGTTTGAGATCGGTTAATTCATATAGGATCACAACGAGCAATTCCATGGTTAATGATAGGGGATTTTAATGAGTTAATTGGAAATCATGAAAAAGAAGGAGGAAAATTGCGTTCAGCTGCGTCTTTTGTCCCTTTCAACACTATGATTAGTCATAGTGGTATGTTAGATTTCAGATGCACAGGGCCAAAACTGACTTTGAGGGGAAACAGGGTTCGTAACCAAAGAGTTTGGTGTCAGTTAGACCGAGCCATGGGAAATGAGGAATGGCACGCAGAGTATGCATTTTCCGTTGTCAACCATCTACCAATGGTGGGATCGGATCATCGACCTATACTGGGAGTTTTAAAATTTTACAAAGAGTCATATCGACGCTCACTTCGATTTGATAAGCGGTGGTTGTATAAAGAAGGTTTACAAGAGGCGGTTGATAAATGATGGAATAGAACACAGAACTTTAGGGAGTTAGGATTAGTCGATCGTATTGCAAATTGTAGGAATTCTATTTTGTGGTGGAGGAAAAATAATATCCTCCCAGGACACGCCAACATCGCTGCTCTAAAGGTGGGTTTGGAGGAAGCAAAAAGCGATAACACGGTTTCGACAGAATCGGTTCAGGATATTGCTCGAGAATTATTGAACACATACAGAGAAGAGGACTTGTATTGGCAGCAAAAGAGTAGAAATCACTATTATCGTGATGGCGATAGAAACACCAAATTCTTTCACGGATTTACCAAACAAAGGCGGGCACGTAAGGATAATTGGGCTATTTAGTGAAGCAAGAAATTGGGAAAAGACAGATGAGGGGCTAGAGGCAACAACCACTGAATATTTTAATTTGTTATTACGGCAGCTGGAATAAGGGATACTACTGAGACTCTAGTGAATGTGCAATCACGAGTTACAGGTAGTATGAATGAGGGGTTAATAAGGGAGGTAACTGAGGCGAAAGTAAAGAAAGCGATTTTTACAATGAACCCAGAAAAAGCACCAGGCCCAGATGGGATGACGGCTTTGTTCTATCAGAGATTTTGGAATTCCATAAAGGGGGAATTGGTAAACGAGGTTAAAGGTTTTTTCCACAAGGGAAAATTTGATTTCCGTCTTAATGAAACCAATATTTGTCTTATTCCAAAAGTTGAAACACCGACACAAATGTCTGAATTTAGGCCAATAAGCCTATGTAATGTGGGATACAAAATTATTTCGAAGATTTTGTGTCTACGGCTGCGGAAAATTTTACCAAAGGTGGTACTCAATCGGCGTTTGTGTCTGGGAGGCTGATCACGGATAATATCTTGATTGCTCAGAAAATTTTTCATGGATTACAGACTAATCAAGCGTGTCGAGGAGACTTTATGGCTATTAAAACGGATATGAGTAAGGCATATGATAGGATATAATTGAATTTTTTAGAACAAGTGCTTAATAAGTTGGATTTTCATCAAACATGGATAACGTGGATTATGTGGTGTGTCCAATCGGTATATTATCAAGTCTTGTTGAATGGACAACCATGAGGTCAAATAATCCCAAATCGGAGATTAAGGCAGGGTGATCCACTTTCGCCGTACCTCTTCATTCTTTGCACAGAGGTTCTTATATCTAATATTCGTAAGGCTGAGAGGATAGGCATGCTCACAGGAATAAAAATTGCTAGTCGTAGTCCGACGATCTCTCACCTCTTGTTTGCGGATGATAGTCTTTTCTTCTGCAAGGTGGATGAGGGAGAGGCGAAGGTTATTTTGGATATTTTACAGAAGTATGGGGGGCCATCAGGTCAGGAGATTAATTTTTCAATATCATCTATTATGTTTGGCCATGATGTCCTTTCAGAGACTAAAACACAGATGAAATCAATTCTCGGGATTGATAAGGAAGGAGGAATGGGGAATTATTTGGGTATCACTGAAAGTTTAAGAGGGTCTAAAAGTCAGATATTTAATTATATCACTGAAAAACTTAACGAAAGGGTGAATGGCTGGTCATCCATTTTTTTGTCAAAAGGGGTAAAGGAGGTGTTGATTAAGTCGGTGGCTTTAGCGCTACCTACCTATATAATGTCGTGTTTCCATTTGCCTCAAACGTTAACTACAAAGTTAACAAGTGCAATTGCAAATTTTTGGTGGACTTCTAACGAAACCAATCGAGGTCTACACTGGGTTGCATGGGACAAACTTTGTATGCCTAAAGAGGAGGGAAGCTTGGGTTTTCGCTCTTTACAGATGTTCAATTCGGCTTTATTGGCAAAAATATTATGGAGGATGTACAGATTTCCAAATTCGTTAGTCGCCAAAGTCATGAAAGGGAGGTATTTAAGAGATTGTCACCCTCTAATGGCTAGGAAACCTAGGTGTTCTTCTTTTGGATGGAGGAGTTTACTCTCAGCAAGAGAGTTACTCTATCAGGGGAGTCGTAAGTGTATAGGATCGGGTCATGGAATTGCAGTATGGAAAGATCAATGGATACTAGATACATTCCCCCGACTGGCACGGGGACGAGGTAAGGTTTGGCATCTGAACCTTATGGTAAATCACTTAATTAATCATGTTTCGAAAGATTGGCATATGCTGATTATACAGGAATTTATGGATCCGAAAGACATATTGTGGATCAGGGGACTTGAAATCAGCCATACATTTATGGAAGATCATTGGATTTGGCACTTCACGAAATCTGGGAATTATATGGTTAAATCAGGTTATCAAATAACAAAAATGCTCCAAGAAAAGAAAGTAGTGGCGGCAATACGGGAACCAAGTACCACAATTCTGAAGGCTCATGTGTGGCGCATTCTATGTCCACCCAAGATTCAACATTTTTTGTGGCAAATTTTAACTGGGTCAATGGCAGTGATGACGAGGTTGAACCAGAGAGGCATTGATTGCCCCATGTTATGCCCACTATGCGGTATAGAAGATGAAACGATTAATCATGCATTGTTCGATTGTCCGATAGCTCAGAGTACATGGGAATTAGCGTCGTTTTTCATGGAAAGTGATAATTTTCCATATTCATCGATTTATGCCAATATGGATTTTTTGTTTTGGCGAAGTCCAAAGAGAAGGGCTTTGAATGGTGAACACGAATTATTTACCTGGATAGCCTGGTTCTTATGGAAGTCTAGGAATAAATTTTTTTTCAAGGGATAGATTTAATCCTGCCAGATATAGTCACACAAGCGGTAAATGAATGTAAGGTATGGAATGAGGCCCAATCGCATGTTATCACCTCCGGGGCACCATATCCAAGGGATTTCTTGGCTTCAAGGGAAATGTGCTGCAAGATTGATGGCTTGTGGAAGGAGGTGGATCTCACATCTGGATTAGGGTGGTTCTGTTACCAAGGTAATTAGACTATCTTATTAGGCGCAAAGAGGGTTCGACATTTGTTTTCACCTCTTCATTCGGAGATAGAAGCGTTGTTATGGGAAATGAGTTGCATGTTAGAAAACAACGTGCCTTGACAGAGCTTTGAGACGGATTGTAGTGATCTACTTAGGTTTTCGCAGTCAACGGAGGACTGGTCTGCGCTCGTCATCCTTGCAAGAAGATTTGAAGATCTTCGAATTCAATTCCCTCTCTTCGCGTTATCTCTCATCGCCAGTTCATTAAACTCTAATGCTTATTCCTTAGCCCGTTCGGCTCGGTCAAGGATGTTCTCTTTTTCGTTTGTAAACAACTTACTTACGCTTTAGGCAACCAATTGTGAGAGGTTTCTATAAATGTTTGGTTGACAAAAAAAAAAGAGAAACAAAATGTTATTGTATTAAATTTTCAAAGAACCATCCAAAATATTGCACTATGACTTGTATATGTTTTTCCCCGTTTTTTTTTTGTTTTTGGTGTAATGTTCAAGAGAGGCATTTCAACAACTATTTTACAGCTTGCATAATTTCCGTCAAATAGGTACGCAACAATTCATTTATGTTTTTTGTACTAACTCAACTATATGAGTCATCAAATGGAATTATATTTCACTTTTTCAAGTAATACAAACATGAATACTCATATTAAATTTTAATTTCAAATTACAAAAAAGAAAAATATTTAGAAACATGTCTAATGTTTTATATTCATACTTTTTACGTGTTGTGCAGTGTTGTCTTCGTTATCCTTTTTGCTTATGCCCTTAATTTTAAGGATGAATTTGCTGAATATACAAAATCAGATTAATAATAAAGAATATATACATGAAGTTTATTAATTAAGTGAGTAACTAAATTGTACTTGTTTCTGTCAATTCTACCCTTAACACGTGTGAAAGAAATCAATATACACGAAGGATCTGGTGATGTCATTTAAACTCAAGACCTTTGGCGAAGCAGATAACTTGAGAAAGACAAATTCATGGCTCACCGGGCCGCCGTTCTCCGACGTGCGTGGTCTCTCATCGAAGGTGATTGCGTGGTGGTGGTGATGTAGTGATGTGGTGGTTATGGTGGTTGCAGCGGTGGTCGC
Source organism: Draba incana (assembly GCA_963576765.1). Lineage (NCBI taxonomy): Eukaryota > Viridiplantae > Streptophyta > Magnoliopsida > Brassicales > Brassicaceae > Draba > Draba incana. The sequence continues at coordinate 24,652,995 of OY755210.1, read as the reverse complement.
AATGGTGGTGGTGGCGACGATTACCGTGACTGTGGCGGTTGGTTGTGTGATGGTGGTGGTAGTCGGTAAAAATGGTGATAGAGATGAAAAAAAAATGTAAGGTTATTTTTGTATATATACACATTACACTTTTCATATATTTTTTTTTTGTCGTCATGAGATGGGGAAAATACAAACTTAGAAAAATAATTAAACTAATAACAACATATGCATGCATGCTCGACACGTATTGAACATGTGCTCTCTTCTAAGTAGATGAAGAATTGGTGATGAAGAAGCTTCGTCAGTCTCAACTTTCCGACATCGGAAGAAACCACCCCTCTTCTTCAAATATCTTCCCCAAATCACCGGAACCAATCTCCATACACTACTAAAACATGGCTATATTGTTACTATTTATTTTGTCACAATATATAAATATTTCGTCACAAAATTGTTATTGTGACAAAATTGATACGAATTTTGAAAGGTCACAATAAGATGGTCATAATTTCAATAAAATCTCAAAATTGTCACAAAATTTTGTGACGATTCAAACCGGTAACAAATCGTCACTATTTGTGACGATACAAAAACAGTTACAAAAGCGACACAATTTGTGACAGAAAATAATGTAACAAATACGCCACAAACTGTGACAAAATAATGGTCACTTATTCGTCACAAATTGTTACCATATCATTGTCACCTAGCAGTCACAAATTGTTACCGAATCACAATTCGTCACAATTAGTGACACTGAGTTTTAGTTACACAAATGTCATAATTTATTTTTATTTGTGATGTTTGTAGTAAATATTATGACAAAAATGTGTGAACGTACCATAAGCTTTAGTCACAAGTTGTTTTCAATTATTATTTATTTAACTAGTTTTTGTTTCAATCGGTCTAAAGAAACAAATGATTTTCCACATATGCCGCTTTCTCCTACTAATGCCACGTCTTTAAGTTTAGTTTCTCCTAAGATATCTTCAAAAACCTTTCCATTTTCGTCGTAAGCATAGATAAAATTATTTCTTTTGATCGTCTCAAACATCTTATGAGTGACTATCATCACCATGGCTGCATCAGCCATAGAAAGCAGAGGAATGGAAGTTAACATAGCCAATGTTTGTAACCGTCCTTTGAAGAATCTAGCTACCAACTGAATAATCTTCTCAAACCTGCAAGATCCAAAGAAAACAACCGACTTTTATAAACCTGAAACCAGTCGTTACATATAAAAGGAAACCGTTAACTCCACCAAAGTGAAGAATACATGGTTACCTCTAAGAGAGCACAATATGATGATAGTTGTAAGCTTCAAAAAGAATTCTTGTCTATCGATTGCCTCCCGAACTCTTTTTTACACTCTTGAAATCTTGGTTCTTCTCCTTCCGATTCTAACATGATCTTGTAAGTCATCTTGCTAATGAATAAGACAAAGAAAATGAATATTAGTTGCTGTAGAAACTTGACTCCATCGACGAATTCCAACGAATGATTAAAATTAAGCAATTCTTCTTCGATTTTAATCATTTGCTAAAAAGAAAGATGCAAAGTGAGAAGAAAGTGAATTTGTTGACAGAGAAAGCAAGCCCATATCGACACGGAAAATGGGCAGTTCTAAAGAAATCGTGGAGTAAAGCATTAGATTTGAGAAAAGTATTTTAGAATTTATTGGGATTTTTTTTGTACAAGTAAAAGTAATGATCGTGGCTGTAACGGTTATTATAAGCGAAGAAGAAAACGTGTTTTGAAACAATTTTTAATTAGAGATAGAATAAATTAAAACAATCCCCAATTTTGTGGATGAGACACGTACATAAAATGCTGAGTTGTTAATCTTAGAGAGATTTTTAGTGTTTGAATAATAAATCAGTACAAGTTAAATAATTTTTTTTAAGATTGGAAGAAATAGAAATAACTAATTTTTGAAATTATTTGATTATTTTAGTTGCTATTGAAATTTCAATGTTTGTGACATGAATATAAAAAGGATCTTGAGATTTTAGCTTGCTTTACTTATTTTTACTTATTGAGAAAATAAAAATAATTTTATAAAATTATTGATGTAATTATTTATAGTCTTAGATATATACATGATCTATATAGAGAATGTTATTTACAAGGTACAACCAAGTTTTATCACCCTAGTCCCCTCGGGGACATACGATAAAATTGGAACGAAACTTTATCACCCGGTAGCTCAACTTTGGACACTCGCTTGCTCTCGTCCTTACGAGTCTTCTCTGCCGAATAGTACTTTTCATTATGTTATTATACTTTTTCTAGTTATTATATTATTTAATAGCTAATAAAGTCATAGTGTTATTTTTATCATTTCATTATACTATTTTTTGGTTGTTTTCATGAACGAAAACTATTCTCTTTTACACAAGACTTTTTAATTTCATGTGTCATTTTATTTTTGTGGCAAAATAGTCACTATAATGTCACGATTTTGTTACCAAGAGCAAAAGCCACAAAAATAGTCACTAATTGTGACAATCTAGTCACCAAAAAAATTGTAACTATAAGTGAGGTAAATTTAGTCACAAAATGGTATAATTTAGTTACTAAACTAAGTCATAAGTTCGTAACACTTTTTGTGACTCCCATATTTTGTAACAAATTCGATACGATTTATGACAAAAGTTTGTTACCTTCAACTCTGTCATAAAATTGTGACCAAATACTAACGAATTTATGACTAAACAAGTTTGTCACAATTTTGTATGTAAATCGTCACAATATTGTGACAAAAAAAAATTGTCACAATTTTCTGTCACAATATTCCCTTTTTTTGTAGTGATAAACAAATCCAAATGACTCCATAAACCGGATAAGATATGATCTTCTTCCTTGAAATTTAGTAACCGACCACCACGAATCTCGTGACCTACCTCACAAAACCATCCAAGTTTTTAATTGAGGATCCTAGAGGAGATAAACTCCTCGCCAGAGATGAGATGATGCAAATATGATGAAGAAAACCAAAAACAAGTCTGGTAGCTTTTAACAACTCCGCCGTCAAATCGGATTTGGAATGGAGAAGACACTATATCCGAACGAGCCGGAAAGACGATCCAAACAAAGTCAGAAGAGGAAATCCGTTAATTTACAACAAAACAAAACCGATCGAAGATCGGATCAGACAACTATATTATACATACATAAAGACACAAACTAAAAATACAACTAAAGCCACGGCGCCGACAAGAAAACCGATGCCGGGCAACCTTGATCTATAATTCTTTTTCTCTTGTTTTTAGATAGAAAGCAGAGAGAAAAGTCTAAAAAGAGAGAAGATGATATTTTTTCACTTTTCATATTTTTTAGTTAGTTAGTTTGTTTAATATAGTTTTTATTATGTTATACATGCCAATTTTTCTAATTTTAATAGATATAAAAAAACATACTTTCTCTACAACAGAGACGAACAAAATTGGATAACTTAACATGTTCTAGTGTTATCTCGACTTAATTGTTTTCTACTGTAAGGTGCAACAGACTATATCCACGTGTATTGAGTTTATTTGTTAAATATAGCTCCAACACTATCATATCAGTTCACAAGCATATCTATCATTCCGTAAATTGAAGAAATAAAGTGTGGCCAAAAGGTGAAACATCAATTTGTGTAAGGTAAATGGATTTTTGTTAAGGTGAAATGATCTTAATCTAGTGGAGGAGGTAAGTTTACTGAGAGCAGACACCATCAAATTTGGGATCGAATCCCTCTGGCTATTTTAGGTAGGAATTATGTTAATTGGTCGGCCAGTTATGACCCAGTATTAAAAAAAAAAAGATTTTTGTTAAGTAGAGAATATAATGCGTGAACCGATTGAGTAACACCCACACCACTCTTCTAATCACAATTTTCTGGAGAGAAGAAGTTTAGAAGATGAACAGAGTAGTAACGAGACACAACTTACTAAACAATACCATCTTATAAAATGGCATGACCCATTAAAACGCACGATAAATTTAGACCCTCTTATGCATAAATGAGAGTTTAAACCGTAGATAATACTTCTGTCAATGAACACTATAACACCACGTAAGAAATTCGTGTCATTTATCACTAACCAACCATGTTCGTATTAGCACTTCTAAACATAGATGTCTTGGTTTCTGAAACAACCAATTTTTTTTAATTAATTAATTAATTAGTCCGAATTAATATTTTCATAAATATTAATCCTTAACGACTAATTCCGAATAACAATACTCAGCAGAAAAACAATAACTCAATTTCAACCAAATAATTCCAATAAAACAATTTAATTCAAATAAACCAATTCTAAATCTAATAAATCAATCTAGCATTTCTAGCAACTTAAACATCAGGTTCTACTAAAATGCACACTCATAAAATAAATATCATAATCATCATTTTCCTACGCCATGATTTCGCAATCACAAGTTCATTTTACCTGCAACACATGGAAAAAAGAGTTGCGTAAGTATTATCATAAATACTGAGTGAGCCGGTCATACCATCTACGTTCTAACACTTAGTCTCCACATGAATAATAATTCACAATCAACCATTTACACAAAACACACAATTAAGTCTCGGGTGTCGATCGACCCTACCACTAGGTATCGATCGACACTCTATTCAATAATTCGTCACAACTCAGTCTGGAGTCGAACAACACTACCACTAGGTGTCAATCGACACTGACTGCAGAAGGCCAGAAATCGAGCCAATCCTCTTTGGTCTCAGTTCGATATGAAATCAAGTCTAAGCAAAACACAATTTACACGATATAAACACAAAGCATCACAGAAAAAACACATGATTCAACAATCAATTCCATGAACACACAAAATTACCATCCTATTTCTCCCAGAAACCAATGATCGCGAACTCACCAGAGGGATTTGGGAAGAGATTGAGAACAACTCACGAAATTAGATTGATCACGCCTTAGAACTACTGATTTCTCACTGAAACTACAAGGAATCTCACCACAAACGTTCACCGATACTTCCAAAGCCTTCACGAACCGCAAACGAGCACCGTTTGACCACTAATCTCTCAAGAACACCCAAATCTCTCCCTTTTTCCTCACTAAACACGTTTTTCATCTTCCAAACGCGACTGCTCGACGAGCAAGGTTATAAACACGAGTTTAGGGCTTACTCAGTCCCCAAACCAACAAAAATCGCAATTAACATCAAACCTGACCGGTTCAAAATATTGGTGTCGATCGACACCCTTTACCAAAATTAATATTTTGGTTTCAGGACATAGAACTCTCTCCCACTACTCTGGATTCGTCCTCGAATCCCGACATACCATCTACCAAAGACACAAAATCCTGACCCAAAACAGGTCAACAAGACCCAAAATCATCTCTCTCGATTTCCGAGGGTCACATCCAATCCCATACTTACATACGTTTTCAGTCATTGATTACTCTTACCTAATTTCCACACCCCTCACACTTGCAGGAACACATCCTTTGAGGGATCAATGTATCATACCACTCACACTCTCATGGACAAATCCTTCGAGCTATCAATATATGGGGAACTCGTCATCCACTCGAGAGAACTCGACATCTGTCGATACTTATCATGGGAACTCGACATCCCAAATAAATTTACAGGAGAACTCGTCATCTTCGAAATAAATGAGTTATTCTGGGACCCCATGGCCCCTAGATTAATCAATTCTTAAACACCTCTAAGCATCTACGACTACAACTACCACGCGGTCAAAAACACGATACTCCCTAACCCAAAATATCGCCACAACATAACCAATCACTGGTCAATTCAATAAAAATCACATATAAGAACTAAATATTTTATAACACACTGATAAATAAGGAAAACTCCATCTTATAAATCTCTAAAAATATATAATCGTTACAACCAAAAAAACAAAAAAATACATAAACAAAAACAACAACATGCTAAACATCTAAAACTGGAATCACAAAGATAAGTAAAGCTCACATCGCGACCTATTTGTCGAACAACTTCCAAAAGTTTAACTTCATCTTTCCCTATGGCTCCCAAGTCTCCACCTTAATATTGGCACAGTCCCATAAGACTCTAAGCAATGGTATCTTCTTCCGACGCAGAACCTTGACTCTCCTCTCGAGAATCCTCACACGTGTCGCCGCCACAGACAAATCAAGCTGAAAATCCTCCAGAATCTTAGCCACTAACTCCTCTGAAGTATGCAGACACTTCGTCAACATCGACACATAAAACACCTTATAAAATACCTTCATAATCGGAGATAACTCAAATCGGTATGCCACCAGTCCAACTCGCTCCACTACTGGGAACAGACCCATGAATCTCAGACTCAGCTTGTTCTCTCAAATCAATCTATTAGGATCTCGCAACATGGGCATCTTGAGATACACTCCATCTGTGACCGCAAACTCTAACTCTCTCCTCTTCTTATCGACGTAACTCCTCTGCCAATCCTGAGCCTCCTTCATGTTCAGCTTTAAGACACGGATCTTCTCCGTCATCTCCTTGATAAAACTTGCACCAAAAATACTCTGCTCCCCCACTTGGGTCCAACATAATGGTATCCTACATGGCCTCCCATACAATGCCTCATATGGAGCCATCCCGATACTCGCCTAAAAGCTGTTATTATGCGCAAACTCAGCCAGGCACAAGTAATCAACCCTGTGAACACCCCAATCCAGAACACACATCCACAGCAAATCCTCCAAAGTGTGAATAGTCGTTTCTGACTACCCATCAGTCTGGAGATGACAAGCCGTACACATGTGAACCTTAGTGCCATCTCAGCCAGAAACGCTCTCCAGAACTCAGACACAAACTTAAGATCCTTGTCTGGCATACTATGCAACCTCACAATCTCCTTCACATATTTCCTAGCCAAAACCGCAGTTCCAACAACCTTCTTAATGGCCATAAAATGTGTCGACTTGGTGAGACGGTCCACAATCACCCAAATAGCATCATAAGTCCCTGTCACCTAGATCCATAGTGATCATACCCCATTTCTACTCCAGAATGGGTAAACTCTGCAACTTACCACCCAAAACATGATCCTCTACCTTCACTACGACCCAGTCACCTACTTTTCTCTTAATCCTGACCTAGTGATAGTACCGATAAAGATCATGATAGATCTTAGTCGCTCCTAGATGAATCGAGAACTTGCTCGCATGAGCCTCTCTTAGAATCTCCTGCCTCAACTCCACAACTTTGGGCACACAAACCCGTACATGCACAAGAATTGTCCCATTCGAAGAGAAATGGTACTCAAAACCAAGTGCTCTTGATGCCTCAATCAAACTCTGATCACTCTCCTAGGCATATATGGTATATGCGGTATATGCGGAGAGGCTTAAAAGAATTGATTTGGCTACCTATATCACCAAAGTGCACTTATCATTTTGGTCACACGTCTTGAGAGAATTCCAGAGTTAAGCATGCTTGAGCTGGAGTAGTTTCAGATTGGGTGACCTACTGGGAAGTCATTTCTAGTACCGTGTGAGTGAGGTCAAAACACGGGAAAAGACCGCGTGGTGATTTGCAGGGTCAGTAAACATGACTTTAGAGCCTCTTTGACTAACGCACCAACCGTCAAACATGGTGGGCCCACAGGCCTGTGAGTGGACGGGGGCCCCATAGGAGGGGCAATCGAGGCGTTACAAGTGGTATCTGAGCGAACCCTGACATCTCTAAAGAGTCAGATTTTTGGGGTAACGATCTTGGTATGCGCAACGAGGACGTTGCGATGTATTAGTGGGGGTTATTGTGACACCCCGGTTTCAGGGCATATATGGTATATGCGGTATATGCGGAGAGGCTTAAAAGAATTGATTTGATAACCTATATCACTAAAATACACTTATCTTTGCGGTCACATGTCTTGAAAGAACTCCAGAGTTAAGCGTGCTTTAGCTGAAGTAGTTTCAAGATGGCTGACCTACTGAGAAGTCATTTCCAGTACCGTGTGAGTGAGGTTAAAACACGGGAAAAGATCGCGTGGTGATTTGCATGGTCAGTAAACATAACTTTAGAGCCTTTCGGACTAACGCACCGACCGTCAAACATGGTGGGCCCACGGGCATGTGAGTGGACGGGGGTCCCATGGGAGGGGCGTTACAGCCCCAGTTTCCAGAGATAATGACAAGAGAATCGTGGATCTGACCTTAAGTCCCTCGGCGGTGATTCCGGCGAAGAAACCAATATGCAATAATCTTCCCTTGGAAATTGAGCAAACCCAGATCTAGGGTAGCTCTCAGGCGTCGGCGAGACAAAGAGAATCAACCAAGGAGTAGGTTAGCCGTGGCTTCTCCCAAGATGGCGAAGGAGGGAGCGGTGAAAACCGATCAACCGAAGGACTAAACCAGAGAGAGGAAACACTCAACAGAAGGAAGTTACCACTGGCGCTCAGGAAGTTCAGAAGCCGGCTACCGAGATGATTCAAACCAGAGAGAGCTCACCGGCGTTCGTCAAAACCAGAGCATCATGGTTGATTGGGAGACAGCGGCAGAGGCAAGGAAAGTTGATCTGATTATCTCTCAGCATTAGTAGTGGAAACTAGCAGCGGCACTGGTACATGCTGAGAACTTGGTGGCGTAGATTGCGGCTTGGGCGAAGATCAATTGGCCAGAGATTGCTAATGAATCAAGGCTTCGGCTCGAGGAGGTGATATCGCCGTTAAAGGAGATGGTTGGTGGTTCAGAGTCTAGACAATTAATGTGCCGTGGTGTATTAATTTCAAAGTCCAAATCCAAACAGAATAGTATTATAAAAAAGGCTTTAGAAGTTCGAAAGAAAATTAGACAAAACCTGTTGCGTGGTGCTAAAATCCATAAGCAAGCCGTTTTTGCGGTGAACGCGACACTTAGAGAGGATAAGTCTCTTTGTCCCAAGTCACAGCGGTCATCTTCGAAGTCGGCCCCTCTACAAAGGAAAATCTTAAAGGAAATACAAGGTCCGGTGGTTCAGGAGAAACCACCGGCGATCGATTAAATGATCCTTAGTTGGAACTGTCAGGGAATAGGTGGTTTTCTGACAGTTTGTCGTTTGCGTGGGATCCGTAGAAGACTATTCCCAAGAATAATTTTTCTTATGGAGACGAAGCGCGAGATGAATTATTTACAAGAATTGCAATCCGAGTTTGGTTATGATTTTCTTTTTACTGTTGACCCTAGCGGTCTTAGTGGCGGTCTAGCCATTCTGGCTTTACCTGAATTTCAAATTCAAGTTCTTTCTTCCAATAAGAATATTATCGATGTATTGGCTACAATTCCTGGTAATAAAGTTTTTATCTCTTTTGTTTACGGAGAACCTGTAATTTCCCACCGAAACATAGTATGGGTGGCTTTAAGTCAGATTGGCTCAACCCGGATTGACCCTTGGTTAATGACAAGGGACTTTAATGAAATAACGGGACACTATGAGAAAACGGGTGGCCGAGTTCGGCGTGAAACTACTTTTTAGATTTCCGGCTCATACGGAACAATTGTGGTATGATTGATGTTCCTTTCTCGGGTAATCCCCTGTCCTAGGTGGGCAGTAGAGGACAAAATTTCATTCGCTGTCGCCTGGACAGATCAATGGGAAATGAAGATTGGCATGATATGTTTTCTCTTACAAAGGCAGAGTATCTGAGATTTATGGGGTCAGATCATCGGCCGATCATTACTCGGATTACGTCTGGAGATTTCCACGGAACAAAAAAGTTCCGGTTTGACTAACGTTAGTTATCAAAGCCAAATTTTAAAAATATTATTAAAGAAGGCTGGGCTCTGGAGGTTTCTGACCCTAATTTGGAAATCAGTGACCGTATTTTGTTATGCCGTAAGCTTATTTTTCGATGGCGAAAGATGGACCAACAAAACACAGGCGAGGCTATTGAGAGTCTCAAGGAGGAGTTGGACCAACTCCAGAGTGATGACTCGGCGACCTTGGAAGAGGTGACGGAAGCACAAGATAAATTACGAATTGCTGTATCGGATGAGGAAGTTTTTTGGCAGCAGAAGAGTAGAGTGTTGTGGCTGGTTGCGGGCGATCAAAATACTTAATTTTTCCATGCTTCCTCCAAACAGACACGGGCGAGAAATCGGATAATAGGCATACTGAATCTCAATGGGACATGATTCAAACAAGAAGCGGAAATTGAATCGATAGCTATTGCCTATTTTAAAGATATGTTCTCCACGGCGGGGATTTCGGACTTGCAGACATCGTTGAGACATATCCCAAACACGGTTACATCAAATATGAAAGACAACCTTACACGTCTAATTTCAGCGTCCGAGGTTAAAGCAACAATTTTTTCAACTCATTCTGAAAAAGCTCTGGGACCTGATGAGATGACGGTGCTGTTTTATCAGAAATTTTGGCTATCTTGGGTCCGTAAGTTGTCTCAATGGTCCAGGAGTTTATGACATCTAGGAATATTGAACCTAATATGAATGAGGCTAACATATGTCTTATTCCAAAAATCGACAGGCCAAGGGAAATGAAGGAGTTTCGACCAATTAGTCTCTGCAATGTGAGTTACAAGATTATTTCGAAAGTCTTGGGCCAACGACTTAAACGACTTCTACCGAAGTTGGTCTCGGAGACTCAGTCGGCGTTCATAGCAGGGAGGGTTATATCCGATATTATCTTAGTGGCTCAAGAGGCATTCCATGCTCTGGTCACCAAACCGATATGCCGTAAGGAATTTATGGCAGTCAAGACAGACATTAGTAAAGCCTATGATCGTATTGAGTGAGGTTTTTTGGAAGGACTTCTACGGAAAATGGGCTTTTCAGAAAAATGGATATCATGGATTATGCCTTGTGTGAATTCAGTAACCTACCACTTACTATTAAATGGAGACCCTCGCGGTTCAATTACCCCTTCAAGGGGACTACGGCAAGGAGATCCACTCTCACCGTACTTATTGATTCTCTGTACGGAGCTCTTAACAGCCAATCTCAGAGCAGCGGAATCTGCCAGAATACTTACAGGACTCAAAGTGGCTTATGCTAGCCTGCCAGTATCCCACCTCTTGTTTGTTGACGATAGCTTGTTCTTTTGTAAATCAGACGTTGAACAAAGTGATAGAATTCTTCAGATCCTTACACAGTACAGTAATGCTTCGGGACAACGAATTAACTTTGATAAGTCTGCAATTACATTTTGTAAGGATGTTCCCACCGAGGCTCATTTAGCCATTCATCAACGACTAGGAATTATAAATGAAGGGGGCTCTGGAAAGTACCTAGGTATTCCGGAACATCTACAGGTATCCAAGTCTCAAATATTCGCCTACGTTCGTGATCGGCTTAACATCCGAATTAATGGATGGTCAGCAAAATTTCTATCAAAAGGCGGTAAAGAAATTTTGATTAAGTCGGAGGCCCAAGCTATTCCGACATATGTGATGCGAGTTTTATCCTTCCTAAAGGCCTATGCAAGAAGTTAGCCAGTGCAGTTTCTTGGTGGGAGTCTAAGCCTTAGTCAAGGGGTCTACACCGGGTTGTGTGGAAGATACTCTTTTTACTCAAGAAGCAGGGCGGTATCAGATTTAAATCTTTCAAAGATTTTAATCAGGCCTTCTTGGCAAAACAAAGGTGGCGACTCCACCAGTATCCAAACTCCTTGTCAGCAAGGGTCTTAAAGGAATGGTACTTTCGGTATATGCACCCTTTTTACGCGTTAAAACATAATTGGCAATCTTACGGGTGGCGAAGTATATAGTCCTCGAAGGCGTTAGTACTTCAGGGAACACGCAAAATTATAGGTAATGGGTACGGTACGGCGGTTTGGACGGACAATTGGATTCCAGATTTAAAGCCACGACCGGCGGTTAGCCGGGGAAAAATAGTCAACCCCCAGCTATGAGTATCTGCATTCATCCACCAAGGGAGCCGACAGTGGAATACACAGGCAATACGAGAAAATTTGCACCCTCAGGATGTCCCCATAATTCTATGTATGAGTCTTACACCAGGAGTGTCAGAGGATAACTTTTGTTGGCACTACACCAAATCCGGGTTATACTCGGTTAAGTCAGGCTATGAGATTGCTAGGATCCATAAGGATGCAGAGACTCAGTTTTCGCTCCAATTACCGTCTGATAATCTGCTCAAGGCCCACGTATGGAAAATACCTGCTCCAAACAAACTATAACATTTTATCTGGCAATGTCTAGCGGGAGCAGTGGCAGTGAATGAGAGACTCAGGTTTCGGCATATCTGGGAACTCGCGAGCTGCCCTTGATGCTCGGACACAGAAAAGACTATTAACCATGTGATTTTATATGCCCCTCGGCCAGGGCGGTTTGGTCACTGACGGGGCTCCCAACGACAGCCCATAGATTCCAGTAGGAGAGCCTAAAAACAACCTTAGATTTCCTTTTCTGGCGGATTCTCAGTCCAGAGCCACATAAAAGGTCTCCAGGCATTCCCATGGATTATTTGGTATATATGGAAGGCGAGGAATGATAAAGTTTTCAATGCGGTGAATTGCGACGCCGCTGAGACGCTAGCGGTAGCCATCAAGAAGGCCCGAAAATGGACGAAATCTAATACCTTTGACCAAGGATTAGTCCTATAGCCCCCTCCCACAACTGACATGTCTTCAGCAACCTTTAAGTGCTTTGTTGATGGATTATGGAAGGGAGAAGACAGTACGAGTGGGGTGGGGTGGGTTTTGGAACTGCAGGACGGTAGGACATATTTGCTGGGATTACAAGGGACCCATTGGAGTTTTTATCCTCTCCATTCAGAGTTACATAGTCTTCTGTGGGCCATGCAATCTTTCATACAAAAGGAACGATTTTGCTCTACTTTCGTCACTGATTCAAGAGATCTAGTAAAGATGGTGGATGCGCCACATGAGTGGCCCGGTTTTGAGCCGGAGTTGCGTGATTTGGCAATTCCTTGGGAATCTTTCCCCGAATTCGATCTCATCTACCGACAACGGGAGAATAATTCGAGAGCGGATTTGTTAGCAAGGAATGCACGCAAGCGAAATATGGTGTTTTCTTTTATCAGCACTTCTGTTCCTTATTGGTTCACAGATACAAAAATTACGTAGGTCCTGTCATGTCAAGCCATAAATTTTCGAAGGTCTTATATGTTAGAGTTTATACAAAATTACGTAAATAACCTTATGTAAACCTTAGAGAATGTTTTGTACCCTATATATATGTTACCTCAATAATACAAGCCAACAAGGAGAATTATTCATTCTTTCATGGTATCAGAGCTTTCTTAGCCACCAAGCTAAAATCTTCTCTTTTCGAATCTCTCCCAAACCTAATTCTCTTTGTTTTCTTCTCTTCAATCTTCTCCTATCTTCTATTCAATCTTTCCCTATCTTTTCTCACCTCTCTCTCCATCACTATCATGACTACCACTACACCAACCGTGACTCCTTCTAATGACAAACCGTTTGGTATATAAGCCAAATCAAGGCTTATGTCCCATCACTCTTGATATGGTCAAACTTAACTTATGATATTTGGCATGAACTCTTCCAAAATCATTGTAGCAGCTTCGGCATTCCCAGTCACATTGAAGGTATCACCGCCCCAACTCCCGACAATCAAAAACAATGGAAGGAAGACAACGATCTAGTCAATATGTAGATCTATGGAACTATATTCGACTCGATCCTTAAAATTGTCCTCAAACCCAAGTGCTCCGCTCGAGATCTATGGCTCGGCATCGAAAACCTTTTCCGCGACAACAAAGAAGCCCGTGTGATGCAGCTTGAGAGCGATCTCCACTAAAATCCTTTCGGATCTTTTGGCTAACATTGAGTTTCCAATCTCTGAAAAGGTGTTTATGATGCACACCCTCAATGGTCTCTCCAAAAAGTACGATAGCATCATAAATGTTATCAAACATAAAATGTCGTTTTCCGATTTCATCGAAACAAGATCGATGCTCCAAATGGAGGAAGACCGCCTCGCCAAGCAAACCAAAACTGTGTCTTCTAATGTACTCACTCCTTCGAATCCAAATATACTTTACACGTCCATAGTCTCCAAACAACGTGACAACAACTCCGGCTCTGGCTACATCAACAACAATCATGTTATAACTCTAATCGCGGTCGTGGTCGCGGTGGTTGTCACAACCGAGGTCGTGGTCACTGTAACAATATGTGGAACTACAATGCGGCTTAGGGACAACCATAATGTCCCCCTCAATGGTCTCCCATGCCGTATTACTCAATACCTCACGCTCATCCATCGGGTCACCACCACTCCTCAACGAGCCAATCCCCCCATTTCCCGATGACACAACCTGGTCTCCTTGGCCCAGATCCATCTAGGCCCAACAGTGAAGCCCATTTTATCAACGGCTTCACTCCAACAGCCACTCCATCTCTACACTCCATCTCCACAATCCATGGTACCAACTAGCATTACTCACGCTTTCAACACTATGGCACTTCAGGACCCGAATGACGCCCATTGGTACATGGATACCGGAGCCACCAACCACATCACGTCCATGATAGGTAACCTTTGTACTATTTTTAATTCGAGTCATACTCATTCTATTACCATTGGAAACGGATCCAAAGCCACCATCACGACGCTTGGTAAGGGAACTCTTATATCTCCTTCTTGTTCTTTCAAACTTAATGACTTTCTTGTTTGTCCTACTATTATCAAAAAACTCTTATCTGTCCGTAAGTTAATAACTGATAACTCATGTTCTATTGAATTTGACCCTTTGGTTTTTGCATTAAGGATCTCTTCACTCAGACCAAGCTTCTCAGATGCAATAGCCCGAGTCCTCTATACTATGTTCATCCATCACCGCCGTTCACTGCACCTCTCTCGCTGCTTCGATTTTGGATTGTTCACTTTGTGTCAAGCATGTCAGCAGACTCGATCATCCAAACCACAACTCTTTATCATGTATTTTATCGTTTTTAAATCTTTCATGCAATATGACTGACTTGACAACTCTGTGTCAAGCATGTCAGCTCTGGAAAAACATATATGACAACCATTCTTTCCCTCTAATAATTCAGTTCATCATTCCTTCGTTATCGTTCATTCTAACATATGGACGTCACCAATTTCTAGTGTTAGTGGGATTAAATATTATCTTATTTTTCTAGACCAATTCTCTCATTTTGTTTGGGTATCCACTTCACCGAAAAAGTGACACACTTTCAAAGTTTATTCACTTCTCTACGTATGTGCGGACCCAATTTGGTCAAAAGATCAAGTCTTTACAATGTGATAACGGTAAAGAGTATGATAATCGTTCTTTCAAGGAATACATGGAATCTATAGGCGCTACATTTTGCTTCTTCTGCACGTACACTTCTTCTCAAAATAGACGTGCCGAAAGAATGCTCCGGACGATCAACGATCTCATGCGTACACTGCTCATATAAACTGAAATGCCTTCTTCATTTAGGGTTGAAGCACTCCACAATGATGTCCATCTTCTCAACATCTTACCATCATTAGCCATTGATCATCAAGTTCCATACACAAAGCTCTTCCGGAAAGAAGCCCGACACGATCATCTCCGCACATTCGGGTGTCTTTGCTATCCTAATCTTCCTCCTACCACACCACACAAGCTTGCACCACACTCTAATCCGTGTCTCTTACTTGATTATCATGCCAATCATCGAGGCTACAGATGCCTTGAGTTTTGCACCAAGTGCGTTATACTATCTCGCCACGTCATGTTTGTGGAAACTATCTTCCCTTTCTCCACCTTTCTACTAAAATCAGCTCTGCACCTTTCTCGCCACCACCAACTCTGATTCCTCGCCTATCTCCACCACAACTTCCTTTTCCTTCAGCTTTGACTTCTTCACCATCCCCTTCCTCTCCTTAACCTCTATCACCTTCTCCTTCACCTCTGGCCCCCTCCACATCTGCTTTAAAAAAATAACCCACTCATTCTATGAAAACACGGGGTAAAAATGGTATAGCCAAACCACAAAAAATTCTATGCCACAATCTCTCCCTTACCAGCATCACACATTGAAGCAGCAAAGGATGGTCATTGGAATAATGCCATGACAGAGGAAGATATGGCTCAAATTAAAAATGATACGTGGGTTCTTGTCCCGTGACCGGTTGCTACTAACATTATTCATTCTATGTGGCTTTTCAGGCATAAGTAAAGGTGGATGGCTCTCTCTCTCATTATAAAGCTCGCCTCATCGCAAACGGGAAATCTCAAAAAATTGGTATAGATTGCGATGAGACGTTTAACCCCGCTATCAAACCTGCAATAATTCGCACGGTTCTCAGCGTCACCACTTCTTGCGACTCGTCTCTTCATCAACTCGATGTCAAGAACGCCTTCCTCTACGGTGATCTTGACGAAACAGTCTATATGCATCAACCGCCGGGGTTCGTGGATCTGTCAAGAAACCTGACCATGTTTGTCTTAATAAACAATTTCTCTACTGCCTTAAGCAAGCTCCACACGCATGCTACAACTGCTTAGCCTATGCATATAAAATTAGTTTCAAAAAGAGCGCCTCTGACTCTTTTTTGTTCATTCTCTCTCACGGTCGTGACATTGCATATTTACTCCTCTATGTTGATGATATTGTTCTTATGGCTTCCACCTCTGCACTCTTACATCAAATCATCACGTCTTTGAGTTCTAAATTTAAAGTAACAGATCTCAACGCCTTACATCACTTTCTCAACATCTTTGTTACTCGGGACTCCACCGGTCTCTTCCTCAAACAACAGAACTATTTTGCCGACATTCTTCATCGTGCTGATATGACACATTGTAACCCATGCCTCACGCCAATTGGAACCAAGTCAAAGCTTGCCGCTGCTATTGGGAAACCAGTAGACGATCCAACTCTTTATCTCAGCTTGGTTGATGCTTTACAATACTTGACGTTTACTCGGCCGCATATATCTTTTGCGGTTCAACAAATCTGTCAATTTATGCATGACCCGCAAGAGCCACATTTCAACGCACTCAAGAGAATCTGACGATACATCAAAGGTACGATAATTTGGACTTTGTATACATCGATCACGAACCTTAGGGCTTACTAGTTATTTGATGCCGCTTAAAGTAGGTGATGCAAAATAGTTTTAAATTTATAAACCCTAATATGCAAGTGGACAGTTGACAATTGTAGTACTTAGGGGTCGATCCACATGAGACTATGTTGTTGCGCTATAAATCTATATGATGCAGAATAAGCTAAGAAAAAATATATTTGGTTTTTGGGGTTTATGATGAAACGAGCAAAGCAAGAAAATAAAGGGATAGATAAATCAAAACACGCAAGATAAAAGCAATGAAAAGGAACTAGTTTGACATGCTCTACACCCGTTTTTAAAGAGATGCAACTAGTGTTATAGAATTTAAATCACTATGGTAGAATCATTCCACTTTCGTGGCTCTGAAACCTATAAATCAAACCCTAATAGACTCGGCTTTCGTGTAGTTATTACAAGGTGAATTACTCTGTAAGATTGAGATTTGATTGTTCATTAAAGTCCTTAACTAACCTTTAGAATTGTTAAGACGTCTAACCTATCAAATACTAGATCCGATCGGTGCAAAAGGTTTTGGAATCGGTACCAATCTAAAATCGGTCACTAGGTAGCTAATATAGATCACGCCTTGAGTATAAATAAAGATATAATAGATGCAAGAAAAGAAGTTTAAAATAACTTTATATCAAACATACAACTACCCTACATGTTATGAAACATGGAGCAACTAGAGAAGTTGATAAAACAGTTGATTCATGCTAAGTAAGGGCTCGACATAGGTGGATAAAGATGAAGAACTAAAGAGAATAACCAAATTACATGTTTATTATTGATTTGTGGAGCCTAGGGCTGCTCTCCTTCTCTCAAGAGACTAAAAGCAAGTATATATAGATGTAGGAAGATGTTCTAGGTCGGCAAAGGCTCTAGGGTTTCAGTTTGGGAAAAAACGTCTTTTTGTTGATAAGTACGCAGAAGTGGCCACGGCACCGGACGGTGGCACCGGTCACGTGAATTGGTCCGGGGTCTGGCTTAAAATCATCTCCTTGTGCTTAGATTTAGTTAAATGAGTCGGCCCATGGGTTGGTTGGTTGCTTAGGCCCATCTTGGACTTGATTCTTCTTCTAGGCAGAACGACTTGTCTTCAGTAAAACTTGAATAACTTCTACACTACAACTCCATTTGATACAATTCCAAGTCCATTGGAAATCTGACTCACAGGGCTATTTCCACATGAAATTTTTTTGCCGTCCAATTTATTTGGTCCTCCGTCCGTGGCTAAACTTTGGGTGGTTAACTTCTGTCCAACTTGGAAAATTGTGAAATCTTCAACTTTGAGAACTTGGATTGGCACTTTTGACCTTCATAAGTTTTTGTAGGATGAAGAATACTTATTTTTCTCCTTGTTACTCCATTTTTGATGATTTGACCTATATGACTCTTCAAAACCAAATATACGATAAAACTACCTCTTTGATAGAAAAGCTTATTAAATAGTGTATAAAATAGATAAAAATATGTAGTAGATGTGGTAAAATAACGGGTATATCAACTCCTCCAGACTTACCCTTTCCTTGTCCACAAGCAAACAAAAGGTTCATCAGGAAAGAAGATTTGAAAACACGGGAACTCACATATTCTTTGATCTTGTTTCTTTCTCTAAACATGTAATCCACATAAAGAAAAAGTGAGTTCATGGACGATTTTCATCGTCTCTCATCATGAGGTCAAAAGTATGTCCTAAATTACTGTCCCTGCAAAATCTCAACTTCAAGTCAATCGATTCTTTTACGCTCTTAGATTCTCAAAGATTTCCGATCAAGGATATTTACAAAGAATTCGGCTTGGTGTTTAGGGTATGCTAATTTAGTGGTGACGTTAAACGTGTTTAGGGTTACAAAAACTCCGGGTGTGAGACATTATGCAAAATCGCAAGAGAGAATGGATCTATTGAAGTCCACAATTTCTCAATCACTTTGTTTGCCTTTCTCCCCCAGACTTAGACTTTTCTCCGGGAATCACTTGTAAAACTCTTTAACTCATCTCTCCTTGGATCATGTCATTCCTTGGGTATTCTCTGGCCTTTGACTCTTTTAAAACCATTTTACTTTCCCATATATCATTTTTTTTTAATTATATTTGAAGGGGAAAATGGTCTCATAAAGATATGAGTCAAGTAAGGCACTAAATTGTTACCGTGATTTAAGCATCCATGGAATGGCCAAGCTTCTTTAATTTTCTAGAAATTTGTTGTTATACTCTTTCCTTCTAATGTTGATCGTCGCATCTTCTAGTGATTGGAAAATTACGTTGACCCTACTCTCTCTGACGTTTTTACACATATCTGCATAGAGGACGTAGCAAAGAGTGCATGAGGTCTGAAAGAAAGGTTTAAGGGCTTAGGTGGGGTACCAACTAAAAGTGAGCTGGCAATCCATAACAACAGAGAGGGATAAAAAGAGGATAAGATGTCATGAATATGATTCGTTCCTTGATCTTATCCTTAATAAGAAATAGTCAAAAATCATGTTAGTAAACCAAATTGAGAATGAAATCCTATCCATCAAAATAATGCAAGTAGCAATCTCCTTGGACTCTATTTGGTCATTAAGTGTCTTAATCAATTGTCCAGAACAAACCCTGCAATAATGGTCACTTGGTTTTGAAATCAAAACATTGTTGATCAAAGAAAGGTGTCATCATTCCCAACTAATTTTGACTCAATAATATGGTTTTTGGAAACGATTTTGAAAATCTTTTTGAAAAAATAAATATCCAGCACGAGCAAACACGTTAGTAGCAACAATTACCCCAAAATTTACTTACACCGCCCCGGTGTAAATCAAATCAAATTAAGGGTGAAGGGTTGGATAATAAAAATAAATAATTGAAAAGTGTTGAATAGAACGAAGTTACCGGATAAAGAAACTCAAATTCTCCCAAATTTTAATCGGTTGGATGGTGTTCAAAGAAGGGTCTTGAAACTCTCCAAAAATTTCTCTAGGCACAAGAAACAGTGCTTCTCAATTTTCCTCACTAATGCATTCAACCATAACCGAGTTAGTATCCTCCAACAATGATCACAATAGATCATCGCAAACCATAGTTTGCATCGTGGAACTCTTCCCCAAATCATGTTGGAAATTCTTGAATATTGGTAGTTGAACAACTGCTGGAAGAAGTTGCAAAACTCTTGCTTTAAACGTTGAAGTAGAGGATCCATAAGTTGGTTGAAAAGGCTTCTTGTTTTCCTCTTTCTTTGTGCACATCTTCTATGGATAAGGTGGATCATTCTTTAAGAAATTGGAATTTTTAAAGTCAAACCTGTGTTAGAACCAAATATCCTTGCAAAAACACTTGAAATTACTTGTTAAATAAACTTGTACCTAGGTTCCAAAATACCGAAGAAACGAACAAAATTATTCAAGCTTATTCTAAAGTAGAAAACAAGTAGTGAAAAGATAAGTGTAAGATGTGAAATTTATTTAAAAAACAAACTTTATTAAACCAAATTTTAAAAGTGCAATGTGAAAGTTCCAAAATAAAAAAAACTTATTTACGAAAAATCACAATTTAAAAATATTTTTGGTTTAAAAATAGTTAATTTAAATTAAAACCATTTTTAAAGAATTTTAAAAGCAAAATAAGAAAACTTTACCTCGTGGTTCGAACTGTGGTCCGTGGTCAGGTCCATGCTGGTCCGTGGGAAGGTGGTGTGGGATGGATGGTGGTGCGAGATGGATGGGGATGCGGGTCTATGAAGACGCGGGTCGGGGACGCGAGAAGGTGGTGCAGGATGGGGACGCGGCTGGTCCGGGATGCTGGGGACGCGGGACTATCCAGGCACCTGTCACTTACGTGACCCGGTGTGGGCATCCAGGGCGAGGCGCTTGTGGACCATGAAACGAGGATAGGCGCTGGGGTGCGTGCTATAGGACGAGGATGCACCGAGACGGGTGGATCCGCGGAACGGGGAGCTAGGACGAGGACGCAGGACTGCTGACCAGGTGGGATCGCCGGACGCAGGACGAACAGTCCTGGCACTGGTCGGATTCCCGTGTTCGGGGTGTCCGTCCGGGGCCTGGGACCGTGGGATGATCGAACCGTGTGTCGATCCGCGATACGCCTGAACCAAAAACACTCGGACACCAAACGGATGCCCGTGACCGGTGCCGTGGTCCGGTGTCTGGGACCCGAAACACTTTTTTTTTTTAGAACTTTTGTTTTCTTCTCTAAAATAAATTTTATAAAATCTGAGAATTCATAAATAAATAGATTAATGAATAACAAAGTTTATAAAATGAAAAATCAAAAGAAAAGAAAAACTCGATATATGGGTTGCCTCCCATAAAGTGGTTGTTTAAAGTCAATTAGCTCGACTCCTTGGGGTTTTTAGACTTTGTAATTGTCTTCTAAAGGCTTGAGGTTGTCCTTAGAATGTAGACAAATGCTTCCACGGTCGTGGTCTTCATCATGTAAATGGAAAGGATGCTTGATTTTAACTTCACTTTTCTCCGAAAGAATGTATCTTGTAACTTTGGATCGAAATTCGGGTGGTGCTGCATAGTAGAAGATGTTTCTATCTATCTTTGGAAAGGACAACCTTTGTAAGATGTAATCCATGATAGCTCTAACAATAGCCAAGAACTGTCTTCCAAGGATGAAAGGTGCTGAGCAATCTTGCGTTCGCCACTTCAAAGTCCGTCGGAACAATGCAATCACTAATTCTCACGGGGCAGTTGTATATTTCACCCAATATGAGTGTTGATGCACCATTAGCGAGTGAAATTCTCATGGTTGAAGGACGAATGTTGGTTATCCTCATCTTTCTCACAAGAGATTCTGACAAAATATTTACTCTGGCTCTTGAATCGAGAAGAGCGGTCTCAAAGATATAATCGTGAATTGAGCAAGGGAAATTGAAAGAACCTGGATCAAGAGTCTTAAGAAGTATCCTTAGGTACCTATAAGAATTCCTATCTTGGTTGAATAGCTCCTCAATCATAAAGTCTTCTTCCATGCTTTGTGTAAAGCATTGTCGTAATGATGGCTTTGTTCTCCAAGCATCATCAAAGGTGAGGGTGGGAGGGAGTTCTCTAACTAGAGAATTGAATACCTCCAACATCTCATCACTTATCCAACTTTTTCTCTTGATAGATCTTTCGCCTAAACAAGCTTTCTCCCGTGGTGTTCTTGTTGAAATTCTCGCCGTAAGTCTTCTTCGAATTGGTTTGGTCATTGTGGGTGTTCTTGGAGCGTCTTTCTCCTCTTGATCAGAGATGGAGAAGTCTTTTTCATGTGGTGTTAAGGTGCAGCAATAGACCAATGGTGTTGGCTCTTCTTCATTCGTTCTAGATTGGTCATTAGCATGAAACGTTTCTTCGATAAGCTTCAAGCGTTCATCAATCTTCTCCTCTATATTTGAGTCGATCTTGTCTTGAATAATTTATACTTTGGTTACGCCTTGAGCAGCGTGGTAGGCCTTGATAGCAACCGTCTTTAGGTTGGAATTAAGCTCATCAACGTCCTCCTTAGTGGACTTAATTTTCCACTCCAAGTCATCGTACGAATCGTCGAACTTATACTTGATATTGATGATATCGGTCTTGTCTTCTTGAAGATCCCTTGGATGTATGTTTTAAACTTCTTCAAGCTGACTAAAACGAGTCTCAATAGCTTCAAATTGGTTAGCAACGATCTCGAATCTCTTCCCAAGAGACGAATTCATGGATTTAATGGTTGATTCGATCTCATGAAGGGCGTTTTTGGTGTCCTCCATGAACTGTTGCATCAAAGCTTCAAGTTGTTCTTCTTGATGAGTTGAAATGGGGCAGCCGTGGGGCTGTGGAGGTGGATTCGGTTGTACATGATGGTGATGGTCACGTCCTTGAGTCTCCCAAGATGGTTGTTATTGATACAAGGTTGGATTGTACCAATTTTTGTACGAAAAATGCGGTTGATAGAATTCATGAGGCATAGGGATGTAATCCCCATTAGATCTCCTTCTTGGCGTCATCTTCTTAGAGTTTTTTGGTGTGATGTTCCATTGATAAATACCTCAAACACACTTAAATAAAAAGAAACAAAAAACGAAATTAGCAAAAAGGAAGAAACAAAAAGGAAAAAAAAAAACTTAGGCTTATTCTTTATCAAAAATCTATAGGTAAGCGAACTAGTTCCCGACAACGGCGCCGAAAACTTGATGCCGTCTAAAGTAGGCGATGCAAAATAGTTTTAAATTTATAAACCCTAATATGCAAGTGCACAATTGACAATTGTAGTACTTAGGGGTCGATCCACAGGAGACTATGTTGTTACGCTATAAATCTATATGATGCAGAATAAGCTAAGAGAAAATATATTTGCTTTTTGGGGTTTATGATGAAACGAGCAAAGAAAGAAAATAAATGGATAGATAAATCAAAATACGCAAGATAAAAGCAATTAAAAGGAACTAATGCGACATGCTCTACACTGGTTTTTAAAGAGATGCAACTAGTGTTCTAGAACTCAAATCAGTATGGTAGAATCATTCCACTTTCGTGGCTCCAAAACCTATAAATCAAACCCTAATAGACTCGGCTTTCACGTGGTTATTACAAGGTGAATTACGCTGTAAGATTGAGATTGGATTGTTCATTAAATTCATTAACTAACCTTTCGAATTGTTAAGACGCCTAACCTATCAAATACTAGATCCGATCGGTGCAAAAGCTTTTGGAATTGGCACCAATCTAAAATCGGTCACTAGGTAGCTAATATAGATCACACCTTGAGTGAAAATAAAGATAGAGAATCAATCTAGAAACAAACTAAATAAAGATGTAAAAGATGCAAGAAAAGAAGTTTAAAATAACTTTATATCAAACATACAACTACCCTACATGTTATAAAACACGGAGCAACTAAATAAATTGATAAAACAGTAGATTCGTGCTAAGTATGGGCTCGGCATAGGTGGATCTCGAAGCACAAGGCTTGAGAAGAACACCATGGCCTTCATCGCTCTTCTACAAAAGATAAAGATGAAGAACTAAAGGGAATAACGAAAATACATGTTTATTATTGACTTGTTGTGCCTAGGGCTGCTCTCCTTCTCTCAAGAGGCTAAAATTAAATATATATATATATATAGGTGTATGAAGAGGTTCTAGGTCGGCAAAGACTCTAGGGTTTCAGTTCATGCAAAAACGTCTTTTTGTCGATAAGTGCGCATAAGTGGTCATGGCACTGGACGGTGTCACCGGTCATGTGAATTGTTCCGGGGTCTGGCTCAAAATCATCTTCTTGTACTTGGCTTCAGTTAAATGAGCTGGCCCATGGGTTTTTTTGGTGCTTAGACCCATCTTGGACTTGATTCTTCTTCTAGGTAGAATGACATGTCTTCAGTAAAACTTGAATAACTTCCACACTACAACTTCATTTGATATAATTCCAACTCTATTGGAAAGCTGACTCAAAGGGTTATCTCCATATGAAGTTTCATTGCCGTTCAAGTTGATTTGGTCCTCATTCCGTGGCTAAACTTTGGATGGTTAACTTCTGTCCAACTTGGGAAATTGTGAAATCTTCAACTTTGAGAACTTGGTTTGACGCTTTTGACCTTGATAAGTTGTTGTAGGATAAAGAATGCTCATTTTGCTCATTTTTACTCTCTTTTTGATGATTTTACCTATATGACTCTTCAAAACCAAGTATACGAGAAAACTACCTCTTTTAATAGAAAAGCTTATTAAATAGTGTATAAAATAGATAAAAGTAGGTTGTAAAAGTGGTAAAATACCGGGTATATCATTGTTTGGACGCAGATTGGGGCTATTGTCCAACAACACGACGGTCCACTTCAGGCTACTGCATCTATCTTGGTGACAACTTGATATCTTCGTCCTCCAAATGCCAATAAACAATCTCTTGTTCTAGCGCCAATGCCAAGTACTGTGACGTCGCTAACGCTGTGGCAGAAACAACATGGTTACATACTCTATTACTTGAGATAAAGATCCCATTAGAACACGCTACGATCAACTTTTGTGACAATCCATTTCATTACCAACGGATGAAACACGTTGTGATTGACATCCACTTTGTACGTGAAAAGGTTGCTATAGGCGAGGTTAAAGTGCTCCACGTTCCATAATCTCGACAGTTTGCCGACATCTTTACAAAAGGTCTTCCATCACCGTTGTTTCTCGACTTCTAGGACATTCTTAGCATTCGATCTTTCGACGCTAAGACTGAGGGGGAGTGTTTGAGTTTATACAAAATTATGTAAATAACCTTATGTAAACTATGACACCCTAGTTTTAGAACATATATGATATATGCGGTATATGCGGAAAGGCTTAAAAGAATTGATTTGGCTACCTATGTCACCAAATTGCACTTATCTTTTCGGTCACATGTCTTGTGAGAACTCCAGAGTTAAGCTGCTTGAGCAAGAGTAGTTTAAGGATGGATGACCTACTGGGAAGTCATTTCCAGGACCGTGTGAGTGAGGTCAAAAACACAGAAAAAATCGCGTGGTGATTTGTAGGGTCAGTAAACATGACTTCCAAGCCTCCCGAACTAACTCACCGACCGTCTGACATGGGTGGACCCATGGGCCAAGAGTGGATGTGGGGGCCATTGGGAGAAGAGAATTTCTCTCGAGGAGATGAGGATTTCCCCTACGGCGGCGGTCGGGGCGTTATAAGTGGTATCAGAGCGAGTCCTGACATCTGTGAAGAGTCAGATTGTCGGTGTAATGATCTTGGTATACGCAACAAGGACATTGCGATCTGTTAGTAGGGGTGATTGTGATACCCCGGTTTTAGAGCATATATGGTATATTCGATATATGCGGAGAGACTTAAAAGAATTGATTTGGCTACCTATCTCACCAAAGTACACTTATCTTTTCGGTCACATGTCTTGAGAGAACTCCAAAGTTAAGCGTGCTTGAGCTGGAGTAGTTTAAGTCATTTCCAGTACCGTGTGAGTGAGGTCAAAAACACGGAAAAATATCGCGTGGTGATTTGCAGGATCAGTAAACATGACTTCCGAGCCTCCCGGACTAACGCACCGACCGTTTCACATGGGTGGGCCCATGGGCCGAGAGTGGACGTGGGACCCATTGGAAGATGTGGATTTTTCTCGAGGGGAAGAGAATTTCCGCTACGACAGTGGTCGAGGCATTACATAAGCAGGGGCGGACCCACACTTTAAACATTGTGGCACGTGCCACACACTGATTATTACAAATAAAAATTATAGCATTGCGACTTAGTTGTGCTAGCTCTGGTTGTCTACGAAAATAAGTTGTGTTTTTTGAGATAGTGAGTTCGAATTCAATTATATGTCTTTTCTGTGTTCAGTTTTTTTTAAAACAAACTTTTGTTTCTTTAATTTTAACCTTTCCAAAACTGTGTATATATACCTTTTGATGATGATCATCTCTTTTTTTTTGGCATATATATATATATATATATATATATATATATATATATATACTCTTTTTTTTCAGTCAATATTTATATGAAATAGCAATTAAACTAATAAAACTAAGTATATTATACACAATATATAAATTTATATTAATACTATTAAAAATGAATAAACATCTTTTTTTTTTTTTACTTTTATAGTTTGATTCACATTTAAAAAAAAAATCCAAAATTAGACATAAATTGTGATAGTTTACGGAGTACTTTTTTAGGATCATATTGTGTTTTAATTATTGAAATTCTATTTAATATATATATATATATATATATATTGTGCCCATATTAAATTGTTTTCTGGATGCACCACTGTATGTAAACCCTAGAGAATGTCTTGTACCCTATTTATACGTTACCTCAATAATACAAGCCGAGAAGGAGACTTATTCATTCTTTTATTATACATATATATAAATTTTCCTGGCATTAATAAATGATGTGGTTAAATTCAAATTTATGTGGTTCCATGCCTAGTGATATGCCCAAATTAACCTAGAGGTTCTCTCTCAAATTAAGAGATTAGTTGCAGTACTTTAGGTATCGAAATCCACGGGGAATAAGATTACATAATAAATTTAAATGCTCGAATTATGCTAAGCAAGATGATATGAATGAGAAAAATAAGTAAATAAAACAAGCAGTAATAACGGTTGTAAAATCAACTAAAATAAAGGTCAGGCACAGGGAAATCTCAGGTGAATCCAAATTGCAGATATGAATAGATAGTTAGAAATTATAAAGCACATTTCTTAAACTTGAAACACTAATGTAAAATCAATCAGTTATCGCTGCAGAGATATGTCAAAATCCTAAAAAGCCAACCGTCCTTGCGAATCCTAACAATTTAAACAAGCATTAATATAAGGTTCAATTGTTCACAAAACCCTAAACCAAATTTCCTTGCAGATAGGAATTTTCTCATCAAAGACTAGTGCTAGCAATTAATAACACTGTCGTGTTTACCAATTAACCTAAAATCAGATTCTAGGTAGCTAAGCTAGAATAAGTAATAAACTCAAGTCAAGATGAAGAACTCTAATGATTTGATCCTAACAATTAAATTAAATCTAGCAATTCATCAAACACCTTTGAATAACCTAACCTAACAAGAGATCTACTCAGACATGACGAATGAAGCAAACATCATATTAATTATAGATATCTCTTAAAAGTTGATAAACTAAAGTATAAGCCTAAACAATGCCTGCAAATACGTATTTATAAGGTCTTAAAACCGTCATAGAACATAATTGTAAACATCATAAATTTATGGGCAAAAACGGCAATCTTCCAAAACTTGATTTTGGCTTGTGCGAAACAGGCGTCGATCGACATCAAGTCTGATTTTACAAACCGAATTTGATACTTTGACGTCTTCTTCCGCAATGCTCCAAAAAGATCAACTAAACATCAATTATGCTCCAAATGTCCAATAACATGTAAATACTCTAAAACACTAGAAAAACACATAAAAGACTATATAAAATATACTTAAATCATGGTCAAAAATGGATAAAAACCATGATATATCAATTCCCCCAGACTTAGCTTTTTGCTTTTCCCTAAGCAAAACAAATATACTTACTCCTTTAGAAACCACATACATGCAAAGTTAATCTGGTAATACTTTGATGTGTCCCTAGAAGCTTAGCAGTCCTCCAGATTGATTCCAAACATGTTAGAGAAACTCAGACTTTCCGTGCAAACCCCTATCATTTATTTAGGTGCGGTCTCATCAAGGGAATATTGATTTCTAAACCTTCTAGATTCTTTCTCTTCATTTAACACTTTCTTGCGTTTCACCCTCTCTCTTTCCTCCGTAATTTTTTAATCCAATTAAGGATATCATAAAGATGCATGCCATTTTTCCTTCACCTTTTCTTTGATTTTAAGAATTTTTTTTTTCATTGCACTTTTCTGCTTGAACAGTACTTTTCTATAGACTTTTTATTTCCTTGGCATCTCTATGAATTCTCTAGATCAGTGCTCATTACTGTTGTTTCTTGTGAGAAGACATGGTCATGAGGCTTTTTCTTTCGATCTAGGATAGTTGTATCATCATCAGGAACAAGTTTTAAGAGCGGTCGTTCCTCGCTTTCTAGTGTTGAAAGATGAATCAAGTTCTGCGATTACCAACGCCCAAGACAAGAAATTATAGTTCAATAGGGGCGGGGTATGCAACATCCTTTCTGGCGTTCTCCAGAAATCTGAATTCGCTCTGTTGAACCGATCTACTTGCAGTTACCCACCTTGTAAAACCAACCAACTTGCATTGTAATGGTCCATTGAGTGATGTTCAAAGAAAGTATAAGGGGAGTTTTGATCCGAAATTTTTTAAAATTGACTCTTAAAGCTCAAAACAGAAAACAATTGTTAGCAACTAGCTTCCCCAAACTTAAACGACACTGTCCCCAGTGCTATTAAAGCCTGAATTTGATGAAATAAAAGAAAAAAATGAAACAAATTGAAAATTAAAGAGAAAAAACGTAACCTGGACGTGGTGTCAATCGACACCTATGTATTTTGCTTGTGTCGAGCGATCTGATCACTCCTGTCGCTCGACATAGGATCTTAAAGTTCGTCCTCACGTTTTATTCTCCTAAAAATCAACACCAAAAACAAAAACAAACATAAAATTGCAAAAGAAAAAAAAAATAGATAATTAGACTCACAAGTGGGTTGCCTCCCACTAAGCGCTTGTTTTATGCCATTTGCTTGACTGTGTCGAGGAACTCAGATGTCAGGTGGATCAGCACTCTTCCATGGAATAATTCTAGGAAAAAGTTTCATCGTCTTTTGCATCATTTCTGGAACAGCTACTTCTCCTTTCTCCTTTAGCTCATGAGGAATGATAATTTTGATTTTTGCAAAAGGTTTTGAGGCTCTTTTAGTCTTCACCTTGCTATGATTCACCTCTTTTATACACGTCTTAGGTATTCCTGCAAGATCATCAGAAGAAAAACCAAGTATTCGACGAGAAACTCGTTGCTTGCATAAGCGTGTAAATTTTTTTTCATCCTTTAAATATATATTGACGAAATCACGAGTTTTAAGTTCAGGAAGTGCATACCTTTTCTCAATGGGAGGTTCGTGGGTTGGGAGATATGGAATGGTTTGTTCAGCGACAGATGATGGACTAGTATCCAACTCCTTGATTGAGTCTTCATCCACAGAAAAAGTTTGACCATCGATGGTGGATTATCTTCTTGTCTTTTCGATGTCAAAATCCATGACAACATCACCTAAATCAAGCTTGATTTTCTCTTTCCTCACATCTATTGTAGCACCCATAGTAGGTAAGAAGGATCTTCCTAGGATAAAAGGGTCTTGAGGCCCTTCATCGTATTCTAAAACAACAAAGTTTGTTGGAATTATGCAGTCTTGAATCTTGATTGGTATATCCTCTAAAATACCTTATGGGATTCTCTTGGATCGATCAACTAAGATAAGTGAGATCCTAGTGGCCTTGAAATAAGTCATTCCAAGTCTAATAGCAACAGACAATGACATCAAGTAAATACCGGATCCAAAATCACAAAGAGAATGAGTGAAACTTCTTGTTAAGATTGAGAAATTGTGCATAAAGTTCCCTAGATCCGGTAGCTTGACTGGAATCCAACTCTGAATCATCGCGCTAACCTCTTCAGAGACCATCACTTCCTTCTTCTTCTTCTTTGGAACTGGAGTTGTGTTCAAGAGAATCGCTCTAATATCTCTAGTAAGAAGTGCTCCTTCCTCAGGACTTATACAATTTGCAACCATCCTCTTGACGTACCGTCTTAGCGCAGGTGAAAGCTTGATTGCATCGACCAAAGGCATCTCAATCGTGATCTTGTCTATCATCGCCTTGCAAATGGCTTCCTCAACCTCTTGTTTAGACCTTCTCGCTCTGGGGAATGGAACCTTAGGCTTATAAACTTGCTCCCCTGCATTAAACGACGATTTTGCAAAATCTGAACCTTTTTACAGGGGGTGTCGATCGACAGTGGCTTGGTGTCGGTTGACACTAGCATTTGAGGTCAAAGTCTGGGTCGGGTTTTTATGGGGTATCGATCGACACACTTCCTCAGTGTCGATCGACACTAGCTCTTGAATTCCAAAATCATGAATTTCTTTAAGTATCGATTGACAGACATCCTTAGCGTCGATCGAGCTGCAACTTCAAAATCATTCTCAAGCTCTCCGAAATCATCCTCGTTCTCCACTATAACGACATTGCAAACATGCTTGGATCCAGCTGTTTGAGCCACCTGAACATCCAGCTTCTTGACATGAGTGCTCAATGCTTCAATCTTTCCATCCAAATCCTTGTAAATGGCATCCATCTTCCCATTGAAGCTTATTGTCATCTTCTGCTGTCCTTCTAGGATTTGCTCCAACATAGACTTCATCTCATTATCCTTTTCAGGAGGCTTCTGGTAAGACAAAGAACCGTAGTTCTTAGTGTAGTTGTTGCTGCTCTGAAATGGCTTATGATAAGACGAACCATAGCCTTGCTGATTGTTGAATCACTGAAATCAGTCCCATTGATTTAGTTTACTCTTTTTCATTTCATAAGTCTTCACCTCTTGAGCAAATTGAACAGATTTCTTACCTACTAGAAGACTATGCATAGAGTCCAACTTAGCATTCACCTCAGCTAATTGCTTTCCACCATCCTTGTTTTCGCTCAGCTTCTTCCTCTCAAAATTGGCATTTTTCGTGCTATTACTTGAAGCCAAGTTCTCGATAAGAACAATTGCGTTCTCTGGAGAGTTGGTGTTGAAGTTCCCATTACTCACAGCATCTAGAGCCATCTGGTACCTCCAGTCTACTCCTTTGAAGAAAATGCCTTGCAATTGCACATCGGTGAAGCCATGGTGAGAACATTCTCTTTGGTAGGACTTTAATCGCGTCCACGCATCCCTGAATGCTTCTGTCGGATTTTGACAAAATGAAGCAATCTTTCTCCTTAGATCCTCAGACCTCGCATCATCACAGAATTTGTTCACGAACGCATTCTTGGTGTCCTCCCAAGTAGTCAACTATCCTGGTTCAAGCTGCTTCGGCCAGTAAGACACATCCCCACTAAGAGAGTATGGGAATAGCTTGTAGAAGAGGTAGTCGCTGGACACACCGTTAGCGTTGATGCTAGATGCTAAATCCTCGAAGTTCTCGATGTGGTCCTTGGGATGTTCGTGAGTAAGACCATGGTAAGGATTACGTCTGGGCAAAAAACACGAAAGCGAAAACCGAACCCGAACCCAAACCAAAAAACTCGAGTTTGGTTCGGTTTCGGGTAGTGCCTATTACCCGAATGGTTTCTATTCTCGTCAGGTTTCGGGTTCGGTTTCAGGTTTGTGTATACCCGTGTTAACCGCGGTTAACCAAAATACCCGAATACTAATTACAATAATACCCAAAATTTCTTCACTAGTCATCCGAAAAATATTTGGTTTTAAATTGGGTATTTCTGGTTTTTCGGGTTTTAAAACTGGATAATCCGGTTTGAAATTGGGTATTTCGGGTTTTAAAACCGGAAAATCCAGTTTTAAATTGGGTATTTTGGGTTTTAAATTGGGTATTTTGGGATTTAAAACCGGAAAATCCGGTTTTAAAATTGGGTATATCGGGTTTTAAATTGGTATTTCAGGTTTTTTGGGTTTTAAAACCGAAAAATCCGAAAACCGAATGGTATTAATCGAATACCAATTATTATTCGGTTTTTACGGGTAACACGAAAACCAAACCGAACCCGAGTATACCGAAACCGAAACCGAACCAATAATCCTGAAAACCCGAATGGTGTTCATATTCATCAAACTGAAAACCCGAATACCGAATAACCCGACCCGAAACCCGAATGGGTAACCGATAGCCCAGGCCTATTAAGGATGTTGAACTACCAAGCTGAAATAAGTATGCTTCAGCTCGAAATCATTCCTCTGGAAGGTAGGCAGCTCGATTCGCATAAAACTGGTCTGGACGATCGTAATCTCCCAAGGTGCGTCCGCGCTGAACATTCGCGTTGTCCCTCAACAAATTTTGACGATTTTGTAGCTTGTGTCGATCAACACCTAAGTTCTCTTCACGTCGATCGGCATCCTCTTCTTGTCGCTCGACGATCACATTACCATCGACATCGATCCCTGTCCTTGCTCTTTGTATCTTAATCCTGTCGGATCACGCATGATTCCATCGAATACTTCTCTAGCAACCATATTAGCCTCTCTGACTGCTCTTCTGTTCTCACATTCTAAACGCGCTAGTTCCTGAAGATCGTGTTCAACTAACTCTTTACCTTTGTTGCTTCTGGTGGAGCGATTAGTCATGCACCTCAAACCACAAAGTTAAAAGCGAGTTTAGTAAAACAAAATTAAAAACTTCGACAAAATTTTAATGATAAAAATCTAATGGTTTAGATTCCCCGGCAACGGCGCTAAAATTTGATATGCTCAAATTAACCTAGAGCTACATTCTCAAATTAAGAGATCAGTTGCAGTACTTCAGATTACACAATAGATTTAAATGCTCAAATTATGCTAAGCAAGATGATATGAATGAGAAAAACAAGTAAATAAAACAAGCAGTGATAACGGTTGTAAAATCAATTAAAATAAAGGTTAGACACATGGAAATCTTAGGTGAATCCATATTGCAGATATAAATACATAGTTAGGAATTATAAAGCACAATTCTTAAACTTGAAACACTAATGTAAAATCAATCAGCTATCGCTGCAGAGATTATCTATGTCTAAATCTTAGAAAACCAACTGTCGTTTTGAATCCTATCAATTTAAACAAGTATTAATATCAGGTTCAATTGTTCACAAAGCTCTAAACCAAATTTCTTTGCAGATAGGAATTTTGCTCATCAAAGACTAGTTCAAGCAATTAATAACAATGTCTTGTCTACCAATTAACCTAAGATCAGATTCGAGGTCGCTAAGCTAGAATAAGCAATAAACACAAATCAAGATAAAGAACTCTAATGATTTTATCCTAACAATCAAATTGAATCTATCAATTCATCAAACACCTTTGAATAACCCTAAACCTAACAAGAGAACTACTCAAACATGACGAATGAAATAAACATCATATAAATTATAGATATCTTTTAAAAGTTGATAAAATAAAGCATAAGCCTAAACAATGGCTGCGAATACATATTTACAAGGCCTCAAAACCGTTATAGAATATAATTGTAAACAACTAAAATTTCTGGGCAAAAATGGCATTCTTCGAAAACTTGATTTTGGCTTGTGCGAAACAGGTGTCGATCAACACCAAGTCTGATTTTGTAATCTGAACTTGACACTTTGACGTCTTCTTCTCCAATGCTCCAAAATGATCCATTAAACATCAATTATGCTCCAAACGTCAAAGAACTTGTAAAGACTCTAAAACACTAGGAAAACACATAAAAGACTCTATAAAACGGACTTATATCATGGTCGAAAATGGGTTAAAACCATGATATATCACCTAGACTTTTGGATATACAAGCAAATTATAAAAAATTATCATATTAAAACAAGCCATATGTGCTAATTTTCATGGATAATGCATCCCACTATCCAACATCTACCAAGATAAACAAAAGAAACACTTCTTTACCCATACAAAAAAAAGTATTACTTTTTTAATATAATTTATGTTTTTTTCCGTTCAAACATAAAATTTATTTATCAAAAAAAAAAAAATTATAAATCCAGTCTTAAACCGAATAAGCAAGTATGTAAAAGCCATAAAAAGCAGAGCAACACAAGATTATGGTTTAAAAAAGAGATGTAAGATGTGGTAATCCTTGAGACTGAGTTCCAACGAGCTAGTCCTTCTCCTTCGTTACCTACTTAGCGATCGTGAGCTTGGAGACGGTTTTGCATTTCCTTATGGATTAACTGAGCAGTGAACTCCACAGAGCGGTGAGGTTGGTTATGGATTCTACCATTTCTTTCCCTTCATATCCAATTTATGCTCTTAATTAACAACTGAATTAAACTCCGGGTTATATATATATATATATATATATTATATGTGGGTTTTCAATAAAAAAAAACCTCCCAAGTATTGTTTTATCCATTTTAAACTCCTCAACTAAATTATTAATGTGAAAACCCTCAACTAAAAGATTTTAGTGAATCCTCTTACTATTAAAAGGGAAATGGTTTTATTGAAAGTGCTTAGTTGTTTTAATTCTATAGGTTTATTCTTAAAAAAATTATGACATGGAATGATGAGATGTCTTTAAAAAAAGATGACATGGCTTAAAAATAATTAGATTAATAGTTATTTTTAATTGGAAAATAATTAAATAAAAAGCAAGAATAATTGTATTTTCTAAATGATATGAACACTATTATTATACAACAAAAGAATAATATGAACGTATACCTTTTTAAATGTGGAATACCTACAAGCACCAAACTCTTTCCGCGAGCTCGCCTAGACATAATAAGGCAGGGTAATCGAGGTTTAGCTTAGAGAAAAGTTATAAAATTTAGGCATAGTTGTTGAGCAAATAATCTGAATACAGAAACATGTGTAACGTACAATTCTTGTGCGCGTTCAGATCTTTAACGCATCTGCAGAAGAGAAGGAGATAGTTCCTAATTGCTCATGGAACGCTATGCTTGAGACGAAGGAGAAGAAGCGTTGGTTTTGTGAGCGGTGACTTTGTGATTATAGGTTTAGACAATAACAAAACAAGCTTTGGCGTCATTATTATTATTTTAATACATAACTTTCTCAACTACAAATAATAATTAATAAACATAGCACATAATTTAGTTTGTTAAATCCTCATCACTAATATACGACACTAATTTTAATTCTTCACTAATAATAAACATAGCTTATAAATCTCGGTTGTTGTTAATAAAGTCAACAAAATATTCACACACAAATCTATGATATAATCTTAATATTTAAGTTAAATGTAAACAAAAATAATCTTTATTATTTGTTCTGATCAGTTGAGAACCAAACGGATATCCCAAAGAATAAATGAATACTCAAGAACAAAACAAATTAATCTTTATGTTAGTTAATTTCTTCTATTTTCGTTTATAATATATTTTTATTAACCAAATCGTTATTCACCTATTTTCGGTTTTAAGAAATGCAACCTTTATTCAGAGATTAAGCTTGGTATCGGTTCTGGAATTAATTTTTGTTTGGTTACGTTTAGCTCTAATACAATTACAGTTTGTTTTGGTATTTATTTACTAAAGTGTATCATTTCTACCAATTTGCCAAGTTATTCCTTTATTTAAAGGAAATTACTTGGTTAATAATTCATGAGTGCGTATTCTTTCTTTTAAGATCCTTGAAAATCTATGTAAATAGTTATTTTATGCTTTTCATAGTGGTATGGACTCCAGATTTTGTATTTGATAATAATTTATATTGTTATATCTCTCATATTTTTTTTTTTGGGAGGAGTCGAAGCTTAATGATCAGATAATCATGCTTCGTATTTTAAGAAATTATTCATAACATTTGCCTAACAGGTGTTATCATTTTGTCATAAAACGAAGAGAAACGTGTTTGTTTGCAAAGTCTATAATAAACATGTTTGTTTATTTGCACATGTTTGTTTAGTTGTTCTACTTTTAACTTTTCTATAAAATGTTTATGGGTTTGATTTTTTGTTAACAAAATCTTAACTGGTGTTTTTCATTTTTTGTGAATCAGATGTCAAACACACATCTAGAGGATAAATCCAGGTTTAACAATATCATATAAATCTTACACTTTTTGCTTTGAGCACAATCACTTTTTTTCTAATTCCTTAACTAAAACCCTATTTGTACTTGTGTTGATGGAGTCGAGGTTGGATAGTTACTCTTTTATTTTAAAAAGAAATGTTGGAGATCCATACTCGCTCAATAAAGAAAACTCAAACGCCATATCAGTGGAAACTCACACGGGAATGGATCGTTTCCGTATGTAATATATTTTTTGGATCTCAAATTCTTTACTGAATATTTCGATCATTCCAATGCCGATGAAGAAAAATGGTATTTTATAATCTACTGTTTGTTTAATTAATTTGGTTTAGTTTCCTTTTAGCCTTTAAGATATAAAGCTATCAAGAATGTGCGGATAATGATAAGGTTATGCATGTGGAGTAAGTTGTTGAAGCTTCCAAATCAACATGAATGGGCCAATGAATGTATCGGGGAGTTACGATTTGGTCTTCTATATATAGTCTTTATGTGTTATCCTTTTGTTATTTGGTGTTACAGATATCTGGTTCTAGGTTGTGATTTGCATGAAAACTTGAAAAGTTTCTGATGTTGGATACATATATGTAACCTTGTGATAGGTTGTGAAGTTAAGCACTAAAACAAAGTTCATATCTTATTTAGGGGATGCGGACCCACGTTTAACACCTTCGAAAAAAATAAAAAGAAGATTAAACACAAGAAGAAACAATTTACTCGAAGCATACTTTGGAATCATTTTGTTGACCTTAAAGCTACTTAAATCATGTACTTTTAGCGTCTTCATTTTTTTTGTAATGGAAAATGTAGTACTTTATATTAATCAAGGATTGCATGAACTTATTTTCTATTGAATCAAATTACGAAGACTAAGAATAAGAAAAAGAAAAACTAGAAGAAGAAGATTAAAAAAAGGTTAGATAACAAAAAAAAAAAACTATGAAAAGAAAAAGAAAACATGCCAAAAACCGAAACAAAATACTATCCAACGCATATTATATTCTACAATAATTTTTAAAACTAACAATCATGCATATTTTATTTTTGATAGATTTATAAATTTCATTATTAAATACTAAAATTAGTTTTTTTGTCTAAAAATATTCATACCCACACACGGTAGGGACTAGTCACCCAGTAAACTTTTAAACTAGGAGCTTAATGAGAAAGATCCCTTAAAGAAAGTTATAATAATTAAAAAAATCCCCTCCTTCGTGTAACATCCGCAACCAGAAACGTGATTTTTGGCACTCGTGTCGAGCGACACAAGGTGTGTGTCGATCGACGCGACGGGACGCGACGGATTGTGGAGTGTCGATCGACACGAAAGATTGTGGAGTGTCGATCGACACGAAGGATTGTGGAGTGTCGATCGACACACTTGGCGTGTCGCTCGACACGAGGATTTCCTGAACTGGGTAATTAACGTGTTAATTACGGGTTTGGCTCGGTTAGCGGTATATATAATACCTAGGGATGCGTGCCTTTTCCCTAGCCAGCGTAATCAGAGAAGAGTGAAAAGTTTTTGAGAAAAAGTTGAGAGATTATTGTTTTCTTGGTTGATTGATGCAAATAAATCAATCCGGAACCTTTTTCTTAGCATCCTAGAGGCGTTAGTTTCTCCGAATGTCGTGTTCTTCGTGTATTTCAATACCGATCAATAGGTTCCCGAGTTAGAGGGTCTGATTCGTATGCCTTTTCGTGTTAATCTGTGTTTCGTTCATCCCTTATTAGCAAAGGTGAGTTCTTGACCATAAGTTTCTAGGCTGTGACGGTTTGTTGATGATTTCATGATGAGTTTGTGATGGATTTCGTGTTTATTGGATCGTGATTATTGTTGTGTGTATTGTGGTTTGCATGGTTTCGATCGTTTGCAGGTTTGTGACTCGTATCGCCCAGAATCGAGTCGTAAGAGGAGAGACTCGGTTCTGATGCGATACAGAGGCGTGTCGATCGACACCAGGAGGGCGTCGCTTGACATGAGTGCAGTAGTCATGTCGATCGACAGCCTTCGGGTATCGCTCGACACGAGCACTTAAGTCGTGTCAATCGACACCTTGCTGGTGTCGCTCGACACGTTGCTGGTGTCGGTCGACACGATCAGTTTTGGTTCAGACATGTTTTATAAATGCAATGTTGTGTATTTGTTGGATTGTGGTAAATATGTTGATGCTTGTAATATTAGCCTAGTCTTCTTGTTATGCATGTAGATGGTATGACCGGCTCACTAAGTATTTATGAAATACTTATGCAACTCTTATGTTCATGTGTTGCAGGTAAAGAAAAAGTGTGAATGCGGAATCAAGGCGTAGTAAGAGGATGATAGGGTTTATGAGTTTTGGTTCTTTAGTCTAGCGAACCAGTTATTTTAGGTTGCTAGTTTATCATTCCTAACTTTGGTTATTGGAATCTGAATGATTGTTTACTGGGATTGATTTGGTTATTTATTTTATTTGATTTTGTTATTTCCTGAGAACTTCTGCATTATGAGAAATATAGTCGTTGAGAGTTAACATTTATGGGGATGTTAACTCGGGCTATTAACCAATAAAAAAAAGTTTGGTTGTTTTATTTGGGTATTAGAGCCTATACGGTTTTAGAACGATATATTGGGATGAATTGTGACTATGTGTTTTGACCTCACTCACACGATACTAGAAATGACTTCCCAGTAGATCACCCATCTTAAAACTACTCCAGCTCAAGCACGCTTAACTGTGGAGTTCTCTCAAGACCTATGACCGAAAAGATAAGTGCACTTTGGTGATATAGGTAGCCAAATCAATTCTTTTTAGCCTCTCCGCATATACTGCATATACCATATATGCTCTAAAACCGGGGTATCACAATCACCCCCACTAACAGATTGCAACGTCCTTGTTGCACATACCAAGATCGTTACCCTGACAGCACACAATTGTCAGGGTTCGCTCTGATACCACTTGTAACGCCCCGACCGACCCTCCCATGGGCCCCCGACCGCCCTCAGGCCCGTGG
The DNA here is from genome assembly GCA_963576765.1 of Draba incana. Lineage (NCBI taxonomy): Eukaryota > Viridiplantae > Streptophyta > Magnoliopsida > Brassicales > Brassicaceae > Draba > Draba incana. Next base: position 24,613,841 of record OY755210.1, on the reverse strand, counting down.
GCCCACCATGTCCGACGGTCGGTGCGTTAGTCTGGGAGGCTCTAAAGTCATGTTTACTGACCCTGCAAATCACCACGCGATCTTTTCTCATGTTTTGACCTCACTCATACGATACTGGAAATGACTTCCCACTAGGTCACCCATCTTGAAACTACTCCAGCTCAAGCACACTTAACTCTGGAGTTCTCTCAAGACTTGTGACTGAAAAGATAAGTGCACTTTGGTGATATAAAAAGCCAAATCATTTCTTTTAAGCCTCTCCGCATATACTACATATATCATATATGCTTTGAAATCGGGGTGTCACAGTAGAGGCCGTGGTCGTGGTAGAGGACCAGTACCCAAGTCTTCGAGTGATTCACATGTGTCAGCGTCTCATACACATCATGTGGGATCTGTGAGTGAGACCACAACGAATGCCAGTGTGGCTTTGGGTGCCAGAATGGGTGCCAGGTTAGCTGGTGGTTGAGTGGGCCTGGTGGGAATGCTGCTCTAGCTCCGGGTCGTGATGATGTCATTGTGGGTTTACTGACGCAGTTGTTAGAGCGGTTTTTGGCGGCAGGTCCGACACCGGCTCCAGGAGGGCCTCCAGTGGCAGAGGCGCAGCCGAGGGCTGCAGTGGTTGAGCACCCGGGAGCTGAAATTGCTGAGCATCCTTCTTATCTAGAGATGATGGGATTAATGCAGAGGATTGGTACACCTTCATTTGCGGGCAGTGTCAGGCCTGGGAAGACGGATGAGTGGCGCTTGAGGCTAGAGCGCAATTTTTACTCGATTCAATGTCTTGCGGACTTTCAGGTGGAGCTGGCTATTCACTATCTAGGTGGGGATGCCCATTTATGGTGGAGATATTCAAGCTCGGAGAGCTAAGTGGACTTGGGGCGAGTTTTTGGTCGAATTTAAAGCCAAGTACTTTCCTCGGGAGATGTTGGGTCGTTTTTAGATGAGGTTTGTGCAGCTGACTCAGGGAGCAAGTGCGGTGTGAGAGTACGATGCTGAGTTCAGCAGACTTATAGTTCATGTTGGCCATAGCATAGAGGAAGAACAGACCCTTATGCAGAGGTTCTTGTAGGGGCTTTGTCTGTGTGTCAGGACGCAGTGCAGAGTTTGCGTCTGAGTTTTGGAGAGCTTTTTAGACAGAGATGGGCACTAAGGTGCATATGAGCACAACTTATCATCCGCAGACTGATGGTCAGTCAGAGAGGACCATTCAAACTTTAGAGGATTTACTCAGGATGTGTGTGCTGGATTGGAGTGGTCACTGGGTTGATCATCAGGCGAGTATTAGGACACCTTTATGCTTGACCCAAGTGAGGGAGAAGAGCATTTTTGGTGCGAGTTTCATTCAGGAATCGACGGAGAAGGTCCGTGTTTTGAGGCTGAACATGAAGGAAGATCAAGATCGGCAAAAGAATTATCCGGAGAAGCGGAGGCGGGAGCTTGATTTTGAGGTTGGAGATCGTGTCTATCTCAAGATGGCTATGTTGAGGGGTCCTACCAAATCCATAGCAGAGAACAGGCTGATTCTGCGGTTTATGGGTCTGTTTTCGGTAGTGGAGCGAGTTGGACCGGTTGCTTATCATCTTGAGTTACCTCTGCTTATGCAGGCTTTTCATAGGTTTTTCATGTTTCTATGCTGATGAAGTACCTACAAGATTCGGAGGAGTTGGTGCTAAGATCCCGGAGGATCTGCAGCCAGATTTTGACGGTTCCGGGAATTTCTGTGAGGATTCAGAAGAGGAGAGTCAAGGTTCACCGTCAGAAGAAGATACTGTTGCTAAGAGTCTTGTGGGATTGTAGCGGTACCGAGGAGGTGACTTGGGAGCCAGAGACAAAGATGAAGCTTAAGTTCAGGAGGTGGTTCGACAAGTAGGTCGCAGTTTGAGCTTTGCTTTCTTTGTGGTCTAGTTTCCGTTGGATGTATGCCGTTTTTGTGGTTTTTGGTTCATGTATTTTTGTTCTGGTGTACCGACTTTACATTTATTTCAGAAATTTATAAGATGGAGTTTGCCTTATTTATTTTTCGTGTTTAATAAGATAGGTTGTTCTTATTATTATTGATATTTCGGAGTAGGAAGTGTCGTGTCTTAGACCATTTGAGGTAGTTCTAGTCAGTAGGTGCTTAGAGGCGTTGAAGAATTGATTACTCTAGGGGCTGCGGTCCTGAATAACTCAGTTATTTTTGGAGATGTGAGTTCTCCAGAGGAGATATGAGTTCTCCTATATACTTATTTGGGATGTGAGTTCCAGAATAAGTAATGAGGGATGTGAGTTCTCTCGGGGGGATGTGAGTTCCCCAGATATCATTAGCTGGGAGGATGTGTCCCGAGAGTGCGAGCGGTATGTTTTCTTGATAGGTCATAGGATGCGTTCGATTGGTATCAGGGTGTGAAATGAGTTAAGAGTAATTAATGTCTGAAAACGTAAGTAAGCATGAGACTGGATGTGGGCCTCGGAGATAATGAGTTGAGCTCGGATTGTTTGACCAAATAGGGTCAGTGTGTCGGTCTTAGTGGGCATTTTTGTTGGGATTCGAGGTCAAATCCATATTAGTGGGGAAGAATTGTAAAATCTACGAACCAGAAACGTGATTTCTGGCACACGTGCCGAGCGACATAAGGTGTGTGTGTCGATCGACACGAAGGATTGTGGAGTGTCGATCGACACACTTGGCGTGTCGCTCGAGACGAGGATTTATTGAATCGGGTAATTAACTTGTTCATTATGGTTTTGGCTCGGTTAGCGATATATATAATACCTAGGGCTGCGTGCCTTTTCCCTAGTTGTCGTAATCAGAGAAGAGTGAAAAGTTTTTAAGAGAGAGTAGAGAGATTGTTGTGTTCTTGCAAAGAAATCAATCTGAAACCTTTTTCTTAGCATCCTAGAGGCGTTAGGTTCTCCGTGTGTCGTGTTCTTCGTGTGTTTCAATACCGATCAGTGGGTTCCAGAGTTAGAGGGTCTGATTCGTGTACCCTTTCGTGTTAATCTGTGTTTCGTTCATTCTTTTATAGCAAAGGTGAGTTCGTGACCATAGGTTTCTAGGCTATGACGGTTTGTTGATGATTTTGTGATGAGTTTGTGATGAATTTTGTGTTTATTGGATTGTGATTATTGATGTGTGTATTGTGGTTTGCATGGTTTCGATTGTTTGCAGGTTTGCGACTCGTATTGCCCATAATCGAGTCGTTAGAGGAGAGACTCGGTTCTGATGCGATACAAAGGCGTGTCGATCGACAGCCTTCGGGTGTCGCTCTACACGAGCACTTGAATCATGTCAATCGACACCTTGCTAGTGTCGCTCGACACGACCAGTTTTGGTTCGAAAATGTTTTATAAATGCAATGTTGTGTATTTGTTGAATTGTGGTAAATATGTTGGTGCTTGTAATGTTGCATGAGCTTGCTTTTTACACATGTAGATGGTATGACCGGCACACTAAGTATTTATTGAATACTTACGCAACTCTTATTGCCATGTGTTGCAGGTAAAGAAAAAGTATGAGTGCGGAATCAAGGTGTAGGAAGAGGATGGTGGGGTTTATGTGTTTTTGTTGTTTAGTCTAGCGAACCAGTTAAAACAGTGGGATCAAAAATAAGGTGATGGGCCTTGAATGGCAAAGCATGTCTATTATTTTATTTCCCCTAACACAACGTAAGTTCGTGTACGTTACATCTCCCCATTAATTGCGTTAATTACTCCGCCAAAGCACATTTCTCATTTATGATTCACTTGACACTTTTTTTTTTTTTAGTATTGTGTTTCATTTTTTTTGGGTGAATCACCGGAGACGAATCTCCCAGATATTATTAAAAAAGCAGAAACAATAACAAAATAACTTGTCTTGACCAAGAGTGTCCAGCGACATCCTCTTGCAAGAGCGAAACAACATCTAAAGGAACAGAATCAAAACTATGAAAATCAAACGGTAAAGCAAACGCATAGTTCGCTAATCCATCGGCTAGACGATTAGCTTCCCTGTACACATGAGAGATACGGACTGACGAGTCTTTTGATAAATATTCATGGCACAATCGTACCAGGAAAGACTGCGACTGACCAGTATTGTGTTTCATAATAAGTATTCTATTCGTTTTAACTTTTAAAATGTACGTTGAGGTTTTTTAAATATAAGATAGGAAAATTGGCATCAAATTAGTATTTTAATATTTAATTAAATATCTAACATGACCTAAATCATAATTTAGTATCTGACAATTTACCTGCATTAAAATCTGGTTATACCCATAGATTAGTATGTATATTTGTATAGTTGACTATTATTGGGTATTGTCTATATATATATTATAATGAACTATTCTTTCCATTTATGTTTAATATAGTGAACTATGTAAATTTGCATAGTTGATTACAACTATTTATTGTGCTTTTGTCTCTTTACTGGCCAAAGAATACTGTTTATATAAATATAGTGAACTATTATAGTAAACTAACATGTATATTTAGCAGACTATCATTGGGCATTGTCAAATTTTATAGTGAACTATTATTTATTACTAGGTAACTCACCCGCGTTACACGCGGATAAACTATTTATATTATATTTTTAAATTTGATATCTTAAAATGTGAAAATTTTTATTGGTTTTGATCTTTATTAATGACATTATTGTCACATCATCGACGATTATAAATTTTTAGAAGTTTAGTTTTTACTATATTTTATTATTTTATATACGTAGACATGTAGTCATTTAATACATTGAAATGTATAATATTAATATAAAAATATTGAATCATAAATAGACAATCTTCGAAACAATTAATTTGAATATTATATTCAACAACCATCTTTTAAAATTTGGAATAGAGTGGAAACACCCTTGGTCCAATGGTTTATTGAAGGTTTACGCATGCTTTTACACTAAAAGGTATGAGGTCCGAATCCTAAAAGATAAAACTATGAATTAAACCCAATACAACAATACTACAATCGTAACAACAAATTAAATATAGCAAGAAAACCTGTTTAAATTAGGAGAATGATCAAAATGTTATTGAGCCTTTCTCCAACCAAATCAATATTGAAAAAAATTATGCCTTTTGGTTTGACGAATGTGCAAGTAGCGTTCAGGAGGTTGATGAACGGCGTATTTCAGGAGTATCTGGATGTCTTTGTGATTATCTTAATAACGATATTCTGGTCTACTGGAAGAGTCCTGAGGAGCACGAGGTGCATTTGTGGTTAGTTCTGGAGAAGCTTCGGGAGCAGAAGCTTTTTGCTAAGTTGAGCAAGTGTAGTTTTTGGCAGAGAGAGATGGGTTAGCTTGGCCATATTGTTTCTACAGATGGAGATTTTGTGGATCCGGCTAAGATAGAGGCTATTCGCAATTGGCCTAGACCGTCTAACGCTACCGAGATCAAGTGTTTTCTGGGTTTAGCAGGCTATTATTGGAGGTTTGTGAAGGGCTTTGCGAGTATGGCTCAGTCGATGATGAAGTTGACCGGGAAGGACGTCCCTTTTTTTGGTCTCAAGAGTGTGAGGACAGCTTTGTGAGGCTGAAGGAGATGTTGATGAGTACACCTGTGTTGGCGTTGCCTGAGCCGAGTAAGCCTTACGCAGTGTACACTGATGCTTCTGAGATTATTTTATGTTGCGTGTTGATGCAAGAGGGTACCCTGAGCGTAATTACCCAACGCATGATCTAGAGTTGGGTGCGGTTGTGTTTACTTTGAAGATTTGGAGATTCAATCTGTATGGTGGGAAAGTTCAGATTTTCATAGATCACAAGAATCTGCAGGATATTTTTACTCCGTCGTTGATGAATGTGAGACAGAGGTGCTGGGTCGAGTTGTTGGCAGATTACGAGTTGGATATCATTTACCATCCTTATAAAGCGAACCAGGTGGCAGATGCTCTGCGTCGTCGGTGAGTGGATTCGGCTCAGGAGTAGGATATTGAGGTGCTTGTTAGCAAAATTGGCACTTTGCGTTTATGTGCTATTTCGCAAGAGCCATTGGGTTTAGAGGCGGCTGATCAGGTAAATCTTTTGAGTAGGATCCGAGTAGGTCAAGAGAGTGATCAGAGTTTGATTGATGCATCGAGTGCAGAGGGTTCTGAGTATCAGGTCTCTTCGAATGGGAAGATTCTTTTTCGTGGTCAGGTTTATATACCCAAGGTTGAGGAGTTGAGGCAGGAGATTCTGCGAGAGGCTCATGCGTGCAAGTTCTTGATTCATCCAGGGGCGACTATAATGTATCATGATCTTAAGCCGTACTAACATTGGGTTGGGATGAAGAGAGATGTGGCTGATTGGGTCACGAAGTGGGATACGTGTTCGTTGGTTAAGGCTGAGCATTGGGTTCCAGGTACGTTATTGCAGAGTTTACCCATTTCAAAGTGGAAGTGGGATATGATTATGATGGATTTTGTGGTATGATTACCTAACTCGCGGACCTATGATGTAAATTGAATTAATGTGAACCGTCTGACTGAGTCTTCGCATTTTCTGGCTATCAAGAAGACCGATGAAGTTGCCATTTTAACTAAGAAATTTGTGAAGGAGATTGTGAGGCTGCATGGAGTGACAGCCAGTATAGTGTCAGATCGGGATCCTAAGTTCCCGTCTGATTTTTGGAGAGCTTTTCAGACAAAGATGGGCACTAAGGTGCACATGAGTACGGCATATCATCCGCAGATTGATTGTCAGTCGGAGAGGACGATATTAATTTTAGAGGAGCTGCTGTGGATGTGTGTATTGGATTGGGGTGGTCAATGGGTTGATCATCTGTGCCTGGTTGAGTTTGCGTATAACAATAGCTTTCAGGGGAGTATTGGGATAGCTCCATATGAGGCGTTCTATGGGAGGCCGTGCAGGACACCATTATGCTGGACCCAAGTGGGGGAGAAGAGCATTTATGGTGCGAGTTTTGTTCAGAAGACGACATAGAAGATTCGTATTTTAAAGCTGAACATGAAGGAGGCTCAGGATCGGCAGAGGAGTTATGCCGATAAGAGACGGAGAGAGTTGGAGTTCGCGGATGGGGTTAGAGTGTATCTCAAGATGGCCATGTTGCGAGGCCCCAACCGATCCATTTCTAAAAACAAGCTGAGTCCTAGATTTATGGGTTCGTTCCCGGTATTGGAGCGAGTTGGACCGATGGCGTACCGGTTAGAGTTACCTCTGGTTATGAAGGCATTTCATAAGATGTTTCATGTGTCGATGTTGAGGAAGTGCCTGCATGAATCATAGCAGTTGGTGGCTACGATCATGGAGGTTCTTCAGCCTGATTTTATGGTTCTGGCGGTTCTTGTGAGGATTCTCGAGAGGAGTGTCAAAGAGTTGCGTCGGAAGAAGATTCCCTTGTTGAGAGTTTTGTGAGATTGCGTTGGTTGCGAAGAGGAGAATTGGGAGCTCGAGGCGAAGATGAAATAGAAGTTCAGGAAGTGGTTTGACAAGCAGGTCACAGTTTGAGCTTTATTTCTCTTTGTGGTTCCAGTTTCGGTTGTTAGCATGTTTTGCTTTGTTGTTGTATTTTTGTTTTTGTTGTAACGATTATACTTTTTGGAGATTTATAAGATGGAGTTTTCTTATTTATCTGTGTGATATAAGATGAGTAGTTCTTATATTTATGTTATGTATTGTGTGGACCGGTGTCTGGTCTTGTTTTGAGATATTTTGGTGTAGGGAGTGTCGAGTTTGACCACGGGAGGTAGTCTAGTCGATAGATGTTTATAGACGTTTTAGAATTTATTACTCTAGGGGTTGCGGTCCCGAATAACCCATTCATTTTCTTTGGAGATGATTAGTTCTCTAGTGAGGATGATTAGCTCTTCAGAGGAGATGATTAGTTCTCATGTATACCCTTTTGGGATGATTAGTTTCCATTTTAAGTATCGAGGGATGATTAGTTCTCTCGAGGGGATGAGTAATTCCATGTGTACCCGGAGCTCAAAGGATGCGTCCTAAGAGTGGATGGGGCATGTGACATCGATAGCTCAAGGGATGCGTCTTGCAAGTGGGAGGAGTGTCAAATGAGTTAATAAATATCTGGAAACAGGCGTATGAACATGAGACTGGACGAGAGCCTCAGAGATCGGGTCTTAGGATCTCGGGGAGTATTGACCGGTTTTGGGTCAGGTTTTGGGTATTTGATACATAATTGTTGGGATTGGAGGACGAATTCAGTTTAGTGGGAGAGAATTGTAACATCCGAAAACCAAATTGTAGGTTTTTGGTGGGGGTGTCGAGCGACACAAGGAGTGTGTTGATCGACACCAAGGTTTGTGGAGTGTCGATCGACACAGCTCTGGGTTTTGCTTGACCCGTAGTCTGCGGAATTGAACCAGATTATTTTAATCGCTGTTTTGGCTCGGTTAAATGTATAGAAACGTGCCTAAGGTTGCATGTTTTTTCTAGCCGTCGAGTAATAATTTCTTAACCAGAGAGATTAGTGAGAGAGAAGAGAGTGTTTTGAACCGTATACTACTGTTGCTGGAATGAAACAGTAGTATTGTTTCAAAGAAATCCTCGAGATATTGCTATTCAAGTTTTAGGCCGTAAGATCGTTGTTCTTTGTGGTTTCGCGAAGGAATCACTTAGATGAATCAATTTCAGTGCATAGAGGTTCTGTTCGGTCGTTCATTCGCTGTCATTTCGTTTTCATTCCTTCGTTTTTAGACTAAGGTGAGTTGTGACCATTGGTTTGTAGGTTATGATGATGAACGTTGCATTTTTGTGTTAATTTGTGCGTGAAACCGTGTAATGATGATGATTGTGGTTTCTGTGGATTGCAATTATGGTATTGTTGTGTTTTCCGTGCAGGTTTGCGACTCGTAATCACCGGAATCGAGTCGGGAGAGGATGAACTCAATTCTGGAGTAATTACTGAGGCGTGTCAATCGACACCAGGAGGGTGTCGCTCGATACGAGGGTTTGATGCATGTCGATCGACACTTTAGTGGTGTCGCTCGACACAGAGTATTTGGTCGTGTCGATCGACACACGGTTTAGATTATCTGAAATGTGTTGATTTCGTATTGTTATGTGTTGTGATGGTTTATAATGATTGTTGCAATGTTATCTGAGCCTGCTTGTTACGTCAGTAGGCGGGATGAGCAACTCACTAAGTATTTATGAAATACTTACGCAACTCTTTTTCCATGTGTTGCTGGTAAAAGGAAAATGTGATCGCGGAATCATGGCAGTAGGGAGAGGATGATAGGATCTCTTTGTTATTGTTTAGTCTAGTGAACCTGGTGTTTAGGTTGCTAGCTTATTTGATGATTATCGAATTCTAGAGGTATCTTGAGTTATTTGATTTATGGAAATTTTATTATTGGATTTTTATACTTGGTATTTTCCGTTGTTTGTTGATAATCGTTGAATTAGCCTTTCAGAATTAATAATTATGAGATTATTAATTCGGGTTAATCATTGTTTTTTTAAAAAAGTGTTGATTGTTTCAATATAAGTTGACAATATTTGACAAAAAGAAAAAAAAGTAAGTCGACAATATAAAAAATCAAGCAAATGAAAGGTAAGTCGACAATTTAAATAGTCGACAAAACAAAAAATTAAGTCGACGAAAATAGAAAATAAGTGGATGGTTAAATAAGTCGATAGGATAAAAAATCAAGCAAAACAAAAAATAAGTCAACAATTTAAAATAAATCACCAAATTGTAAATTAAGTGGACATATATAAGAAAATAAGTCAATGGTTCAAGATAAGAAATCAAACAAACGAAATATAAGTCAACAATTTAAAAGAAGTCAATGGTGATTAAATTTAGACGACGAAGCTTATAAAAATAAGTCAGTGGTTAAACAAATCGACAAACTAAAAAACGAGCTAGTAAAAGTATAAGTCAACTGTGTAAAATAAATTTAATGTAATTTTTTAACAATTATAATTTTTAGCTTTTATATTATGAGTAATTAACATAATATTTTTTAAGAAATTTAAATTCAATACGGAATTAAATTTTCAGTTTAAGTTGACTAATTTTTAATTATTTTATATTGATATAATAATTGAAAATATATTTAGGGGTATGTTGGAGTTGGATTTCACCATTAGAAATCCGGCCCATTAAGCTTAAAGTATAATGAAACTGGATTATATTTGATACTGGGTCTAAGGCCCAGAGCCGCACTGACATTCGGAAAAAGGCTAGCATTGCCGGGCCCGAGTAATTGATTTGTTGACTGCGGAAGTAAAGACCATTTGACCAAGCACTTTAGCGGGGATGACCAAGTCAGTTTATGTTGAATGTCATCTTTAGTGGTGTTGAGGAAGACCAGTTCAAACTAATCCAAGGATGCAAGACAGCCAAACAAGCATGGGACATAGTACAGAAATCCCATGAAGGCACGTCTCTGGTTAAGAACAAAAGGCTTGATCAACTTGCATCGAGATTTGAGAATCTCATGACGGATTCAGATGAAATTATTGTCCAGTTCAGTTCAAAGCTTAGTTTCATTGCTAATGAAGCTGAAGTTCTTGGCAAGACTTACAAAGACAAGAAACTTCTCAAGAAACTTATGTGTGTTCTACCACAGAAGTTTGCAGCTCACAAGGTTGTTATGAGGGTTACTGGAAATATAGAGTCTCTGAGGTTCGAAGAACTTGTTGGTATGTTAAAATCTAAAGAAGTGGAAGTCAATGAAGTTAAGCAAGAGGCACCTCCTGGAATCGCCTTCACTGCTGAAGAAAATACTATAGACAAGTTTAAAGAACTGAAGGATGAGATGTCACTGCTGGCAAGGAATTTTGGAAAAACTCTGCAAAGGGTGTCACATAATCAAAATTCTGGATCCTAAAGTCAGTACCACATCAATGATAGAGGTTACCAGAGGAACTACATACCAAGAGAAGATAGAGACAACTACAAAAGGGATGTCCAGTGCTATGAGTGTGGAGAAAACGGACGCATTCGATCTGAATGTCCAGGTACCAAACTCAAGGAGGTAATATGTCTTGAATGCAAAGGGAATGGACACATCAAGCCCGACTGTTCTAATCTTCTAAAGAGAAAAGAGAAGTCTCTCCTCAGCTTTAGTGACTCTGATTCTGAAGAGGAGGATACCTCAAAGAAAGAAGATCTAATCAACTTTGAATTTTAAAAGTTCCTTAGATACCACTTTTTTCAACAAAAAAAAATCAAAATTTCTAAAAATACCACAAACACAAATATTGATTTTTAAAGGGTCTAGAATTTAAATTTTTGGTGTTGGGTTTGTGTTAACTATTGTAAAATTAGGGTATAGTTTTAGGGGATAGGGTGTAGGTTTAGGGTTTAGGGTTTAGTTTTGACCATTTAAAACTAATTTTAATTTTGTGGTAATTTTAGAACATTTGAAAAAAATGATATCTAGGGAACTTTTAAAAATTGGTGGTATGGTTACAAAAAAAACTTTAAAAAGTGATATCCCATAATTTTTTCTATTGAATAATTTGTTACCAAATAATATTAACAATCTTATAGCAATATTTACATTTACACATAATTAAACAATTTTAAAATTATATTAACGGATACAATCAAACCCGTGTACAACACGGGTATTATCCTAGTATTCATTACTTCAAAAGACATACAAATAAAGATGTTATATAAAAAAAACTGCTTAGACAAGATATGCCATATTTGAAATACGTTTGTGATTTGTGAACAAGTTTAGAAATTGCTTTTTATAATTTTGTAGAAAATGAAAAAAGAAACATGTGTTGGTCGATGCTAAAATTGTTTTGAAAACGTTCGTTTTTCAAACATGCAATTCCTTAACTTCTTTGGCAAATAAAGTTAGCTTTCACTTTCCGACGGGTTTCAGACAGAATGCCGACCAAAACGATTCCGTCGGACAACCGTCGGTTCTTTCCGACGGTTGTCCGACGGAATGCCATTCCAGTCGGCATTCCGTCTGAAATCCGTCGGAAATCACCGACGGTTGTCCGACGGACACTAACTGTCGGTATAGTCCGACGGCATTCCAACGGAATTCGGACGGTTATCGATGTCGGCAGAGTTTGAATGGTTGATATATCGTCTGCGGTGGCCGATATGATTGGTGGGGTGTTATGTCGGATGTATTGACGGATTTCCGATGGATTTCCGAGTGTGCACACTTGTTCAAGATAAAGTTCTTTGTATACTTGATTGAATATCAATATAAATCAATTTTTTGTTATCTCGGTCCCGATCTTAGTTAGATATATAGACATTTCTTATGACTAAAGTTTTTTTCCGAATTCACATATAAATTCTTAGTGCGGAATCTAGCTTCCACAATTGGCGCCGACTAAGGGGAAGAAATACAAACGTCATACACAAAGATCTAACCTCGAACCTACTGCAACAGGAATGGATACCACCAGCACTCAAGAGTCAGCCCACATTACCAATCCGCAAATTGTCGATCTTGAAACAAGAGATGTATCTGAAGTCTTGGTTAACAGCCAGCCTGGATCGAACCAGAAGCAAGCGTCCCCAACCGATAATGCCCCCTCGAGTGCAGAAACCGCAGATCCAAATGCTCAGCCCAGGTCCGCAAGAATCACCACCTTCGTGCATGCACCCCTGGTGCCACGATGCATATAGCTACGCAATTCGCCGCAGGTGGAACAACTTCAGCTAGTCCAGCTAGCACCTTTATGGGAGGAAACCCACCGCTCCCCATGGTACGTAGGAAATGCTCCCAAGATGATTTATTAGAGATGCACCGAATGCTTTTGACTCTGGTAGAGAGAACGCAATGGCAGGACCTAACTGTCTGAACGGTGGTAGTTTGCCTTGATCAGTAAGAAAGAACGTTCATGGCTCAGCTCCATGAGATGTCCCAATCCATCAACCAAGGGCTCCCACATCGCTAGACGTCCAACGATGAAGTGACTCCCTCTAGGAGCACAACCCTGAGGCGACAACTAGATTTTTCAGGGATCCATGTGACCCTTGCAAATACTACTCGATATCCAATATTCAATCCTGACCTAAGGATGAACTCATGAACCGCAGATCCCGCATGATCAAGCTCATGAAATGCCTCCGCACAGGTGAATGATGGGACCTTACAACCTCCTCCCCCACTAAATAGGATGCAGGCAGCTCCAGCGGTATGGGCAAGACAAACAGCATTTATAGGAAATCCCCACAGAAACCCAACTCAAACTCTAGCTGATCGGATTGAGACAACTAGAAATGTCAATCTCACATATGGAGAAAACACCTTCGACAAAGACATCTTCTATAGATATGCTGAGCAGACTCGGGGGAAGCTGCAACGAGAGCTACTAGCTCAGCTCCGGACATCGATCGAGCGATCGAAGACACACGGCAAACAGACAGGATAGCTAACGCACCTATCAGAGATATTAGGAAAATTAGACTCCCATAGTTCTCCAGGAGCAGCGATCCCAAGGCCTACGTAAGAGCATGCCGACTTGTCGTAGCGAGAGCTCACCTAGCCGATAGTGAAAGAGAAGCTGGGCACTGCAAACTATTTGTTGAAAGCCTAACAGGTCCCGCCCTCGAACGGTTTTCGGGGCTAGATAGTTGTTCCATCAATAGCTTTGATACCTTAATAGCACTATTCCTCAAGCAATACTCCGTATTCTTTGTAGCAAGAGCTTCCGAAGCTAATCTCTAGAAGCTAACACAAGGACCCGAGGATCCCCTCGTGGAATACATAGCAAAGTTTAAGGCAATCAAATCCAGGATCGCCAACCTAAACGAAGAGGTAGCGTTAGAGGCACTGACAAACGGTCTGTCGCACAAATCCAAGTTCCGAGAGGAGCTCCTCGTCAACCCTTTCGTAATGCTCAACGATGCCCTGCACAAAGTGACCTCTTTGAAGAAGAGATAACTCTCCTAGAGAAAAAATATACAAACCTAGCAGCTGCTCCTTAACAACAAAAACCCAAGAAGAATGTCAAAAATTACAGAAAGGGGTAGCATGCATACGCCATTGACCATTTGCATTAAGGAAATAAATCTGATTATGATGAAACAAAATATTGTACTTACCAAGCCAAAACAGTCCATCCACTGAAGAATGCAGATACTTAGCTGGCCTCAAAGGAAAACAAAAGAAAATTGCTATACCGGATTAGCAGAACCCGACGATCGAAGAAAAAGAAGCTGAGGTCTAATATCCACCTCCCAAAAAGCCTAAAAAGAAAATCAGCGGCAATACGACAGAGACCTGCAGAAGAAAGGAACCCGATCCAAAAACCACCTTCATCCAGAAAACGAATCGTTCTAATCTATGGAGAACTCAATATATCCGACGGCTCGATGAAATCAGACTTGACCCCGCCACCAGCTCCGAAAAAACTAGTCAGCCCTTAGATGAAAATACCAAGCGCCCTCCAGGGTTTGAACAACCCAGCTCTGGCCAAACGAGTCGACTTCATCCTCGGAGGATCGAAACTGTGCAGGGATTCAATAAATTCAATTAGAGCTCACCAGAGCAGCGCTAGCACAGCTCATATACCCCCAACTTTACTCCGGGGAATACACTACCAGATTGCTTTTGCGGAAAGCGAAACGACACACCTAAACAAGCCACATGACAACAAGAAATATGTGGCTTCATAGTAATGATAGACACTGGCAGCTCAGTTGACCTGCTATCCCACGACGCTTACAAGAGAATGGGTCTAAACGAATCGGACCTGCAAGGCCAAGGCACCCCACTAACTGGTTTCGCAGAAGAAACAACCTACTCCATGGGAATGGTTTGACTCCCGATGGTAGCAAAAGGAGTCCACAAATTTGTGGATTTTGTTGTAGTAGATCGACCAGCTCTATTTAACGCATTACTTGGGTGGCCATAGATACACGCTATGAAAACCGTACCTTCAACATATCACCAATACGTCAAATTCCCCATTCCTAACAGAATAGCAAGGATCAAAGGGAACCAAAAAACATCCAGGGTCTGCTACCCCAATGGGAACAAGAAACTTGAAAAATCTACTAAATAGCAATCACATAAACAGGAAGAGCAACACCTACGTCAGCTCGCAGAGCATAGCAACCCCCAACTTATCAAACCTCGATAAGATAGGGTCACCCAAGTCTGCCTTGACAAAGCTCACCCCGATAAATGCATTGGGATCGGAGCCGATCTCCCAAAACCGATCAAGAAAAAGCTAGTCGACTTCTTCAAAAAGAATATCAGCTCCTTTGCATGGAGCACCTCCGATATGAAAGGAATTAGCATCGACGTCACTTCTCATGAGCTGAATGTCGATCCTACCTTCAAACTAGTCAAGCAGAAAAGACACAATTTAGGTCCCGAGCGAGCTAAAGCCGTTAATGAAGAAGTCAAGCTACTACATAAAGTTGGATCAATCAGAGAGGTCAAGTACCCGGACTGGTTAACCAACCATGTAGTAGTTAAGAAGAAAATTCAAAAGTGGAGGGTATGCATCGATTTCACAAATTTAAACAAGTCATGCCCAAAAGACAGCTACCCACTTCCACACATAGACCGCCAGGTCGAAGCCACAACTGGACACCAACTATTGTCCTTCATGGATGCCTTCTCCGGTTACAATCATATTATAATGAATACAGATGACCAAGAAAAAGCCGCATTTATAACAGACCGAAGAACCTATTATTACAAGATCATGCCCTTCGGACTAAAGAATGCAGGAGCTACCAATCAACGATTGGTTAACAATATGTTTGCCCAACAACTCGGCAAAAGTATGGAAGTTTACATTGATGACATGTTGGTCAAGTTAGCTGATCAAAATTACCACGTAGCCCACCTCAAGGATTGTTTCGCAATCCTTAACCAGTACAAAATAAACCTAAACCTCACCAAGTGTCCCTTCGGAGTCCAATTAGAAGAATTCATGGGCTACCAGGTCATAGAGCGAGGGATAGAAGCAAATCACACCTTTCCTGGAAATTGCATCTCCCAAATCAACTAGGGAGATATAGTGATTAACAGGACGGATAGCAACGATGAACCACTTCATATCCAGATCCACAAACAAGTGCCTCCCATTTTACCAGTTGTTAAAAGGCAACAAGAGATTCAACTGGGACGCGAGGAGGCCTTTAAATAATTATTTAAAGGCTGCGAGGAAGCCTTTAAATAATTAAAAGCGTACCTCAGCCAACCTCTGATAGCGCAACTGGTAGAAAGAGAACCCTTATACCTATACATCACCGTATCACCAGCCGCCGTAACTAGAATGCTGGATAAAGAAGAACAAAATGAACAGACACCAACATTCTACATAATCAAATCATTGGTGGATGCAGAAACCAGGTACCCAGCAATGGAAGAACTCGCAATAGCAGTAGTCATCTCAGCTAGAAAGTTGAGACCATACTTCCAATCACACGCAATCGTGGTAATGACCTCTCATCCCATAAGGACAATCCTACACAGTCCCAACCAATTTGAAGGACTAGCAAAATGGGCTATTGAGCTTGGCGAATAGTACATCTAGTATTGAACCAAAACCAGCGCCAAGGCCTAAGTTCTAGCCGATTTCGTAATCGAGCTAGCACCTCAAGCAATCAATGGAACTGAGCCCGGGAAGTCGTGGACACTCCACGTCGATGGTGTCTCTTCCAAAGAAGGATCCGGAGTAGGAGTAAAACTTACCTCCCTAGCTGGAGAGGTGTTAGAACAATCTTTCCGACTAGGATTCCAAGCTTCAAACAATGAGGCAGAATATGAAACCCACTAGTGATATATCATGGTTTTTACCCTGTTTAAGCCATGATATAAGTCCTATATCTAGAATCCTTTGGTGTTTTCTAGTTGTTTTTAGAGTTTTTACAGGTACTTGGACGATTGGAGCTTAAAAGATGTTTACTGGAAGTTTTAGAGCATTGCGGAATAAAGTGGCGAAAACCGAAGCGAAGAATCTGATTTTCAAGATGGTGTCGATCGACACCACCATGAGTGTCGATCGACACCCATGTCGACCAAGCCCAAAACTTAATCAGAAGAAGTCCATTCGAAGCCTGAAAGTTCCAGATATTTACTTTTAGGTTTCCAGTCGGTTTTGTACCTCTATATATAAGTTTTTTTACAGCCATTGTTTAGGCTTATGCTTTATTTTACTAAGTTTGATAGATATCTATCAATAAAAGTAATGGTTTCTTCTTTGATCATGTCTGAGTAGTTTTCCTGTTAGGTTTAGGGTTATTCAAAGGTGTTTAATGATTTACTAGACCTGATCTGAATTGCATAGGATTAATATCTTTAGAATGTTCTTCATCTTGTCTTGAGATTAATGCTGATTTTAGATTCATGACCTGAAATCTTATCTTAGGGTATTTAATAGAAACGACAGTTTTATTGATTTCCTGATCTAGACTTTGATTAGCAAAATTCCTTTTCGCAAAGAAATTTGGTTTAGGGTTTTGTGAACAATTGAACTTGAACTTTAATACTTGTTTAGATTGTTAGGATTCGCAAAGAAATTTGGTCTTCTAGGATTTAAGCATAGATAATCTCTGCAGCGAAAGCTGATTGGTTTTACATTCGTGTTCATGTTTAAGAACTGTGCATCATAATCCTATCTTTTATTTATTATCTGCATATCTGATTCACCTGCGATTTCCATGTGCCTAGCTTTCTTTTAATTGATTTCAAAACTTATTTACTTGCTTTATTTACATTGTTTTTCATTATCATTATCTTGCTTAGCTTAATTCAAAAGTTTAGATGTATTATGCAATCTGATTCCCTGTGGATTCGATAACCTTAAGTGTTACAACTGATCTCTTAATTTGAGAGAGTAGGTCTAGGGTAAATTTGACCATATCACCTAGCCAGACTAAGATTAGCTCTTGAAATCAGAGCTAGAGAGCTGAGCGCTTTTAGTGACTCCCAAGTACAATCCTTCCAGTTCCAAGCCGAATATGAAGCCAAAGATGATAGAATGGAAGCGTACCTGAACATCACCCACCATTTAGCCAAACAATTCAACAAGTTCGAGTTGACCAGCATACCATAAGGCAAAAACACCTCCGCGGATGCCCTAGCACCCCTAGCATCGCCATCGGATCCCCTGGTAAAAAGAATAATCTCGATGGAAGGGATAGAGAAACCAAGTATCGACCTGGCTACAAAAGCAGCAATGGACGCCGCGATAACTAGAGAAACGCCCAAAACCTTGCAACCTGAACCCAGCTCCCAAGTGTTCCTTTGGAGTCCCATTAAGAAAATTCTTGGGCTACTTGGTCATAGAGCGAGGGATATACGCCAATTCCAAGCAAATCACAGCTTTCCTAGAAATGGCATCTCCCAAATCAACCTGAGAGGTGCAGCGATTAACAGGACGGATAACAGCCTTGAACTATTTCATATCCAAATCCATAAATAAGTGCTTCCCATTTTACTAGTTGCTAAAAAGCAACAAGAGATTCAACTGGGATGCCAGCTGCGAGGAAGCATTTAAATAATGAAAAGCATACCTCAGCCAACCTCCGATATTAGCAAAACGGGTAGAAGGAAAACCCTTATACCTATACATCGCTGTATCACCAGCCGCCGTAAGGGGAGTACTAGACCGAGAAGAAAAAATGAGCATAAACTAATATTCTACATAAGCAAATCATTGGTGGATGCAGAAACCAAGTACCCAGCAATGGAAAAACTCGCATTAGTAGTAGTCATCTCAGCTAGAAAGTTGAGACCATACATTCAATTACACGCAAACGTGGTACTGACCTCTCATCCCATAAGGACAATCCTACACAGTCCCAGCCAATCAGGAAGGCTAGCAAAATATGCAATTGAGCTTAGCGAATACGACATCGAGTATCACACCAAAACCAGCGCCAAGGCCCATGTTCTAGCCGATTTTGTAATCGAGCTAGAACCTTAAGCAACCAACGAAACTAAGCCCAGGAAGACGTGGACACTCCACGTCGATGGGGTCTCTTCCAAACAAGGATCTGGAGTAGGAGTAAAACTCACCTCCCCAGTAGGAGAGGTGTTAGAACAATCCTTCCGACTAGGATTCTAAGCTTCAAACAATTAGGCAGAATATGAAGCCCTCCAAGCCGGACTGAAATTAGCTCTTGGAATCAGAGCTAGAAAGCCGAGCGCATTTAGACTCCCAACTTACCACCAGCCGGTTCCACGGTGAATTTAAAGCCTAAGATGATAGAATGGACGCGTATGTGAAGATCACCCATGATTTAGCCAAACAATTTGACAAGTTCGAGCTGACCCATGTAACGCTAGGCGAAAACACCTCTGTGGATGCTCTAGCAACCCTAACATCGACCTAAGATCCCATGGATAAAAGAATAATCTCGATGGAAAGGATAGAGAAACCAAGTATAAACCTGGCCACAAAAGCATCAATGAACGCAGCGATAACTAGATAAACAACCAAAAACTCGTAACCCGAACCCAGTTTCTAAGCGGAAACAACTCAGCCGCGAGATGAATAACCTATGGATACGAACAAGGAAGGTGAACAATCACAAGACAAACTTGACCCCGAAAAGCTGAGTAACTCGCAAGAAGCAGAGCAGGCCGACGATGTCCATAAGGTGCCAGAACGCCCTAACTGGAGGATCCTAATCTTAGGGTATATCATCTACGGGACATCCCCGCCCAACAGAAATGAACAAGGAAACTAATAACTAAGAGCGCCCATTTCTGCATCATCGACAGAAAATTATACAGACGCTGCACCTCCCGACCATGCCTAACCTGCATCTACGGAGACGAAGTCCACAAGGTCATGTCAAAACTCCATAGTGGGTCATGTGGCAGGCATTGCGGAGGACGGGTGCTAGCACTCAGAATTAACAAACAGGGTATTTCTGGTCAACAATGCTACTAGACTGAGCAACGTTGGCAATCAAATGCTAGAAATTCCAAAGATATGCACCAATCCTTTATCAACCGGCGAAGCTTCTCTCCTCCATATCCAGCTTGCACCCATTCATGCGTTGGTCGATAGACATCATCAGACCCATGGTTCGATCAGGACTAAAAGACCTCAAATACGTGATGCTCCTGATAGATTACTTTACCAAATGGATAGAAGCAGCAACCTACCAATAAATCCATTCGGAACAAGTCAAAAAATTCATATGGAAGAACGTAATAGTGACCGAAAATGGCTCCCAGTTCACCTCGGCTATATTTAAAAATTTATGCCGCAAATGGAAGATCAGGTTGACATATTCAACCCCGAGGTACCCACAAGGAAATGGCCAAGCCAGAGCAGCTAACAAAACTCTGATTGACAACCTCAAGAAACGCTACACGTAGTGCTCAGGGCATTGTGCACCACCCCCAAAAAGGCCACCTCATAAACACCTTTCCCTCTAGTTTACGAAATAAAAGCAATGGTCCCTGCTGAAATAGCGGTACCAAGCCTCCGGAGGGCAATATGCCTTTTAAACGAGAAGCTCAACAAAAAGATGCTCTGAGATGCCCTAGATGTAATAGAGGAGCGCCGACACCTCGCCTCCGCAAGAATACAAAATTACCAGCAGGTCGCAGCTAGGTACTACAAATCTAGAGTCAAGATCCAGCGGTTCAGGGAAGACGAACTAGTCCTCCATAACAAAACATAACACAATGGAGCTTGACGCCGGTAAGCTAGGGATCAATTGGGAAGGTCCTTACCGCGTAACCACCGTAGTACGTCTCTGCGTCTACAAGGTAGCAAAACTCCATAATGGAAAACCAGTGAGGAAGGCATGGAACGCCATGAACCTCAAAAAAATTCCATCACAAACTTCCTCATCCAACAATCGAACAACGTAATGGTTTTATCTCTTTATCGCGTACGTAGGCAACTCGCCCCTCGAGTTCAGCCACCTCAAACAAATTTTTATCAAACTTGGCCTAGCTACCATGCAACTAACCCAACCCACATCTGAGCTGGAACTTCATACAGTGAAATCAAATCGGTACAATCGGAGTCGATCCCCAATCCGGATCAACAAACACTTGGGACTCAAAAGACACTAGTGCCTAAACTTCAATACATTCAAGCGTCGGCCGACCAAAAAACACTCTGCGTCGCTACAACAAATTTCAAACCTACAATTCGAGCGATCATATTTCACCACTTCAGGAACCACGCAATGAGCCAGCTCAACATAGTAAACAAAATCCCAATCGAATCAGCTAGGTTGAGATCATGGCGACATCGCCACCTCAGCCACAACAAAGCACACTTAATTGAAAGAAAGTATTTGACATAAAAGGCCCACCAGGACAACAATAAAAGTATTTAAGAAAAAAAAAAATTTAAGGAAGATAAATATAAAAATATAAGGACAACTATCTGCCTGACGAGCAGTTGGCCCTTCCTTCGGAATGGCTGGAGGTTCCCTAACACCAGCAACAACACTCCGGGATATGGCATCCCTCAGAAGATCATGATGAACCTCCTTTTGCTCTTGAAGACTCGCCATCTCGGCCCCAATCGACGTCTCACCAGCCGATAACCTCTGGAGCAGATCTAACTCAGCTTTGACTCCGTTTAGCTCACCCCTAGCTCGGGTCACTGGTGTGAGTAAGTTTTATCCCAAAATAGTTCTGCAAGTACACAGACAATCGCAGTAGTATAAAGGATATCGAATCCACAGAGACCAAGATTACACTTTGAAATTATAGATTTTAAATTAAAGCTAAGATAAAATATGGGTTTTGACTTTCGAAACAATGAAAGCAACAAAGTAAAACGATATAAAATTCAGTAAAGCAGCACTAGATCAAGGTCATTCGCCGGTGATTTCGGACTAAGGACTGAGCTACTATTCAGGAACTAATGCAATTTGGTCTAGAACTCAAACATAAATGTAATATTGCCCCACTGTCGTGATGCATCAATATCTTTGTCTAACAACCTAAATGCCTAAACTGTCGTTTGAATTCAGAGATGTTGACAAGCATTATCGAATGGGTTTAATTTGTTCACAATTGATGGCAACAATCAACTGTCGTTGGTTGCACACCAATTGCTCACCAATGGTTTATCTAGCAACCTAGAGCACTGTCGTGAATAAGTTAAACTTGAAATCATAGACTAGGCGGCCACGCTAGCCTAAGCATTACGAATCCCAATTGATGAAGACATGATAATCTATCCTATTTGGCTCAGTCACTAATCAATCCTAAATCACCATTGAAATCCCCTAATCTAGCTATGAGACTACTCGAACATGGAGAATAAAAACGCAGCAATACAATCACGAGAATTCATAATATAAAAGAGAATAGGGATTAGAAATCTTCTCAATAGATGTTGTTGAATGATTTTCCAAAGGTTACAAGCAATCCAAAAGCAAAGTAGAACAATAGAAAAGAGTCTCCAAAAACTTTGAACAAACGTGGCTGGGTTTTAGAATGTTTTTTTTTCAGAGAGTTTTTCAGAGGTGGCTACCTCTTATTTATAGTTAATATTAGGTTCAAATCGGATCTGGGGAATGGACCAGTCGGTCCGGTCATGGGACCGGTTGGTCTCATCTACGAGTCTTCAAGTCTTCTGGTGAGGGACCGGTCGGTTCAGTAATGGGACTGGTCGGTCCTGATTCCAGGAGCTTTGGCTTCAGTTCTTCAAGGACGGACCGGTCGGTCTCCATCCTGGACCGGTCGGTCTTCACAGCATCTGGACCGGTCGGTCCAATGGTTGGATCGACCGGTCCTGTTTCCAGGGGCCTTTGATCTTTGAGTCTTCGGGTGAGCAGGTGCTCGGAACAGACCGAGAAGGTGCTCGGAACAGACCGAGCAGGTGCTCGGAACAGACCGAGCAGGTGCTCGGAACAGACCGAGCAGGTGCTCGGAACAGACCGAGCAGGTGCTCGGTTAGGGAAAATCGCCTTTTTGCTCCGAATTCTTCTCTTTTGCTCCAATGATCCCAAATAACTCCAAGCCATGCTTGAGAGCCTCCTAGGACCTGAAAAGACACCAAAAGAACTAGAAAGTACCGAGAACAAATAGAAAATGACACGTAAAAGAGACCAAAATACTAATATATCAACTCCCCCGGACTTAGATCTTTGTTTGTCCTCAAACAAAACAAGATCAAGAACAGAAAAGTGTCTGAAGATCACATGGAATTCACTCGCTTGATGGAAAAATCTCCGGACTTCATACTTTCATCACTTGGCCTTAGAACATGTACCAGGATCTAACCTTATTCACTCACAACTCAGCAAAACTTCGGGATCCTCAATATCATCTCTTAATCAATTAATGAAAGTGAAAGTACAGTGATCTTACCTCTAGGGGAATCGTTTCAAGGGGTGCCAACTTCTGCTGACCAAGACCTCTCCCGTATACTCTTTTTCACAACTTTTTATTATTATTATTATTATTTTTTTTTTTTATGAGACGAATCTAATGAGGTCACAAAGGAGATACGGGTTTACACATCATCCCCTGGTTCACTTTTAGTTTCCCTTACAACATGCTTTCATTGAGGTCACAAAAGAGACACGGGTTTACGCATCATCCCTTGGCTACTTGGGCATGTTGCTTTGAAATTTTTTACGGGACGAATCTAATGAGGTCACAAAGGAGATACGGGTTTACGCAACATCCCTTGGTTCACTTCGATTCTTTTAGTTTCCCTTACAACATGCTTTCTGCGGGTCCCAAAATAGATACGGGTTTACGCATCATCCCTTGGTCACTTGGGCATGTTGCTTTGAATTTCTCCACCTTTATTTATCTTTTTATTATTTTTTATTTTTATTTTTTATTATTATTTATTTTTATTTTTTTATTTTTTGGGAGAATTTAAAAGTGGAATGATTCAAAAGTTAGAGAGGAAAGAGTATACTTGCTGGAAAGTTGCGGTGTCTTACACGGTTCGAATAAGTCTTGCCCAATGAACGTAAAACCCCTGAGAAAGAAATTAAAGATCAAGATTAAATACCAAATAGGAGTTTGAGATGACATTGGATCAGCCTAATTTCTGATAAGTGTGAGCTTTGGGGGAAATTTTAAATCTACCCATAACCTGTCGTGGGAGCACCCTGCACGAGCAGGTGCTCGGCAGAGATGTGGGGTGCTCGAAACAGAACTTTGGCCAAGCTGTGAATCATACAAGTAATCCTTAGTCCGAAAATAAATCAAATAGATCAAGTTCATAATTCCATTTCCAAGCAGCCTCTTATTGACTCGATAAACACAAAAGCAGACACAACAACAAGACCACTCCCCCGGACTTAAATCACACCGTCTCCGGTGTGAAAAAGTTCAAGAGATTGGCGACACAATGAAATAAAAACACGGATAAGACAATGATGATAGTAGGGTAGGAAAGATATCACCGAGTAGAGGTAGGTGCTTGATGGTGCTTGATCTCCTTGAGAGCAGGTGGTCTGTATTGGAGAGCAGACGCTCCTTTGTACTCCTTTTTTTTTTTTTTTTTTTTTTTTTTTAAGCAAAGTCCTGAAAACTTAAACAGAAATTCAAAATTAGTAATAAAAGAAAGTAAATTAGAATAGTTAGAAAACGTACCGATGGGTTGCCTCCCATCAAGCGCTTGTTTTAAGTCGAAGCTCGACTTTGTAGACCGTTCGGGCTCAAGAAGGGTTAAACTCACCTCCTTTAGTGTCCAACAACACTATGTCCTCATGTGGTCTCACCTCCTTCATGGTGAACGGACCGAATCCTTTCTTGTCTTTAATCTTTCGGAACCTGAATAACCATCTGAGCCATGCTGGGAGGGTCTTCAACTCTAGCTTTGGAGCTTTCAGCTCACTCCAAGAACCATGAACAGTAGGTTTTTCGGGAAGAGGTGCTCGCTGTTCGGGAGCAGGTGCTCGCTGGGGTGCTGGCTGACTCTCGATTTTTGTGCCCTCTCCCAGACTCAGAAATTCATCTCCCTTCTCTACCATGATGTTAGGATCCAGAAACTTAGCAAATCCTTGGGTGTCTTCACTCAGAAAACCATGTTCACCCTCGGCTTTTGTTAATGAAATTTCGAGGGGATCACTTGCTAAAATCTCTTCAACCTCATCCTCTAACATCTCTGATCCGTCGTGGATAACAAACGTGTGTCCATCTATCATCGGTTTCTTGAGAAGCTTGCTCATCTCAAACCGGACTACCATGTCTCCTAGACGGAGATCCACTATGCCTTGTTCGACATCAATGATAGCACGTGCTGTGTGTAAGAAAGCTCTGCCCAAAATCAATGGATTCCTTGGTTCTTCATCAAGCTCAAGAACCACAAAATCAGCTAGGATTAAGGTATCCCCAATTCGGACATGCAAATCTTCAATAACACCCACCGAAAGATTTTTAGATCCATCTGCAAAAACCAACGAAATCTTGGTGGGTTTAAACTTGGTGAAGCCCAAACGCCTAGCCACAGAATATGGCATCAAATTGATGCTGCTTCCCAAGTCACACAACGAACAAGCAAACGTGGAAGGCCCTATCTTCACGGAGATCACAAACCTTCCCGGATCACCTTTCTTTGTTAACACCTTATTCTGAAGTACGGCACTACACTCCTTAGAAACCATCATCACACTCTCCTCTTCAACAATCTTACCAGCAACCAATTCCTTCGTGTACCTCTTGTGTGATGGTATCATTGGCACGGCATCAACCAAAGGGGGCTTCACCGTCAAATCTTCTAGCACCTCCTTACACTCAACAACCTCCAAATCCTTCATAGATTTCACAGGGGGTACTGGGTAAGGCACCCTTGGTACATACACTCGCTCAGGGTAAGGCACTCTTGGTACATAAACTCGCTCAGGCAAAGTTCTTGAAATTTTCGTGGGAGCACCCTGTGCGAGCAGGTGCTCGCTGGTAGAGAGCGGGTGCTCGGAAAATTTTTTTGCAGCATTGGTTGGAACAGAATCTTGAAGTGTCCCTGAGCTTGATCTAATCTCCTTATGCTTATCTTCCTCAGAAAAGTCACTCTCTGGAGCCTGGTGCTCGGTAATCTTCAACTTAGCCTTCGCGTGGAAGCTTGTGATTGTAGGCGGTACCAACAACTGTCCACTCCTCAACTCAACAGCATTTACCTGACATTGCTTCCTAGGATTAGCCTCACCACGTCCTGGAAGAGTTCCAGCTGGTCTCTTAATAGCTTCAGCAGTTTGAGCTACTTGAGTATCCAATCTCTTCACATGCGCGGTAACAGCCTCGTACTTCGCATTCAGATCATTGTACATGTGATCTACCTTGGCACTAATCTCAGTGGACGCCTGTTGCTGGTTAACCATCAGTTGCTGCATGAGACTCTTTAACTCATCCTGAGATGTAGGCGCGAAAGTAGCTTGTTGTGGCGCGGCAAATTGTTGTTGGTTCCCTCCTTGGTAACGATTCTGATTCTGGTTAGAGATGAACTGATTCCCTTGAGCGTTGCTGGAGTAGAACTTCTGAAATCCTTGACCGTGTGGGCTCTGATAATTGGGGTTAAACCCATGGTTTTGGTATCCTTGACCACTCACAAAGTTAGCCTCCTGTATCCAAGCATCTTCATCATCTTCAAACGCGTGAGAAATAGGCGCAGCCCCATTCTCTTCCACAAACTTTACCGGTCTATGACTCTCGCGTAGAGGCAAATTCACCTTCGCCGTCAGCTCATCAATCTTCCGAGTATCCACACTATTGACTGTCTTAGACCTATCATACTCAGGAGCCTTGTTGCTAGAGCTTGAAGCAAGGTTTTCAATCAGCTCAAAAGCACCATCTCTAGTCTTGGTCATGAAATTTCCATTACTCGCAGCGTTTAAGGCATTCTGATAGTCCCATTCAACTCCATCATAAAATATTCCCCGAATCTGTTCATCCTTGAAACTATGATGAGGACACTCCCTACGGTACTCTTTCAGTCTTTCCCAAGCTTCACAGAAAGCTTCACCAGAATGTTGTTGAAAAGACGAAATCTTGTTCCTCATAGATGCTGTCTTGGACTTGGTGTAGAAATGATCCAAGAACGCAGCTCTAACCTCATCCCATGTCTTCAAAGAACCAGCTGGTAAAGACTTCAACCATCTAAGAGCCTTGTCCGAGAGTGAGAACGGGAATAGCTTGCACTTCAAGAACTCGCTCGATACTCCATTAGACCTCGTAGTGCTGCAGATTTCTTCGAAGTTCTCGATGTGATCCATCGGTATCTCAGCTGGTAATCCATGAAACAAATGTTGTTTCACCAATGAAATCATCTGAGGCTTGATCTCAAAATCTTGCCTCTGAATTGCTGGCGAAACTATAGCCGAACGGTTCTGATAGAAAGCATGGAGATTGTCCATATCCCCTATGGGTCGCTGTTGCTCATGCACACGCTGTTGCTGCAGTATTTGAGCCATTTTCTCCCGCAATCGCTGCAGCTCAGCTGCCATATCGTTGTCGCCTCGTGCGCCCATTCCGGCTAAATTAGGCTTCTTGTTCCTGAAACACACGCAAAAGAAAATAGAAACAAAAACGAAAATAGTAAAATTCTTAGACTATAAAAAAAATCGAATTTCAAAGGTAACGCAATTGATCCCCAGCAACGGCGCCAAAAACTTGGTGTGAGTAAGTTTTATCCCAAAATAGTTCTGCAAGTGCACAGACAATCGTAGTAGTATAAAGGGTATCGAATCCACAGAGACCAAGGTTATACTTTGAAATTATAGATTTTAAATTAAAGATAAGATAAAATATGGGTTTGATTTTCGAAACAATGAAAGCAACAAAGTAAAACGATATAAAATTCAGTAAAGCAGCACTAGATCAAGGTCATTCGCCGGTGATTTCGGACTAAGGACTGAGCTACTATTCATGAACTAATGCAATTTGTTCTAGAACTCAAACATAAATGTAATATTGCCCCACTGTCGTGATGCATCAATATCTTTGTCTAACTACCTAAATGCCTAAACTGTCATTTGAATTCAGAGATGTTGACAAGCATTATCGAATGGGTTTAATTTGTTCACAATTGATGGCAACAATCAACTGTCGTTGGTTGCACACCAATTGCTCACCAATGGTTTATCTAGCAACCTAGAGCACTGTCGTGAATAAGTTAAACTTGAAATCATAGACTAGGCGGCCACGCTAGCCTAAGCATTACGAATCCCAATTGATGAAGACATGATAATCTATCCTATTTGGCTCAGTCACTAATCAATCCTAAATCACCATTGAAATCCCCTAATCTAACTATGAGACTACTCGAACATGGAGAATAAAAACGCAGCAATACAATCAAGAGAATTCATAATATAAAAGAGAATAGGGATTAGAATTCTTTTCAATAGATGTTGTTGAATGATTTTCCAAAGGTTACAAGCAATCCAAAAGCAAAGTAGAACAATAGAAAAGAGTCTCCAAAAACTTGGAACAAACGTGGCTGGGTTTTAGAATGTTTTTTTTTCAGAGAGTTTTTCAGAGGTGGCTACCTCTTATTTATTGTTAATTTTAGGTTAAAATCGAATCTGAGGACCGGACCAGTCGGTCCGGTCATGGGACCGGTCGGTCTCATCTACGAGTCTTCAAGTCTTCGGGTGAGGGACCGGTCGGTCCCGATTCCAGGAGCTTTGGCTTCGGTTGTTTAATGACGGACTGGTCGGTCTCCACCCTGGACCGGTCGGTCTTCACAGCATCTGGACCGGTCGGTCCAATGGTTGGATCGACCGGTCCTGTTTCCAGGGGCATTTGATCTTTGAGTCTTCGGGTGAGCAGGTGCTCGGTTAGGGAAAATCGCCATTTTGCTCCGAATTCTTCTCTTTTGCTCCAATGATCCCAAATAACTTCAAACCATACTTGAGAGCCTCCTAGGACCTGAAAAGACACCAAAAGAACTAGAAAGTACCGAGAACAAATATAAAACGACACGTAAAAGAGACCAAAATACTAATATATCAGTCACCTCCTCCATCATAGCCACTCTCGACAATACGGCAGATATCGCATCCCGCTCACGGGGACCGTTGAACCACCGAGTCATCTCGACCTCGTTGATAACCATCCTCGCCCTGTTAGCCATAAGGATCTCGTTCGCTCTCTGAAGGTGGTCCACAAGATCCTCTAACGCCGTAGAAAAATTCACAAAGCACTTCTCCTGCGGTTTGCCCGTATCCTCCAATATGCGTATCATCGCCGCCTTTTCCCGACAGGCTGCTTGCAGCTCAGCAATGAGGGCTCTTTGCGTATCGGACAGAGCAGTCAAGGTGTCGAGCTCGGTTCGACAAGGAGCAGAGCCAAGTTTGCTCTCCGCCTTGGCCATAAAAGAAAGAGTGGTGCTAGCGATCTACCAACACGAGGCAAATACCACTTGAACAATTACCAAAACCATAGCATGAGGTAAAAGGAGGAGATAAATTTCAAATTAAAGGACGACTTACATCTCTAAAGCCGCAGCTAGCTTAACATAGCCATCCCAAAGGAAGAGGTCTTCAGCTGCGGGAATTACGCAGTTCATCGAACTAAAACTACGAAGCCAAGAAATAAGATCTGGAGCACCCAGTAAAGGAGAAGGAGCTGATGCACTGGCAAATAAAGCAACAACCAAATTCAGCTGAGGAAAGCCACCTTGAGCAGACATCTGAGCTCCTTTAGCCACTACCACTAAAAGGCGATGTCACTCGATAGCAACGTTCACCAGCGCATCTCTGGGAGGATTGGGTACCTGAGCCACCACCGCCGCCGGAACAACCTAGGCGCAGTGACAAGAATGAGATGAGAGTTGAAGATCGCCCTCCCTAGGTAGGGGTCAAAGGTAAAGTAGCAGGAGACAGGACAATTACCTCAAGAGCCGAGGTGACCTCCTCTGTACCAATCACGATTTCCCTGTTGGGAATCTCAGGGATGACGACACGCCTGATAGGCCTCCTCAACAATGGCTTCTCAGAGCCAGCCAAAGAGACAGAAGATTCATCGTGAATTGCCATCGGAAAATTGCTTGAGCCCAGAGCATTAAGATGAATTGCACTCCGAACCTGCGCAGTACGCGATCAGGTGCAACGAGCTACAGGAGTAATAATGGGAATAACGGCCCCGATAGGAGGCACATCAACCCCAGCTGCTAATGCAACTAGAGGGGGAGGTAACAAAAATTTGTTTACAGCGGGCTTAAGCACCGCTGGAGCAATAAGACTTGCGAGCATCGCCTGCTGCTGCACCTGGAGAAAACAACGGTAGGCCCCCATAATCTGTATATGATCAAAAGAAGCCTAATGTATCATGTCCCGACAGAGCCATTGTAACCTAGAGCTAACAACAACCTCAGACATTCAGGGCTTGAAGTTGCCTGAAAATCAAACGAGCACCGAAAATAAAATAGGTTGGATTACAAACCCCATTCAGCAATGGCATTAATATGAAGCACTTACGGGCGAAATCGGCAAAAATCTTTGAAATTTTGTTAAATTCCGCCATAGAAGACACTGACGCCTTGTTAACCTTGAAAAAGAAGAACTTTTTATGCCAATTAGTGTCTTTCGGATTTATGTTTGCGACGAACCCCTCGAAAAAGGCGAGGTAGAATTTGCTTTACAGAGCAAGATGGCCATAGTTGCGAGCCAAGTAAAGCTCGCAGAACATCTTGGGGGCTAAATCCATCTCATCCTCGTCACTCCTGACGTACATACCGACGGTATGACGCAGGAAGTTGGGAACCATTTGAGGGAACGCAATTTCAAATGTAACGCCCCGACCACCATCGTAGGGGAAATCCTCATCTCCCAATGGAACCAACGTCCACTCTCAGCCCATGGGTCCACCCATGTCAGACGGTTGGTGTGTTAGTCCGAGAGGCTTGGAAGTCATGTTTACTGACCCTTCAAATCACCACGCGATCTTTTCTCGTGTTTTAACCTCACTCAAACAATACTGAAAATCACTTCCTAGTAGGTCACCCATCCTGAAACTACTCCAGCTTAAGCACGCTTAACTCTGGAGTTCTCTCAAGACCTGTGACCGAAATGATAAGTGCACTTTGGTGATATAGGTAGCCAAATCATTTCTTTTAAGCCTCTCTGCATATACCTTATATGCCGTGAAACTGGAGTGTCATAGAAAAAGTTCTTAGAAGACAAATAATATAAGAGGGGATGGGAAATGTCAAACCGCAAGTCTTGAAATATGCTAGATACGCAACACAAAAGCCCTCCTCAACTGTTTTTGGATTATCTCGCCCAGTTGGTATTCAGAGTTCTACGGAAGATGGCACCAAATTAGGCGTGATTGTTGACGGTTCGTACGGACCGTAGTACGTATTCCCTTGATTCTCGGCCATGATGAAGTTGGGATAAAAACGGAATCAAATGCAAGACAAGAAATCTGTAGAAAGCCGAAAAGAAGTGAATTAAAGGTTTAGCAGAGATGAAGGGTCAACTGAGGAAAAAGAGAAGGTGAAAAACCTAACCTCGAGATAAGAACGGTTAAAAGATATCTTCAAGTGGTGGACCCTACGAGGAGTTAAATCATTGGCAGCGCCGCATACGATTTCCACTTACTTCTCTACGATTTGACCTTTGCAATTCCATCCATCAGATTTAAAAAGGCAAGTTCCTAGAGCCGCGTGATCTAAAGATCCAGTGAAAATCATCATGATTTTACCTAGGGAAAACGTCCCTTTTTGCCATAAGTGTATCAGAAGAAGTAACTGCACATTAGTCCTCATCATTAAGTACTTAATGGGTTGGGGGCAACTGTTGGAGCTAGATTTCACAATTAAAAATCTGGCCCATTAAGCTTAGAGTATAATCAAACTTGATTATATTCGATATTGGGGCTAAGGCCCAGAGCCGCGCTGACATTCACAGAAAGGCTAGCATTGCCGGGCCCGAGTAATTGATTTGTTGACTACAAAGCTGAAAACCCTTTGACCAAACACTTTAGCGGAGATGACCCAGTCAGCGCCGTTCAACGGTTTATGAAGAGATCGCAATATTTCCAGAGGACGAATCTGGACGTGCCCGAGATATCCGGCGACGAGGAAGGATTCGCGGAGTTGAACCGTTCAGCTAAAAGGAGTATAAATAGCGAGCTTTAGAGCCGAAATGGCTAACTTTTCCCCCACGTTTTTGACTAAATCACACTTTAGCTCATCACACACTTGTTCATGCTTAAGTTCTTTGTATACTTGATCGAATATCAATATAAATCTATTTTCCGTTATCTCGGTCTCGATCTTAGTTAGATCTATAAACATTTCTTATGACTAACGTTTCTTTCCTGAATTCACATATAAATTCTTAGTGCGGAATCTAGCTTCCACAAGGTACTTAAGTAATTTTTTTAAAAGTATAATTTTCCAGTTTTTATAAGATTAAATGTAGTTGTCAAATTTTCTTTCAAATTATCAAAATTTTCAACAAAAAAAAAAAAATTGTGCTAAACGCCTCGACCAAGTCACACTACATAAAACGCTGCGTTTTTGTGTTTTATACACAAACGCGCAAAAGAAAAAGAGGAACGATTAGGTCCACTTTTGCTTTTCTGGAAACGTCTCTCAATCGTAGAAGAAATTTTCTGATTTGGCGGCGAATCAGAAACCCCAAATCAAAGACGGAAGCTTTTGGTGTAGAAAACGATTCATCTCTCGACTGATTGAATGAGAAATCCTCCTCCGTCTCTGCTCTCCATCACCGTTAACGCCGCCGTCTTAAATCTCTCTCGCATCAACGATCTATCTCATCTTCCTGATCACATCGTGCTTGATCTATTCGCGGTAAACGAAACCCTAATCTTTTATCTAGTGTGTGATTCTGGTTCTGGGTTCTTCGAATTTAGTGTCAAAATTGAGAATTTCTGTGAAAGTTTAAAGCTTTTCGCTCGTGTTGATACTGCTTAGCTTAGGGTTCGGGAATTGTAGTGTACTGTATAGGGTTTGCGAGGAACAGTTGTTTGTTGTGTTATTGATATCTCGTATATGTTCTTAAATCAATGGTTGGTTAGTGGATTATTTGAGATCTTTCAAAGTTTTTGTTTATGTGATGTTCTTATGCTTTTGCTTCATTTTACACATGGTTTGATGCTGTTTGTAATTGATTCTCTTGCTGATTTTGTAATAGAGGACATTAAAAGCTGGGAAATTGAATGAGAGAGTTCTGAGACTCTTTATGGCATCTGGAAACGAAGAAGTTCTTTCTATTATCGACGCACTCAAAATCAAAATCGACGTAACTCCCATTCTTCCTACTCGTAAGTCTTAGTGTTACTCTTCCACTTTTTGGTTTTAGAAGTGTTTCTTGAAGTTGAAAAGTTTGGTATATAAGTTTGGTTCTCACATTTGCAGGATGTCATGAGAAATTTAGAATTTATGGGACTAGGCGATAGTTGAATTGATGATCGGGATGGGCGAGTTTGGAGACATGGTCTGATGTGTTTAAAAGGTCAGTTCCTGATTGTATTTTTCGGATGATTTAAGCAGAAACAACGATCTCGATAACTGCAGGTACATTGCCAGATTGAAGTCTGTGTTTCTTATCGTGTGTAAATATGAAATGAAAGGGCTCAAATTATATATATAAAGTTTTTTTCTTTCCATACCCTATGAACTTTGCAATCATGGAAGCTTCTTGTTTACTGCAGAGTTCTGTTATAAGTTTCTAACTTTGATGGTCTTGTTATCTGAATTCCCAAGTCCAATCCTTTGTTATTCAAATATAGCTTCGAGTAACCATAATTCGTGTAGGTTCATTTACCAAGAGATAGATCAGGTTTAATGTAATTATTTGGAGATATCAACTAACTAGTTTGCTCTTTCGTTTATCGACTAAATGTGTTTTTTCTAGGTTTTGCTAACCTTAATTTCATTAGCTTAATTGTTCTGAATGCATCGAGAAGAGAGAATAACATTCTTTTTGATTGTTACGTAACTAAACTAAAACAAATTACAATAGAGAAAACATATTGATCTTCATAAAAGATGACAACGAGTCTTCGACAAAGTTCAAATGGATCAATAAAAAATTTCATGGCGGTATGAGATTTAGTTATTGTAAAATGTGATGTTAAATACCAGTCCACAGCTTTGAGTTTTATGGAAAGGAGTCTAGTTGCCTCTTCTAACCTGGTGAACCGCTAAGCAAGAAATCAAATCGGTGAATATGCGAAAGTTTTACTTGGCATTAATCCGGGAAAATTTTACTTTTCATAGAAAGGAAACAAGTTTGGAAAGTTCTCTAGGGTGAAAGCGATCTCTCTCTCCAAAAGGAGGAAGATGGAGCAAAACGAATGATTAGAAGGCCAAAGCTCTTGATAAGCCATAAACCTGGTGGACTTCCCATTTGGCTTCTTTGGAGGATTTGGAGAAATAGAAATCTATTGTTATATCAGAAACAGAGCAGTCCATGGAGCAAAGTAGTACAACAAGCGATTTCAGATACAAATGAATGGATTGGTTCTCGTCAAGAGTTTGAGGTTGCTGCCGGTTCTCTACGATCTCCGGCAAGATGTACTACAGATACATGGACAAAACCAGGAAATGGTATCATCAAATGTAACTATGATTGTAGTTTTCAAGCTCACACTCCGAATCGTGCGGGTTGGATTTTACGTGATTCTGATGGTTTTTGTAAGGAGGCTAGCCGGAGTATTGGTGGGGGTTGTACTCTCTTCTTGATGTTGAACGTCAAGCATTATTACTTGCAATGCAACACGTCTCTAATATTTGAAGGTGATAACAAAACGGTGCTCAATCTCATCCATGATAAATCGCGCAACTTCGGACTCCATAATTGGATCAGGGAAATCAAGTTCCGGGCTACTAAGTTTCAATTCATCGATTTCACATGGCCATCGCATCCATATATGAGTTGGATGTATTGGTATACTGGCAGGGAAGAGAATGAAAAACTTCTGCCCAGACGACTTTACTCTTCAGAGATGAGACAAAGACAATTCAAAACTTCTCCTAAGGAGATTCGGTCTCGGGGATAGGTTACAAGGACGAGATAGAGAGTCAATCGGGTTTGGAGGGTCCGACGGATTCAAAAATTTCTTCATTGACGTCGTCAGGAAGAGCAAGACCTAATTTGCATTGTAATTATCATGACTGTAGAAGATGATGGCGAGAATAGATATAGAATTTTGTAAAAAAAGAAAATGAAAGGTAAGCAAATAGAGTTTGTTTGATTTAAAATTATATAACGAAAATGAAAGGTTACTGCTACCGAATGTCGAAGTAAAATTATAAAACGAAAAAATCAAAATAAGGGTTTGTAAGAAGATTGAATTATGAAAATAGGTAACTTTTCAAAAGTTATTTGAGGAAAGGGCAATACACTATTTATAATTTGTAAAATGGGCAACTTTTCACTATTACACTATTTACAATTTGTAGTATAGGCAACTTTGTCCTATTCATGGTGGATCACGGGTGGATGACACTATTCACGTAGGATATTATTCATGGGTTTATTTGTATTTGCGATTCAAATATTGGCGGACTATAGTCGCAATCTCCCACCCTCGGACTTCACGTGCTTTCGATGTTTTTTTTTTAAAGTAAAATCGAAACGAAAAACATAACCCGAAAAACTTTACAAGTACTCTCAATCTCGATGCAAGATCAAGATCAAGGTTTTTGATAAAGAAGTACAAAGGATGAAGAAGTAAATAATTAATCGAGCTACAACAAATCACAATATAGAACTTAAAACTCTTTAATCGAGCTACATAGTTTTTTTTTATATATAACCTTGAAGTTCCGGCCGAAACCTTAATCTCTGTGAGCCCGAAGTCAGCCTTTAGTCAATTTTCTTTGGAAATCCCCCACCTACCAAATAGACTCGAACTAGGGACATTTTCTCACTTTTGATGAGGAGGAAACCACTAGATCAAGAGCCACTTGGTAGCTACATAGTTTTACTCTATTGATCACTTTAATTTATTAAATATGTTAGATATCTAAACATATAAAGCGGTCGGTTCGGTCTTAAAATGAGAATCAAGAAATGCAAATCCAAATTACTTTTATCAAGTTATTATAGTTCAGTAGTAGTTTTTTTTTTTTTTTTGCTCGGTAAGGCCAAAGCCACTTATCAATGGACATAATACCGCATCTATATTGTATGCAGAGACGTCTATTTACGTATGCAAGTAGTGCGGTCCATAATTAATAAGTGCCCAAAAATATATTTTTTTAACATAAGTATATGTTATTAAAAAAATTTGAGTTTGTTAACCACTAAAGATTTGTAAAAAAAATTAATTCTATTTAGACAACTAAACAAAAAAGAACTAAATTAAGGACTACTTACATTTGATATATATAATTAGCATAGGAAAATGATGTAGGAATTAGTATCAATTGTTAATATTAAAGGAAAAGAGCTTTTGAATATTAATTAGGTAAAAAAATTTGAGACGGCCATGATTATGTGCTTAAATACGCAATCTTACTTTGTGTTCGAATCTCATTGATTTTATTCATATTATGAAATACTATTACAAAATTAGAAAGTATGAGTACATTTTCTATAAGGCTTTTCTGGATACGAGCATCATTTTCCTTGAGAACTCTACGTTTATTTCCTGAAATATAAATAAACAATCTCAAAATTAAAATCCGGGATACAAATTCTCTAAATAAAACTAAACAAAATATAGGCGACAAAGATTTGGTGAAAGAATTACGGAATATAATCAATGTTAATAATCCCAGCGACAGGATTTGCGATCTGAGCAAAACTTCACGGGAGAGATCGAGCGTAGAAGGGCAGCCACCGGGGCAATGGTCAACGATTTTGACCTTCACGGATTTTCCGGTGCAGGGATGAGGCACGGGGTTACGAGGTCCAGTGCATTTCAGGATGAACGTTTTGCTACAAACTCGACCATTGTCCCATAATTTATCACTTGCTGCAGCTATCATCACTCCTTCTTGCTGACCTCCGTAACATGCCGATGCTATCAAAACACATAATGAAATAAAAGCGATATTATTACAATTTTTTAACATTTCGATATCCAAAGGTAGTATATATATAAGTTTGCTGTTATCTATTCTCTTATTTCGTTATCTTATCACTACAAGAAAACAACCGCTATTCCGACGGCCAAAACCGTCGGAATTCGGTCGGAAAAGACCCATTTCCGACGTGTTTCTGACGGCTTGGGTCCGTCGGATCTATCACGTCGGAATTTTAATATCCGTCGGAATTCCGTCTGTTTGTTGCAACGGAACTCCGACGGAATACGGATATCCATTTTCCGTTTGAGAGCCGTCGTTAAACCGTCGGAACTTAATTAGACGACGGAATACCGACGGGTTCGGAGATCCGGTAGTTTCCGAAGGCTTTCCGACGGTATACCGAGGGTAAAGTAACCGAGGGAATTCCGACGGATAAACGGCACGACGGTGTTCCGACGGAATTATATACCGAGGGTATACCGACGGAATTCGTATGTTTTTAAAAAAAAATTAAAACTACTTAAATAATTTAAAATCATTAATAAATCATTAAAAATCATTAAAAATTAAAATTAAAATCTTAAAAAACCCAAATTAAGTTAAAATTGTTTCAAAAGTACATTAAAGTTTTACAATAAATTTTAAAACTAATAAATGTCTATTCCGGCCTACGGGTACGGAAAAAGTCGTGCATCTGATCTTCCAACGCTTTAAAGCGTTTTTCCGACTCCGCCCTATCTCTGTCTCTCTCTTCCTGCATTTCCCTAAGCCGGTCGTGCAGCTCTCGGTTTTCCGCCTCCAACCTGCTACCACCGCCATATCGAACCGTCGAAACAGACGAGCTACTATCTTCAGGGAGGCCGTAAACACGGCCTCTGGTCTTGGGAGTCACCTACGATAAAAAAAAAATTATATTTTATAACTTACTTGTATTAAAAGTAATGTTTAAATTTCTTTAAAAGTTAAACGGTTACTAACCTCTTACGTGAACTCGTTGATCTTCTCGACTGGAACTTCGGTTGGCGCCGGAGTTCCTTCCACGATAGGTTACGATTGCAGGAACTCCTCATGCCGCCTCTGCACGGCTTCCACGATTTCACGAGCAAGCGGGTCTTGAATTTCACCGGTCTTCTTGTTGGTGTGCGAAACCTTGACCAAATCAAGGTTGGAAGGATAGACACCGGTCTGCTGAAACTGTTAACATATACAATTTCGTTAGCGAATTTAAAAAAATTTTGAATTATTAAACTACTTACAATTTTCTGAGCAGCTGAAGCCTTGCTCGTTGCTCCGAGGTTGTGGGTCGCCTTTCCCTTCCCCTTCCGGGTGCTGTTGTGGTTAGTGGAGTGTTTCTCGGAGTCCGCCCGAGTTGCCTTTAGTTCCTAATGTCGAAGTAGTCCAGCCCACATCTCTTGCTTATATTTAAAAACTTTAGGCACCTTCCCGTATTTATACCACGAGTCTTTCCACTCGTTGATCTTCCACGAGAACTTCCTCGCAACCTTTGTGTCGAATTCCTTTCGGACCATCGATGTGAGCGGTGGGTCCCACGTAAAATCTTGCTGCAAAAAAACACCACATTCCCGCATTAGTAATTAAAATGTGAGTCATATAGAAAATACATTTGAAAAAAATAAAATAAAATCATACCGCAAATTGTCGGAACCAAGTGTCCCGGTCCTCCAATGGCATGTCGGTGTATGTGGGATACGGTTTAGTGAGCATGGAATTCATCATTTCGTTGATAGAACCCGTAATACCGTTTCCCGAGTATTGGAACCTATTAAAACATTTAGTTAAATATTTATCTAAAATTATTAAATCCACTACATGTTTAAATAAGACTTACCAGGTCGTGTTAGGTGCCGGGTCTGGATGTAGACGCGTCAACCTATCACGTCCGGGTTGCGCCACAAACTGCTCGATGGTCATCGAGGTGGGAGCTGAGTGGGCTGTAGGTGGGGGCTGAGACATGTATTGGGTCTCCAAGTCGGGACTATCCTCGGGGATAACCGTCTCACTCGTAGTCCGACCTCCCCTACTGGAACTACCACCTCCTCTAGAGTTATGAAACTGCCCATAATTCCTACGATTTCCATAATTCTAAGATTTAGAGATTTCAGGATTTATGGAATTTGGAATGTATAGGAATTTGTGATTTTGAAATTTAGGGATTTAGTTAATTGGAAATTTAGGATGATGGGAATTAAGGATATTGGGGATTG
Source organism: Draba incana (assembly GCA_963576765.1). Lineage (NCBI taxonomy): Eukaryota > Viridiplantae > Streptophyta > Magnoliopsida > Brassicales > Brassicaceae > Draba > Draba incana. The sequence goes on along the minus strand of OY755210.1, from coordinate 24,574,820 downwards.
AAGAGTTTTGTAGTAAATGAATTTAATTCAATTGGGATTATGTGGTTTTGTGATTTGCAATTTTTAAATTTAAGTAATCTGGGTTTTTTTTATATTGTATATTCAGAAACCGAAGTTCATGGATTTAAGTTTTGTTTGATGTACAGGATTTAAAGTTTTAAATTTCAAAATTTTTTAATTGTTAAAATTTTTTATTAACATTAATTTTCCAAATTTTTTAAACTTGTAAAAAATGCTTTAAAGGTTTAAATTTGTTTAAAGTTTGAATTGGTAAACATTTTTTATTAAAATTAATATGACAAATTTTAAAAAATTGTTAAAAAATTTGTAAATATGAAGGATTTAAAGGTTTAATTTTTAAAAAATTGTTTAAAATTCTGAACATTAATTTGACAAATTTTATTAACGTTAAAAAATTATAAATTTAAAATTTTAAATTGTTAACGTTATAAACTTTAAAATTTATAAAATAGTAAATTTAAAGGATTTAAAGGATTTAAAGTTTTAAATTTTATTAATTTTAAATAGGTTTAAAATTTTATAGGTTTAAATTGTTTTAATAATGTTAAAAAAAATTAATCTTGAAGGATTTAAAGGATATTGGGGCTTTGGGTTTTATAGAATTTATGTGTTTTATGTAATTTAAGTAATTAGGGTTTTTTTGTACAATTTTACATATTAATCATAGATTAAATTTTAAAAAATCCCTAAAAATAACAACAACATAATCAAATCAAATTCATAAAATTAGAAATATTTATATAATTTCGTTCTATAAAAATCCATAAATTTCGACAAAAATCATCATGAACCCTAATATGTTAATTCCTAATTTAAATCCTAAATTTGATAATTACAAATTCACTAAAATTATCATAAGCAATATTGACAAACCCTAATTATCATAAGCAATATTGACAAACCCGAATTTACAAACGCTAAATCGAACGAATTAACAAATCCAAATTTTTTTTGTAAAACTTACATTGTGATTGTGAGAAGTGGTGAATGATTTGGGGATTGATTTGGCAAATCGGCGGCAATAGCTCGGCGGCAATAGATCGGCGGCGAGAAGACCGGATTTTTGAAGAAATTTTTGTGATTTGCAGATCTGTCTGCGGGGAAGACGAAGACTGTGGATTTATAACAGTGCCCGACGGCAGTCTGACGGAATTCCGACGGTTATTAAAAATTCCGACGAACACGAGGTTGTTTGGCGGCAAGTCGCATTAGGGTTTCCGTCGCATTTCCGTCGGAATTCCGTCCTAATGTCAGACGGTATTCCGACGGAATTTTAAATTGTATTACTTAGGGGGGGCATAATTCCCGTTCCGTTCTATTCCCGATCCTATATTCCCGTTCCCTTTAGTTTTTTCTATGTGAAAATAAATTTTATTTGATAAGAATTTAGTTTGTTCAATTACATTTTATTTATTTAGACATTAGTTTGTACGCCGAATTAATTGTTTACTTAATAAATTTGGTAAAAAAATCTTATAATTTCGAATCCCCGAATAAATACGTCTGATTTTTCGAATTGGTGATGTTATTTTGTAAACATTATCATATATTTTTTACAAATCATATAATTCCTTTACAAAAACCTTATAATCAAATTTAAAACCTTATTATATATTTTAAAAAAAAAAAAAAATCAAACACCGTCGGAATTCCATCTTAAAGTTCAGACGGAATTCCGACGGCTATAATTTATTTTTTAATTTTAATTTCTCGGAACAAATAAAAATTAATTTAAAACATTAAACCGTCGGAATTAGTTCAGACGGTTTCCGACGGTGTTTGATTTTTTTTTTTAAAAAATATATGATAAGGTTTTAAATTTGATTATAAGGTTTTTGGAAAGGAATTATAAGATTTGTATAAAATATATTATAATGATTAAAAAATAACATTATCATATATTTTATATAATTAAATATATAAATTGATGTAACACCAATATTTCATAATTTTAGTTACTTTTGTTTTGTAATGATTTGCGTATCAATTTATGTAAATAAATATTTTGAACGGTATTTCTCATATATAACACCAATATTTCATAATCATTAAAAGGAAATATAACACATGAAAACATTATACGATCGTAAAATAGATACTGGATCATTATTGAACATAAAAGCAACATAAAGTTGTTATCATTAAATTATTCTTATTTGTGGACGAGTTGGATGTTTAGTCTTCATCAGAGTCTGGAACTGTTTCATACTCGTACCCAGTAGTTCCTCCATCTTCCGCCTCGATGGTAGATCCTTCCATTGGTTGGTATTCAGCAATAATCGAATTAGCACCGATTATCTATTTCAAAAACGAATTTAGTTAAGCATTCCCATAAATATTTATAAATGTATATATGGTGTATCTACCTTAACAATGTTCCGCTCTGTGATGTTCAGGTACTTTTGGTTTCTATCAAAACGGCAAACGGTAAAATTCTTCAGGATTACCACCGCACCTACACCAGTGGTGAGTCTGTACTCGTCCTTCTTGAAGATGTTATGGTGCATGGTTCCCTCGATTTTTCCTGAAGGATCTTTTAAGGTTACAAGCAAATCTCCTTGGTCATTGGGGGTTAAACTAGAGAGCATAGCCACAATCTGATAATAAAATATAGAGAATATACTTGTCAGGTAAATTGTATGTCTAAATGTTAATAAAATATGTCGCAAAACGTAAACCTTTTTGACTTTAAAAATTGTGAATGCGGGGATTTAATTTCTGCAACCTGGGTCTAGAATGGTGTGCTTCTTTTGTTAGAAGAACCTACATGAAAATGAATGGTAGATTTAGTGGGCATTAACAGCGGCCGTTAAACGCTATGAATTAGCTATTATAGCGCTTCCTAAAACGTTGTGACATCGCCCGTTATAGTAGGTCGGACACTTTTGATAGCGTATTGTTGTTGTGCTATAGTTGAATATACAACGATAGCGTAGTTTACTGTGCAATTGTTAATGTTTATAATAACGTGATACAGATGTTATTAAAATCCGTAATTTGACTTTACCTATACCAGTTTGTTTTATAAAGATAGCAAATTTTGTGTGTCATTAAATTATTTTATAATGGCCCAAAAATATATTTAAATAATTATTTTTTTATTAAATTGTAATTTATTTTTGTAATATTATTTTTAATAATAATAATTTAAAGAATTATTTCGTAATATAAATACCATTAAACATTTCCATGTTTACAAAACAAAAAATCATCTACAATCAAAACCAAAAATCATCAACATTTTCATGTTTATATGTTACAAAGTATAAGTATGCATCTAAAAGATAAGCATAGACATTGTACAAAAATAACTTGAACCCAAATTAGTTCTTCACTTCTTCTTCTCGGACACACCACCAACCAAACCAACTTTCTTAACTTTCTATTGTGAGCTCCCAACTTTCGCTTGACAAGCTTGCTTGTCTTTTCCGATCTTAAAATCTCTGTAATCTCGGCCTTGACGAAAACCCACATGTCCTGTTAAAAAAAAAACCAATACGAATGAGTCTCATACCATGGGAGAAACAAACCAAAGCTCAGAAACAAACCAAACCCAATACGAATGAGTCTCTTTATCTCTTCCGTACACTGTCCTTGGGAAGTTTGTGATTAAGCTGTACTCTTCTGTTTCCAATACTCCAAGTGAATCAACGTAGTCGTACAACTTATGTATCGTGGTTCATGGATCAATGAGAATCCGACCATAGAACCTAATCTTTAAAGAGACACTAAGCCTTATGTGCAAAAAAATAAGTAATGAATGGCCAAGGAAGAAGGAGAACTTACTTGTGTAACATCAGGGCCTTTCTCCGGTTCATCTCCAAGAGCAAGTGCTTTCTCTTGTCTCATTCTCACTCTAGCAACTTCTCTCTCTGCAGCTTCACGCTCTGCTCTCTCCCGAGCTTCTTCTTCCTCTTTGCGTTTCCTCTTTGCCTCAGCAACTTCCCTCTCTAAACGCTCTTCCTCTTCACGTCTCTGTCGCTCCCTTGCCTTATCAACAGAAAAGATGCCACAAATTTATACAACAGACTAATCATACGAGATCCTGTAAATTCAGCCTAAAGAAAAAGGGAGACATACTTGATCGGCTTCAAGAGCAGCCCTGTAAGCAGCATCTTGTTCCTTTCTCAGACGCAAATTGTTTCTTCTTTCTTCTGCCTCAACCCTATCTAGTAACCAGATTCATAACACATAATTCAGACTAAGGCTAAAGCATATTGGTGTTTCAACGAAGGTCTTCATAATTAGTGATACGTCTTGGTGGCTATCTCAAATTGTCTGAAAATGTGGTCCGAAATTACCTGAGGTTTATCAGAAGGCTTGGAGGAAGAGTAATCATCAGAAAGGAGCAGGCTTTGGGCTCCAAAACCTAATCCCTCAGAAAATCTGCCCAAACGATCCACATCTGAGCGAATCTAGGGTTCCTGGCTCCAGATCCATAAGCTGCTTACGCAACATACTTCCAAACACTCGCTTCGTTGATATAAACATTGATTGGTTCAAGCTGTAAAGATGATGAAAAAGGAGCCGAGTGGTCGACGAGTCAGAAATCTGGATTCACAGAAAAAATGTTAGAACTTCTCTGAGAGAGAGAGTTTGTCGATTGATAGAGAAAGAGTAATTGTTTTGGACTTTTGGTAGAGGTAATATTGTTCTGGAGGTTGAGATCGATGACGTGGAGGATCAAACCAATCCTCTACCGTTGGATTTAGATGTAAGATCGATGATATGGAGGAATGGAAGGTTTAGATTAAACTGTGTATTGTGTTTCAGTTTATACGAAAATTTCATAAGTCTTAACCGTTGGATTTAATTCATCAATGGTGGAGAATAAGGCAAAGTTCAATCTCAGAGGTTAATGCTCATTGGCTAAGAAAAAGAACGGCTCAGATCAAAGTTATCGAGACAGATCAACGGTGTACATTAATCGCGTCAACAATAAGAATGGACGGCTGAGATCAAAGTCGGCGCTATCTAACGGTGTAGGATTTGTCCCACAATCTGGGAGGTTACTTCTCATTGGCTAGTAATGAAAAAATCAGAAAATTATCATATAAAATAGTTTATTAATGAAAAAAATAGAAATTATTTCTATAAAAATTCAATATAAGTATTTCAATTTTTAGAATATTTTTTCTTATAAGTATAAAATTTTAAAATTAAGAACAATTAATATAGGTTAGTATTCCAACTATCTAACTTATATGTCCATAAACACTAAGGCATAGTTTAGGGTTTAGGGTTTAAACTTTGGGGTTTAGATTTTTTTACTCAAGTATTATTACTTTAAAATAATTTCATTGCATTTTATTTTGTTAATTTATAAAAAGTGAAATATGTTTCAAGATTGAACTTCCAACCCTAAACCATATACCCTAAATGGTTTAGGGTTTAGTTAGGGTATAGGGTTCCATCTTTACAAGAATTTTTTATTTCTTTTACAAGAATTTTTTTTACTCAAGTATTTATGTTTTATAGTTTAGGATTTTAACTTTAATTTAGGGTTTAGAGGTTTAGGGCTTAGGGTTTAGGGTTTAGAGATTTAATTTAGGATTTTAACTTTAATTTAGGGTTTAAAGATTTAATTTAATTAGGATGATAACTTTAAAATGAAATATCAAAAATACAAAAATACAATATTTATTATCATTATTACATGAAATAATATACAAAAACCTTTATTAAAATATTACATCAATAAAAAATACAAGATCAATAAATCTCCTCTATGTTATAATTAAATATTTATTTGTTTTTGATATTTGCTTCTATTTGTTTTTATTTTTATTTTACAAAATCCAAAAACCTAAAACAAAATCTAAAAATCTAAAAACGAAAATCTAAAACACTTATAATTCATAGTCTGAATTACATGAAAAAAATTCATTCAATCAATGGAGCAGCCTCTTCTCTCTTTGCTCTTTCCAAATAATCCATGGTTTTGGCAAGTTTTTGGAGTTTCTTCTCCATTTCCTGCCTTTCCTTGAGCAGCTCAGTTAAGGCCCTCTCCATCAGAGTTTGCTTTGTCACCTTCTCCTACAATTAGGTAAACCCAACCAATATTAGCAATACGCTAACCACTTACTCCATCTAAAAGTGGCTTCTTCTTTCCTTTTTTCATGCGCTTCTCTGTGTCCTCCAGCAAAGCCTGAGCTTCTATAAGTTCCTTCTCCTCTATCTCCCTAAGGATTCTTTGTTTCCTTCTCTCTGCAAGCTCTGCTGCAAATCTCTTTTGTTCTGCCTCCTCAGTTAGTTTCTGAAGCTTAAGCCGTCTCTGCTCCTCTTCACGTTCCTTTGAAAGCAAAAATCAAATCAAGGAATTGTCTCATTGTATCCCAAGGACCATCTCCAACACCAACCAGAACTATCGATAAAGGATATGCACTGTAAAATTGCACCACAAGTTAGAGCACAGAGGTTAGTATAAATCGGATATTGACTTGATCATAGATAGATATACTTACCTCGCTCTAACAATGGCATCAATGGTCTTTTGTTCTTGTGAGCTGAGGCCACCTTGATGTGTATCAACACTTCTTGTCACCTGACATTTATAAACATCAAAACCTAGTTAATCATGTGATTAGTGTCGGATAATGATAGTACCAAAACCAAAATCTTTATATACCTGTCCATCAGCGATTATGAGAAGAACATGGTACTGTCCTCCGCTTTCTTCCACGATTGTCATGGCCCTTTCGATAATGGGTGCGAAAGAAGTTGGCCCTGTGACAGAAGAAACCAAAGATCATGTAACAGAACAAACACACACAAGCAGGAAAAGCAAAAAAAAGTTTCTTAATCTCAACCTGCAAGACGCAGGTGAGGAACAATCTCTCTGTAACGCGTAAGGACTTCTTCAAACCCGTTACAGAAAGTATCATCCGGAAAGAAACTGAAGACATTCTGATCATGAGTTGTAGCTGCAAGAATCAAACATACAAACACACAAAAACCATTAAATGAACATTTCTCTTAATAAAGAAAAGACAAGAAGTCTTGGTTTCTTGCATTCATTACCATCTCCAAATCCATAACAAGGGATCAAATTATCCTCATCGAAAGGGGATAAAGTCTTTCCGATAATGGAAATCGCTTGCTGGTATGGATTTGGATTTGTTCCAATGTAATGCAAGCTTTGCCTGTTGAATGATCTCGCTCCTGAATTCAAAATCAAACCCACCAAAACATTATGTTTAAACCTTTCAAATGCAAACAATTGCTTAACATATACATATTAAAATTCGAACTTTCACCTGTCCACTCATTACTCTTAGTGACATCTATACCAACAATCAGATTCGATGACTCCAAACCAGCTTGAGAAAGAGCAGCCGTAACCTATAAACCAAACATTCAAGAAACAGAATCAACCAAACAAAAACAAAAAAAAAACGTCGTTCCACTATGGAAAAATCAATTAAACAAGTTTATATTATAGTCACTAAAACTAAGAATCAAATCCCAAAATCAAAATTGATACCCAAAATCACAAACTTCCGCATCAATGTTCACACAACCCAAAAATCGGAACCCCAAATCAAAATGGGTTTCCATTCCAAATAACAAAGAAGCTACAATTGAATGAGAACATACCTATATATTGAAGATTCCAGGGAGATTGTGCGAAATCGAGTTGAGAGACTGAGAAATCAAGATGATGCAGTGAGAAATCGAGTGAGATAAAGTGAGAATTAGAGGGAGAGACTGAGAAATCGAGTGAGATAAAGTGAGAATTAGAGGGAGAGACTGAGAAATCGAGTGAGGTTGAGAGAAATCGAGTGAGAGTTGTAGATTTTGATCTCAATATCTCAAGAAATCGAGTGAGAGAGAAGTGATTTTTATGGTTTTCTTTTATTTTGTCTTAGAAAAAATTTCACCTTTTTCCCTCTTAAGATTTTCAATAGCGGAGTATTAAAGATTAGAATCACAAAATTGGCCCGCCTCAATTTCATTATCCCGCTTAAACAATTTACAATTTACTATAGCGTTTACAATTTACAAAACGCTATCTTTAATTCACGATTCAGTCAAACATAGCATATACAAAAAAAACGCTATCTTATTGTGCTATTAATACCCACATTTCCTGTAGTGATTATTGACAAAACCCTAAACCAAATTTCTTTGCAAAAAAAGAATTTTGCTCATCAAAGTCTAGTTCAAGAAATCAACAAACTGTCATTTCTATTAATTATCCTAAGATTAGATTTCAGGTCATGAATCTAAAATCAGCAATTAACACGAGACAAGATGAAGAACAATCTAATTATATTAATCCTATGCAATAAAAATCAGATCTAGCAAATCATCAAACACCTTTGAAAATCCCTAAACCTAACAAGAGAATTACTCAGACATATCGAATGAAGAAAACATGATTTTATCAAAAGATATCTCTAAGAATTCAATAGAATAAAGCATGAAACCTAAACAATGGCTCAAAAAACGTATTTATAAAGATACAAAACCGTCATAGACATAAAAGTAAACATTTGGAATTCCTTCGCAAAAACAAAAATCTTCAATTTGGGCTTTTTGGCTCGTCTGATCAGGGCGTCGATCGACACCAGCTCTGTTTTCTGAATCCAAACTTTGACATTTTGACACTTCGTTCCGCAATGCTCCAAAACTTCCAGTAAACATCTTTTAAGCTCCAATCGTCCTAGTACCTGTAAAGACTCTAAAAACAATGGGAAAACACCAAAAGACTCTAGATATAGAACTTATATCATGGCTTAAACAGGGTAAAAACTATGATATATCAATTTCCACAGAGAAAGTTTGACCATCAATGGTGGATCTTCTCCTTGTGTTCTCCATGTCGAAGTCCATGACAATATCGCCTAGATCAAGCTTTACCTTTCCTTTCCTCACATCGATTTGCGTGCCAAGATTAGCTTAGAACAAACTTCCTAAAATCAGAGGATCTTCAGGCTCATTATCGTACTCCAAAACCACAAAATCCGCAGGAATTATGTAGTCTTGAATCTTGATTGGAACATCCACTAGAATTCCTTTTGGGAATCTCTTGGATCTATCAGCTAGCAGAAGAGACATTTTAGTTGCCCTGAAATCAGTAATCCCAAGATCAATAGCAACAGACAATGGCATCAAATTAATATCGGACCCCAAATCACAAAGAGAATGAGGAAACTGCCCAGTTGAAATTGAGCAATTAAGCACGAAGTTGCCTGGATCAGGAAGCTTCACTAGAATCTTGCTATGGATCATCGTGCTAACTTCCTCTAAGACTACTTCGTCCTTCTTCTTCTTTTTAGGCACTGGAGCTGTGTTCAAGAGAATAGCTCCGATATCTCGAGTAAGCAAGGCTCCTTCCTCGGGACTAACTCTATTAGCTGCAAGTCGCTTGACGTATCGTCTTAGAGTTGGTGAAAGCTTAACTACATCGATCAAAGGCATCTCAACCATCACTTTCTCTATCATCTTCTTGCAAATCTCCTCTTCAATCTCCTGTTTAGACCGCCTATCTCTTGGGAATAGAAGCTTGGGCTTGTAAACCTTTTCCTCTGAAGCAATCATGATTGTCACAAAATCTGGCTCAGTCTGGATGGGGTGTCGATCGACATTCTCCTTAGTATCGATCGACACTATCTTCTGAATTCTCGAATCATGATTTGCTTCAAGTATCGATCGATGCTCAGTTGTAGTGTCGATCGACACTGACTCTGCAGACCTAAAAATTGCCTCAAACTCATCGAAATAATCCTCTTGAGTGCTCAGAACGGCATTACAGGTGTTCCTTGGGTTAGAATCAGTCTTTGCAGGAAGATAACCCTCTTGTCTCTTGATTGAACCAGCAGTTTGAGCAACCTGAACATCCAGCTTCTTCACATGTGCGCTCAATGCAGAAATCTTCCCATCTAACTCTTGGTATACCGAATCAAGCTTTCCATGGAAACTCACGGTCATCTTCTGCTGTCCTTCTAGGATCTGGTCCAACATAGTCTTAACCTGGTTGTCCTGCTCAGGAGGTTTCTAGTAAGAAGAGGAATTGTACTTCCTTTGATAGTTGTTGCTCTGATATGGCTTTTGATAAGACGAGCCATACCCTTGCTTCTAAAATCCCGTCCCATTGATGTAGTTGACATCCTCTGGCTCAAATGTCCCAACCTCTTGGGGAACTCGACTGACTTCTTTCCAACTATAAGACTATGCATCTAGTCAAGCTTCCATGTGACTTCTGCAAACTGGTTACCACTGATGTCTTGCTTCTGCTGGCTCCTCTTGTAGTCCAAGTTCTTAGCACTATTGTTGTTGGCCAAGTTCTCGATCAGTCTCAAATCAACTTCTGGTGAATTTGTCATGAAGTTTCCATTGCTTGCTGCATCCAAAGTTACTGCATATCTCAATGCAATCCCTCTGTAAAAGATGCTAAGTAGCTGAACATCTGTGAAGCCATGATGAGGACAGTCTCTCTGATAGCCCTTGAACCTGTGCTACGCAACCTTGTATGCCTCAAAATCTCCTTGCTTGAAGGTGGCAATCTTGGCTCTCAGAGCCTCGGACTTTCCATCGTCAAAGAAATTGCTTAAGAAAGCATTCTTCGTATCCTCCCAGTTAGTTAACGAGCTCGGTGGAAGTTTCTTTAGCAAATACTTAGCTTCCCCATGGAGAGAGTATGGGAAAAGCTTACAGAATAGGTAGTCCTGAGAAACTTCGTTTGCCTTGATGCTTGATGCGAGATCCTCGAATCGCTCTATATAGTCCATGGTTTTCATGAGAAAGACCGCAGAAAGGCTCTTGAGCAACTAGTAAAAAGAATACCGGTTTTAACTCAAAATCCTTCCTCTGAAACGCTGAAGGCTGGATTGCATATCTATTGGCGTAGAACTACTCAGGACGGTTAAAATCTGCTAGCATTCTTCCTCGCGCAGCGTTCACCTCGTTCCTCTGGACGTTTTGATGATTCTAGACGAGGCGTCGATCGACACCCAAAGGGTGTGTCGATCGTCACCATGTATCTCGTCGTGTCGTTCGACGGGTTATTGGTGTCGAGCGACACCCTGCCGCAGAATCGCCAAATTCTCCTCGACGATCACTGTTTTGTCGTCGTTGATCCTCTGTCCTTGCGCATTATACTTCAGTCCTGCTGGGTCAAGCAGAACTCCATCATCTCCCGGAGCCAAATTGATGGGTGGAATAGCAGTCATCCTTTCATCTCTGACTGCTCTCTTGTTCTCACGTTCCAAACGTGCTAACTCCTCGAGATTGAAACCAACTAGCTCATTGTCTTGATTGCTTCTAGTATCAGGTATGTACCTGAAACACAAAACAAAAAGAGACGAACAAAACTAGCAAAATAAAAACAAAAATAAAAAGTACCTAGACAAAATCCTAATAATAAAAACCTAATGGTCTAGATTCTCCGGCAACGGCGCCAAAATTTGATATGCTCAAATTAACCCTAAGCTACTCTCTCAAATTAAGAGATCAATTGCAGTATTTAGGGATCGAATCCACAAGGAATCAGGAAACACAATAGATTAAATAAATTTGGATTAAACTAGGCAGAATAATGAGGATGCAAGTAAATCAAAGTAAACAAAGCAAACGGTTGTAAATCAATAGAGAAAAATGCTAGGCACAGGAAAATCTCAGGTGAATCAGATATGCAGATGATAAATGAAGATAGAATTATGAAGCTCAATTCTTAAACATGAACACGAATATAAAATCAATCAACTTTCGCTGCAGAGATTATCTATTTTTAAATTCTAGAAAACCAAATTTCTTTGCAAATCCTAACAATCTAAACAATCATTAAAGTCCAAGTTCAATTGTTCAAAAAACCATAAACCAAATTTCTTTGCGAAAAGGAATTTTGCTCATCAAAGTCTAGATCAAGTAATCAATAAAACTGTCATTTCTATTAATTATCCTAATATCAGATTTCAGGTCATGAATCTAAAATCAGCATTAATCACAAGACAAGATGAAGAACTTTCTAAAGATAATAATCCTATGCAATTCAGATCAGATCTAGCAAATCATCAAACACCTTTAAAAATCCCTAAACCTAACAGGGAAACTACTCAGACATATTCAAAGAAGCAAACATATTATTAATTGAATATATCTCTTAGAAGTCTGAAAAGCTCCCCAAAACTCAGACGCAAACTTAGGATTCCGGTCTGATACTATACTTGCTGGCGCCTCATGCAGCCTCATAATCTCTCGCACAAACTTCTTAGCCAAAACCGTAGCTCCATCGATCTTCTTAATGGCCAGAAAATATGCAGACTTAGTCAACCGGTCCACAATTACCCAAATCGCATCATATTGCAGTATTTAGGGATCGAATAATGAGGATGCAAGTAAATCAAAGTAAACAAAGCAAACGGTTGTAAATCAATAGAGAAAAATGCTAGGCACAGGAAAATCTCAGGTGAATCAGATATGCAGATGATAAATGAAGATAGAATTATGAAGCTCAATTCTTAAACATGAACACGAATATAAAATCAATCAACTTTCGCTGCAGAGATTATCTATTTTTAAATTCTAGAAAACCAAATTTCTTTGCAAATCCTAACAATCTAAACAATCATTAAAGTCCAAGTTCAATTGTTCAAAAAACCATAAACCAAATTTCTTTGCGAAAAGGAATTTTGCTCATCAAAGTCTAGATCAAGTAATCAATAAAACTGTCATTTCTATTAATTATCCTAATATCAGATTTCAGGTCATGAATCTAAAATCAGCATTAATCACAAGACAAGATGAAGAACTTTCTAAAGATAATAATCCTATGCAATTCAGATCAGATCTAGCAAATCATCAAACACCTTTAAAAATCCCTAAACCTAACAGGGAAACTACTCAGACATATTCAAAGAAGCAAACATATTATTAATTGAATATATCTCTTAGAAGTCTGAAAAGCTCCCCAAAACTCAGACGCAAACTTAGGATTCCGGTCTGATACTATACTTGCTGGCGCCTCATGCAGCCTCATAATCTCTCGCACAAACTTCTTAGCCAAAACCGTAGCTCCATCGATCTTCTTAATGGCCAGAAAATATGCAGACTTAGTCAACCGGTCCACAATTACCCAAATCGCATCATATTGCAGTATTTAGGGATCGAATAATGAGGATGCAAGTAAATCAAAGTAAACAAAGCAAACGGTTGTAAATCAATAGAGAAAAATGCTAGGCACAGGAAAATCTCAGGTGAATCAGATATGCAGATGATAAATGAAGATAGAATTATGAAGCTCAATTCTTAAACATGAACACGAATATAAAATCAATCAACTTTCGCTGCAGAGATTATCTATTTTTAAATTCTAGAAAACCAAATTTCTTTGCAAATCCTAACAATCTAAACAATCATTAAAGTCCAAGTTCAATTGTTCAAAAAACCATAAACCAAATTTCTTTGCGAAAAGGAATTTTGCTCATCAAAGTCTAGATCAAGTAATCAATAAAACTGTCATTTCTATTAATTATCCTAATATCAGATTTCAGGTCATGAATCTAAAATCAGCATTAATCACAAGACAAGATGAAGAACTTTCTAAAGATAATAATCCTATGCAATTCAGATCAGATCTAGCAAATCATCAAACACCTTTAAAAATCCCTAAACCTAACAGGGAAACTACTCAGACATATTCAAAGAAGCAAACATATTATTAATTGAATATATCTCTTAGAAGTCTGAAAAGCTCCCCAAAACTCAGACGCAAACTTAGGATTCCGGTCTGATACTATACTTGCTGGCGCCTCATGCAGCCTCATAATCTCTCGCACAAACTTCTTAGCCAAAACCGTAGCTCCATCGATCTTCTTAATGGCCAGAAAATATGCAGACTTAGTCAACCGGTCCACAATTACCCAAATCGCATCATAGGTACTCGAGTTAGGTAATCCTACCACAAAATCCATCGTGATCATATCCCACTTTCACTTCGGAATGGTTAAACTCTGCTATAACCCGCTAGGAACATGTGTCGCACTTCGCGACCCAATCAGCCACATCTCTCTTCATACCAAACCAGTGATAATACTGCTTAAGATCATGATACATCTTAGTCGTTCCTGGATGAATCAAAAACTTGCTTGCCTGAGCCTTTCGCATAATCTCCTGTCTCAAAACCTCGTCCTTAGGCACACAAACTCACCCGCGAACCATAATCATCCCATTCGCATAGACCTGATTCTCAGAACCAACACTCCAAGAAGCATCAATCAAAACCTGTTCACTCCCCTAAGACCCTCGAATCCTATAAAGAAGATCCGCCTGATCAACCGTGTAACATCCGAAAACCAAATTGTCGAGTTTGGTATGGGGTGTCGATCGACACCAGGGAGGAGTGTCGATCGACACCATTGTTACAAAACCAATTTTGGTTCGTTTTAATCGCGTGGTTTAATTCGGTTTAGAGGAAAAGCCTTAGAAGAATGTTTATAAGCTCGTACAGTCGTGCTTTGGCCGAATTTTCAAAAAGAAAAGAGTTTGAGAGAAGGGAAAGAGAGTGAAAGAGTTTTTGTGTGAAGAAATTGAGAGGAAAGAGAAGTCCTATTGGCCCGTTTCGGTAGAGAGGAGGTACGGTCGACCATATCGTGCCTTATCAGTGTGAATTTTGGTAGTTTCGGGATTCGATCAGTCATCTTGGGAAGCGTTTTCCCGAAGGTTGAGAATGATTCAGGAGACGATCTTCGTATTGTTGGAAAGCTCCTTCAATCTTGTTTTCAGATTGGGTTTTTGATCTGAATTTGGAGGTGATAGAAGAGGCATTCTTGGTGTTTGCGTGTGAGACTAGAGAGTACAAGGATTTTGAGTCGCTGGTTTTGTATTCTTAGCATTATCTTCGGTTTAGCAAGGTGAGTTGTGACCGTGGTTTCTAGGCAATGAGGATATTTCGATGAGTTTTTGATGAATGTTTGATATGATTTCATACGTTATTGATTGTGATGATTGTTGTGGTTGTATATATTGGATTGTTGTGTTTTCTATGCAGATTTGTGACTCTTAATCACCGGAATCGAGTCAAGAGAAGAGGAAATTGATTCTTGAGCAGTTACAGAGGCGTGTCGATTGACACTAGGAGGGTGTCGCTCGACCCGAGAGTTAATTTTGTATCGATCGATACCTTCGTGGTATCGCTCGACACCAGACTCTTGGTCGTGTCGATCAAGCCTTTTTGGTGTCGCTCGACACGAGGTTCAGATTACTCAAATTGTGTCGTTTTTGTGTGGTTGGATATGGTTATGTTTTGTGTTGGTTGATATTGATTGTTGCATTGGTTATCTGAGCCTGCTTGTTACGCCAGTAGGCGGGATGAGCAACTCACTAAGTATTTATGAAATACTTACGCAACTCTTATTTCCATGTGTTGTAGGTAAAAGTTTGAGATCGTGGAATAATGGCTGGGATGAGAGGATGATTAGGAACTCTAGTTTATTTGTTTAAATTGCTTTTCAATAGAACCTTGTGTTAGGTTTCTGTAAATGCAGAGTTGAGTTATTGGAACTAGAATTGGTTATTGTTAATGGTTAAATCTGGTTGAGTGTTTATTGATTTTCCAATTGTTGTTGTTTGGTTAGTCATTTGAGCTAGGTAGAATTAATCATTGAGGATTATTATTTATGGGAATAATAATCCGGACTAATTTTTTTTTTTTTTTTTAAAGCTTGGTTGTTTCATTTTGGTATCAGAGCCCTTACGGTTCTAGGGCTATTAGTAAATGGATGATTGAGACTATTGAATGAATTGGCTATTAGTAATTAGTTAATTTTGTGAGTTGTAGAATCTTAGATCATCCTCTCCGAGCCTTCAAAAAGATTCCACGGTATGTGATTGTTGATCCTTATTCTGTGAATTCTAGTATCTTAGAATGTGCTTTTGGTAAGTCTAGTGTGTGATGGCTAGAGTTCCGAGAGGCCGTGGTGACAGAACTGGTGGCCGTAGAGGCCGTAGAAGCCATGGAGGCCTAGGTCATGGTCGGGGTTGTGTGACTACGTCGTTCGAGTGGGTGTCTAAGAGTGAGTCGTCAGAGCAGGTGGCTGTTTCGCCGTCGTATTAGCAGGTTTCAGTAGGCAGTGGCAGTGTGTCAGTTAGGACTGCCGGTGTCGGAGGTAGTGCCAGAGCTGCTGGTGCGGCAAGAGGCACAGGTGCCGGTATTGCTATAGTCGGATCTAGAGGATCGTTTGGCAAAGACGCTAGCCTTAATTTTGGAGTGGTTACCGGTTGCGGTGCCAACGCAGGCTCTAGTAATGAATCCAAGGGAGCAGTATCTAGTGATGTTTAATGAGATGTTGGGTATGGGCCCCTTGTCCTTCTCTGGTAGAGGGGGGCCAGAGGCAGCCAATGAGTGGAGGTTGAGGGTAGAGCGTAGGCTTCGTTCTATCAGATGCCCTGATGAGTACTCTGTGGATCAGGCGGTAGGGTTCTTGGATGGTGATGCCTATCTCTGGTGGACGAGAGTTCAGGCCAGGAGGAGACGGTAGGTGTAAACTTGGGGTGAATTCTTGGGCGAGTTTAATGCCAAGTATTTCCCTCAAGAAGTGGTGGACCAGTTAGAATTACAGTTCAAGAGACTGGTTCAGGGCAATCGGTCTGTTCGTGAGTATGATATTGAGTTCAGCAGGCTCGTGGTCTATGCGAGTAGTGGCATGGATGAGAAGCAGGCCCAGATGGGCAAGTTCATGGGAGGACTTCAAATGAGGCTGAAGAAGCCCGGCAGGGCTTCCAACTACGCCTCGAGGGCAGAGTTAGTGGAGGCACTTGCAGCAATTGAGGACCTGGGAGAGCAGGTCGAGGATTGAGCGGTTGTTCTTTCTCTTTTGGTGGTGTTTCCAGTTTCAGAGCTTTAGCTTTGGTTTTGTTGTTTTTGGATTTTGGTATTTTCATTGGTGTTGAAACAATATACATTTTGGAAATTTATAAGATGTTGTTCCTTATTCTTTTTCCTATGATTTATAAGATATGTGGTTCTTATATATGTTGACCGATGTTGGTCGTTTTTATGGGGATATTCCAGGCTGGGGATATCAAGATTATACCATGTAAGGCGGTCTAATCAGAGGAGATGTCAGTTCTCCTATATACTTATTTGGGATGTGAGTTCCCAGAATAAGTAGCAGGGGATGTGAGTTCTCTCACGGGGATGTGAGTCCCCAGATACCGTTGGCTCGAGGGATGCGTCCCGAGAGTGCGAGCTATATGTTTTCTTGAGAGGATTAGACGAGAGCCTCTGAGATCAGGTGAGGATCTCTTGTGGTATCGGCCGAGTAGGGCCAGGATTCTGGTTTATGGCAGGCAGTTTTATGAGACTCGAGTGGTAATCTTGGGTGATGCTGACCGGCTGGGGTCAGGATTCTGGTCTATGTTAGACGGTTTATGGGAATCGAGTAGAGATCTCGAGTAGTGTCATCATGAGTATGGTATATGTTATGCAGTGCAGGAGGCTTGAGTTGGTAACCGAGGTAGTGTTGGTCAGGTTAGGCCAGGGTTTGAGCTTTGATAGCAGAATCGAAGAAAGTTGAGAAATTCTCGGTGGACACCCTGAGTGTCAGTGTTGCTAGAGGTGACTTGTGTTTGGGTCATGTGAGTGTATAGTTGAGCCTCTAAGATCTAGGGTGGATCTCGTGTATTGTTGACCCGGTTGGGTAAAGGGTTGGCCATCGGTAGACAACCTTGCGGGCGTCAAGCCTGGAATTGTTATTGGGTTGGAGACTCGGTCCAGATGACCCTGGTAACGGATGTAGCATCTTATGGTCATGCATATTCTTGTTTGGTTATTGCGCGATCGATTTATCCAATTCTGGGTCAACGGTTGGTTGTGTATGTTCTTGTTTGATTGTTACGCGATCAATCTGGCAGACCTAATTCGAATTAAGAAACGTTGTAAAAGGGATTTTTCGGGCGAATCTGGGCGAGTAGTGGTCACTATTGCATTGTACTTGGGTATACATATGTTGGCGTTGCCCGAGCTAGGTAAGCTTTTTGAGGTGTACATTGTGGTTTCAGGGATTGGTTTTGGACCCCTAAGTCGGTGCTAGTCCCGAGGTTATTGGCGTATGGTAGTTTTCTCTAGGAACTTCGGTCCCGAATAGCTCATTTAGTGCGATCTTTGTGATATTTTGCGGGGGTGCAAGTCTTCCAGATAGAGCGATTGCTTTGTGTTCTTTTGCAGGGGAACGAGACCTCCAGATAGAGCAATTGCTTTGTGTTCTTTTGCAGGGGTGCGTGATATATCATGGTTTTTACCATGTTTAAGCCATGATATAAGTCCTATATCTAGAGTCTTTTGGTATTTTCCAGTTGTTTTTAGAGTCTTTGCAGGTACTTAGATGTTTGAGGCATAAAAGATGTTTACTGGAAGTTTTGGAGCATTGCGGAATGGAGCGTGAAAGTGTCAAAGTTCGGATTCAGAAAACAGAGCTGATGTCGATCGACACCCTGATCAGATAAGCCAAAAAGCCCAAATCGAAGATTTTCGTTTTTGCGAAGGAATTCCAGATGTTTACTTTTATGTCTATGACGGTTTATGTACCTTATATATACGTTTTTAAGCCATTGTTTAGGCTTCATGCTTTATTTTTTCAATTACTTAGAGATTTTCATTAATAAAAAAATGTTTTCTTGCATGATCATATCTGAGTAATTTACCTGTTAGGTTTAGGGTTATTCAAGGGTGTTTGATGATTTGCTAGATTTGATCCAAATTGCATAGGATTAATATCTTTAGATTGTTCTTCATCTTGTCTTGTGTTTATTGTTGATTTTAGATTCATGACCTGAAATCTGATCTTAGGATAATTAATAGAAACAACAGTTTGATTGATTTCCTGAACTAGACTTTGATGAGCAAAATTCCTTTTCGCAAAGAAATTTGATTAGGGTTTTGTGAACAATTGAACCTGAACATTAATGCTTGTTTAGATTGTTAGGATTCGCAAAGAAATTTTGTCTTCTAGGATTTAAACATAGATAATCTCTGCAGTGAAAGCTGATTGGTTTTATATTCGTGATTAATGTTCGTGAACTATGCTTAATAATCCTATCTTTTATTTATTATCTGCATATTTGATTCACCTGCGATTTCCATGTGCCTAGCGTTTCTCTTTATTGATTTCACAACCGAATTTACTGCTTTGTTTACTTGTTTTTCATACACATCATCCTACTTAGTTTAATCTGAAAGTTTTAATCTATTGTGTGTATCTGATTCCCTGTGGATTCGATCCTAAAGTACTATAACTGATCTCTTAATTTGAGAGAGTTTAGCTCTAGGTTAATTTGAGCAAATCAATGCGAGTCCTCTAAATAGTGCGTTGGATGTAAATTCCTTCCTGGGATGTGAGTTTTCCAGATACCGTTGGCTCGAGTGGTGCGTCCTAAGAATGCGAGCGGTATATTTCTTGACAAGTCATAGGATGCGTCATGTGCGTGTCAGGATGTGGAATGAGTTCAGAGCAATAGGTGTCTATATCGTGCCAATAACCTTAGGATTAGCGATGTGCTTCGAAGGTTAGTATGGATCTTGAGGAAGATCGGTTGTGTTAGCCAAGGTTTTGTTGGAGTAGAGATGTTATGTCATAATAAGTAAGGGCGGGTTAATATCACGAAAGGTAATCCTAGTTTCAGGAGCTTGTACACGTATGAATTGATTACTCTAAAGGAAATATTTTTTTTTTCCTATATATATCCAAAGCTTGAGGGAGACGTACTGAGAATGTGATGACGACGGTACAAGTACGAGTAATCAAAGTTTGATCATAGTATGAGCGGGAGATGGGATATGGACCTCATAGTTTGAGGGTATAATTTCATGTGATACCAGCCAGTAAATCGCAGCGTGCGATAAATGTCAGCAAGTGGAATCAAGAATCGAGGATCCTGAGTGGTTGTTGAGTTTTGTAAAGACGGTTAGGGCACTTGCGGTGTGCTGTGGATGTGTGTGCTAATTTTTTTGGGTGTCATTCGATGGATCACTTGTACCGGGCGGTGTGTGGTTGTCAAGCTGCTTTCAGGAGAGTTTTGGGATGGTTCGTTATGAGGTGTTGTGCGGGGGCCGTGTAGGATGCCTTTATGCTGGACCTAAGAGGGGGAGCAGAGTGTCTTAAGTGCATATTGTTCAGAATTGGCGGAGAAGATCCGTGTTCTCAATCGAAAAGGAAAGAGGATCAGGATTGGCAGATGTTTTATGCCGATTAGAAGATAAAGGATTTAGGGGATTCGCGATCAGAAATAAAGTATAATCCTGTTTGACCATATTGCGAAGTCCTAATTGGTCGAGTTCAGAGTTTCAGCCGAGTTTGAGAGTTATGCGTTCGGAGATCGAGTGGTGGAACGGGTCGAACCGGTGGTGTATCGGTTAGAGCTACCCTGGTTGTAGAAGCAGGCAATGAGGTATTTTACGCATTCTTCTTGAGAAAGTGTCTGCGTGAATCGGAGGAGTTGGTGGCTATGATCTTGGAGGATCTTCATCCTTACTTGACATTCCAGCGGTTCCTGTGTGGATTCTCAAGAGGAGAGTCAAGGAGTCGCGTCGGAAGAAGTTTCCTCTGTTAAGAGTTTTGTGGGTTTGTGCTGATCGCAAGAAGGAGACTTGGGAGCCCGAGGCGAAGATGAAATTGAAGTTCAGGAAGTGATTCGACAAGTAAGTCGCTGTTTGAGCTTTATTTCTCCATGTGGTTCTGGTTTCGGTTTTTAGCATGTGTCGTATTTTCGTTTCGTATTAACGATTATACTTTTTGGAGATTTTTAAGATGGATTTTTCTCATCTATATGTGTAATATGAGATGAGTAGTTCTAATATTTATTTATGTATTATGTAGACCGGTGTTTGGTCTTGTTTTTTAGATATTCCAGGTTAGGGAGTTTGACAACGGGAGGTAGTTATAGTCGATAGATGTTTATAGACATTTTAGAATTTATTACTCTAGGGGTTGTGGCTCCGAACAACTCATTGATTTTGTCTGGAGATGATTAGGTCTTCAGTGAGGATGATTAGTTCCTCAGAGGAGATGATTAGTTCTCTTGTATACTCTTTTGGATGATTAGTTTCCATTATGAGTATCGAGGGACGATTAGTTCTCTTGAGGGGATGATTAGTTCCCTTGTATACCCGGAGCTCAAGGGTTGCGTCTTGAGTGTGGATGGGGGCACGTGACATCAATAGCTCAAAGGATGCATCTTGCGAGTGGGAGGGGTGTCATATGAGTTAAGAGTGATAAATGTCGGAAAACGGGCGTATAAACATGAGATTAGACGTGGGCCTCGGAGGTCGGGTGTTACGTTTGGGTCTTGGTTAGACATTTTTGTTGGGATTCGAGGACGAATCCATATTAGAGGGGGAGAATTGTAACATCCTCAAACCAAATTATCGAGTTTGGTACGGGGTGTCGATCGACACCAGGGAGGAGTGTCAATCGATACCATTATTACAGAACCGGTTTTGGTTCGTTTTAATCATGTGGTTTAATTCGGTTTAGAGGGGAAGCCCTAGAGGAATGTTTATAAGCTCGTACAGTCGTGCTTTGGCCGAATTGTTCAGAAAGAAAGGAGTTTGAGAGAAGGGAAAGACAGAGAAAGAGTTTTTGTGTGAAGAAGTTGAGAGGAAACAGAAGTCTTATTGGCCTGTTTTGGTATAAAGGAGGAACGGTCGACCATATTGTGCCTTATCAGTGTGAATTTTGGTAGATTCGGGATTAGATCAGTCATCTTGGGAAGCATTTTCCCGACGGTTAAGAAGGATTCAGGAGACGATCTTGGTATCGTTGGAAAGCTTTTTCAATCTAGTTTTCAGATTTGGTTTTCGATCTGAATTATGAGGAGATAAAAGAGGCATTCTTGGTGTTTGCGTGTAAGATTAGAGACTGCGGGGATCTCGAGTCACTGGTTTTGTGTTCTTAGCATTGTCTTCGGTCTAGCAAGGTGAGTTGTGACTGTGGTTTCTAGGCAATGAGGATATTTCGATGAGTTTTTGATGAATGTTTGATATGATTTCATACGTTATTGATTGTGATGATTGTTGTGGTTGTATATATTGGATTGTTGTGTTTTCTATGCAGATTTGTGACTCGTAATCACCGGAATCGAGTCGAGAGAGGAGGAACTCGATTCTGGTGCAGTTACAGAGGCGTGTCGATCGACACCAAGAGGGTGTCGCTCGACACGAGAGTTAATTGTGTATCGATCGACACATTTGTCGTGTCGCTCGACACCAGACTCTTGGTCGTGTCGATCGACGCCTTTGTGGTGTCGCTCGACACGAGGTTCAGATTACCTGAATTGTGTCGTTTTCGTGTGGTTGGATATGGTTATGTTTTGTGTTGGTTGATATTGATTGTTGCATTGGTTATTTGAGCATGCTTGTTACGCCAGTAGGCGGGATGAGCAACTCACTAAGTATTTGTAAAATACTTACGCAACACTTATTTCCATGTGTTTGCAGGTAAAAGTTTAAGATCGTGAAATCATGGCTGGGACGAGAGGATGATTAGGAACTCTAGTTTATTTGTTTAAATTGCTTTTCAGTAGAACCTGGTGTTAGGTTTCTGTAAATACTGAGTTTAGTTATTGGAACTAGAATTGGTTATTGTTAATGGTTGAATCTGGTTGAGTGTTTATTGATTTTCCGTTGGTTGTTGTCTGGTTAGTCATTTGAGCTAGGTTGAATTAATCATTGAGAATTATTATTTATGGGAATAATAATCTGGATTCCAACAACTGTGTCAGAAGTCCCACAATGACATCATCACAACCCTGAGCTGGAGCAGTACCCCTACTCGGGCCCACTCCACCACCAGCACCTCTCCCGGCCCCCCTCCCGGCACCAACAGCCACAGTGACACTGGCACTGGTCTCACTCGCGGTCTCCACCTGATGTATCTGGGATGCAACCACACTGCTAGACGACTCTGTCTCTGGTCTTAAACCACGACCTTGGCCTCCACGGCCTGCAGCTCTGCCACCACGGGCAGCTGCTTTTACCACCACGGGCACCTACTCTGCCACGACCTCTAGTAACTGGAGCCATCTCTCTGCAACACGTGACAGAAGATAAGCACACTAGAAGTCACAAAGAATAAAACACAACTTACCGCGGAATCACTTTAAAGGCCGAAGAGGATGATTCTAAGACTACTAATTGTCTAACCACCAATAAACAATTAAATCACATAGTCTCAATTCATCCAATTTCAATGCCTAAAAACGTCTAGGCTCTGATACCAAAATGAAACAACCAACATTTTTTTTTTAACTAAACAATTCTATTGCAGAACTTATAAAACTATATAAACCAATAAATTAAATAATAAAATTATGTACTTTATTCAATAAATAAGATCCAATAAATAATTCAATAAATAAAATCTAATAAATAATTCAATAAACAAAATTCAATAAATAATTCAATAAACCGATTCATGAATGATTAAAAGATCTAACAACTTAAACAATCAGGTGCGCTAGTCTAAACAACAAAAGCAATAAATCCTAACATCCTCTTCCTACGCTTTGATTCCGCAGTCACATTTTTTCTTTACCTGCATCACGTGGAAATAAGAGATGCATAAGTAAGTAATAATAACATAGTGAGACGGTCTTCCCGTCAACAGGCTAAGTACGAATATATCAGAAATCAATCAACAAATAATTTTAAAACTCACGTATGAAAACCACGTGTGTCGATCGACACCAAGGCACAGTGTCGATCAACACTCAAGTCGCAGAAATAGTTCACGATTTCATAACAGCCCCCAATTCACGATTCATCAATGTTTTATCATGAAAACCAAACGATTCCATCACAATAACACAGAACAAACAACCATGATTCACACACGAAAATCCCTAAATCAATTGTGAACCGAAAACAAATATATCCAAGCCTACGGTCGCGCACTCACCTCCATTTCGGATTGAAACTATGAACGAGGAGCAAAACAGCGACGAACCGAGACCAAAACTCGCAGGAACGAGTTACTAACGCCTCTAACTATGAAGCACGATTAGCCCTACGCCTCTAGAAATCAAACAAGAAGTTTGTGACGGATTTCTTTGCAACAATCCTTCACAAACACTCCAAAACTCTCTCTCAAATGAAATTCTCTTCTTTTCTCTGATCAAAAAATGGCCAAAAGGCTGCTCTCATTATATAATCGCGAGCCCTAGGTTTTCCCTAAACCGACTCACAAACCAAACGATTAAACTTTAAACTGAACCGAAATCAGAACATGGTGTCGATCGACACCCCATTCCAAAGTCAATACTTTGGTTTCGGGATGTTACATAATCTGGGATCATGTAAATGTTTCAAGTGCAATCCATTAAGTGATGCCCCGTTCCCCGATCACTTTGAGCCCTAGGTCTCGCGCCCTAACTTGTACAACAAATAATAAACCTGCACACACTAAAAAGGGAAAAATGGGGGGTGAATACCAACTTATTCAGGGAGGATGTCACCCCCATAAACTTTAATACTCGTAAAAAATAAGCGGTCAGACACACTAAACTAGAAATAGATACACATTACTTATTACTAGTAGTCACACAATTTTATATTTAACATTTCAATAATATTTACTTATTCATTATCTCATACTTAAACATTCTTTACTTTTCTTTTCTTTTCTTTTCACATTCTTTACTTTTCTTTCTCATTTTTTTTTCCTTTTCTTTTCTTTACATATTTACTTACGGCGGTGCCAACCCCATTCTATTGTTTTGGGTCTGTGATGCAGCCGGCTTAGGGCTATGCGAAAGAGTTTTAAATTTATAAACCCTAATCTGCAAGTGCACAGATGACAATTGTATTAATTAGGGGTTGATCCACAGGAGACTATGTTGTTACGCTATAAATCTATATGATGCAAAATAAGCTAAGAGAAAACATATTTTGGGGTTTTGGGGTTTATGATAAAATAAATATGCAATAAAATAAAGGGATAGATAAATTAAAACACGCAAGATAAGAAGAAATTAAAAGGAATTAATGCAACATGAACTACACGGTTTTTAAAGAGATGCAACTAGTGTTCTAGAGCTCAAATCACTATGGTAGAATCATTCCCCTTTCGAGGCTCCGAAACCTATAACTCCTACCCCAATAGACTCAACTTTCGATGGTTATTGCAAGGTGGAATCACGCTGTAAGAATGAGATTCGATTGCTCACTAGACTCCTTAACTAAACTTTCGATTGTTAAGATGCCTAGCCTATCAAATATTAGATCTGAACGATGCAAAAGCTTTTGGAATCGGCACCAATCTAATATCGGTCACTAGGTAGCTAGTCTAGATCACGCCTTGAGCAAAAATAAATATAGAGAATCATGCTAGAAACAAACTCAATAAATATGTAGAAGATGCAAGAAAAAGAACTTTAGAATAACTTTATATCAAACATACAACTACTTTACATGTTATGAAACATGGAGCAACTAGAGAAGTTGATAAAACAGTAGATTCGTGATATATAAGTGCTCGGCATAGGTAGATCTCTCAGCACAAGGCTTGAGGAGAACACCATGGCCTTCATCGCTCATTTACAAGGGATAAAGATGAAGATCTAAAGAGAATAACAAAAATACATGTTTATTATTGATTTGTGGTGCCTAGGGCTGTTCTCATTCTCTCAAGAGGCTAAAAGAAAGTATATATAGGTGTAGGAAGAGGTCTTTAGTCGGTGGAACTCCTAGGGTTTCAGTTCGGGCAAAAACGTCTTTTTGTCGATAAGTGCGCAGAAGTGGCCACGGCACCGATTGGTCACACCGGTCACGTGATTTGGTCCGGGGCCTGGCTCAAAATAATCTCCTTGGTCTCGGCTTCAAGTAAATGAGCCGGCCCATGGGTTGGTTCGGTGCTTAGGCCCATCTTGGACTTGATTCTTCTTCTAGGCAAAATGACATACCTTCAGTAAAACTTGAATAACTTCCAAACCACAACTCCATTTGATATAATTCCAACTCCATTAGAAATATAACTCAAAGGGCTATCTCCAAGTGAAATTTAATCACCGTCCAAGTCGGTTTGGTCGTCCGGCCGTAGCTAGGCCTCTGCTGGTTAACTTCTGTCCAACTTGGGAAATTGTGAAATCTTCAACTTGGGGGACTTAGATAGGATCCTTTGACCTTGGTAAGTTTTTGTAGGATGAAGAATACTCATTTTGCTCCATTTTAGGCCCTTTTTGGTGATTTGACCTATATGACTCTTCAAAACCAAATATACGAGAAAACTACATTTTTTGATAGAAAAGCTTATTTAAATAGTATATAAAATAGGGAAAACGGATAGTAAAAGTGGTAAAATACCGGGTATGTCAGTATGTCCTCCCCGTCACTAGCCCAACTATGGCCTAATGGTTCTACAACGGGCTTACATACGAGATCCTCCGTAGTCCAACACAGAAAGTTCTACAACGGGCTTACATACGCGATCGTCCGTAGAACCATAATATTCTGACAATCTCAAACAATCATTTAATCTTTAACATTATTTCTTTACTTAACACAATATTACTTTACGAAATAATTTCCACAACATCAAGTAATCATTACTAACTACACGTAGCAATCAACAAACATCAATCATTTCAATACTAAACTTATCATATACGACCAACAACTATCAAACATGCCATTCCTAGACCTAGCATGAAAGAACACATATTGCTAACTAATACTAAAGTAATGTAGATCCCACCCTCACCTTAGCCACAATAATGATGAAGAACAACTCTTCCTCTTTTCTCCTCACTTGGACAGATTCGCTGCCACAACTTTGACATCATAATTCCTTATGCTTATCAATCTCAAATCGGGTTTCCTTCCACCGAGAGTTAGATTTATGAGTCCTAAGTGTCTCTCCAAAGTTTCACCACGATTCGAAATGATTTGCTTGTCCAAACACCACATCCGGCCAGACTGGTCCGATCTGCGCGCTCTGCAGAATAGTCTAGATAAGGACTACATAACTCCCAAAATATAATAGATAACACGTAGATATTTTACTGACCCTCATATAAAAGGGTTATGAAACTTCTTACGTAAATTTAGCTTCATACAATCCTTAACAAAGCCGCGACACCACTTCTACTCTAACTGGTCACAGATTGGCAATACAGAAATCAACTCTGAGAAAACAACCTCAACATTCATTTCACAACTTCAAATGACAATCCGATTTCTGATTAGGTTAAACAATAGAGTCAGGAAGGCTCTGACCAAGTTTTAGGTCGATCATAACACTTTTGATCCTCGGTTTCCATTATGCATCGAAACTGGTCAAATCTGCAATTGCTCGAGACTAGGATAGACTGCGACAGACTGTTGGGCTTTGGTGATGTCTAATCTCGACATAACATAGGCCCACGACTGGTAATGTCAATTAGAGTTAGGAATGGACTTGTTTCCTTTTTCTCTATGGGTTTACAATTTGGTTTAGAGTTGCCCTATTCTTGTAATAGCCTTAGCCTATATAAAGCTAAGCATGTGTGTGTGATTTAGGTTAAGCTTTTGTTAGAGGTCTTTTATTGTGCTTAGAGAGATCTTGTGAGAACCCTACAATTGTAATTCGTAGTTATAGTGAATTACTGGAAAGCTCCAGATAGAGACTTAGATCACATACCGTGGTCTGTCTCGTTGGTTATCTCTGTGTCTTTTACTTTATTGCTCAATACAAACGGTTTACATCCCTACAAGTGGTATCAGAGCCAAGTTTGAGGTTTGAGAGCAAGTTCAGAGAAGTTTCTGCTGAGATCTAGGAGCTTAGATCGGCGTCATAGTCAAGGAACAAAGGCGGTGAAGGTTTTAGGGTTTTGCGTCGAAGGAATCGACAGAAGGTATAGTGTCGATCGACATACCATCCTTGTCGATCGACACGGGCGACTGCATAAGGCAGTGAGTTTTGTTTGATCAGAGATGTCTACAGAAAATAAGTTGAATGTGAGGATAGCCATCTTTGATGGTCAGGGTGACTTTTCTATGTGGAAGAGAAGGATGTTAGCTCACATGAATCTCCAGGGTTTGAAAGGAGAGTTAATTGCATCAACTGAGTCAGAAGAGCCGAAGAAGAAAAAGGATGAAACGGCTGAAGATTTTGCAGAAAGAGTTAAGGCAGAAGTACTCAAGAAGAAGAAAAGAGGAGAGGACGCTATGGATATCTTGACTCTCCATCTAGGAGATCTAGTTCTGAGGAAAACAGAAGAGTGTTCAACGGCACGTGAACTTTGGGAAGCACTAGAAAGGCTATACAACACCAAGACTCTACCGAGTCGTATTCATCTATTGTACAAGTTTTATACATTCAAGATGGATGGGTCTAAGTCAATCGATCAAAACGTCGATGACTTCTTGAAGACTGTTTCGGAGTTGGCCAGTGTGAAAGGTTACTGTCGCAGATGAGGTACAGGCGATTTTCTTACTCAGTTCCTTGCCACCCCAGTATGACTCCATGAAGGAGACATTGAAGTATGGTAGAGAATCTATCTCTATTGAAGACGTGGTGAATGCTGCAAAATCCAAGGAAACCGAGCTAAAAGCTAAAGGTTATTCAACTTCACAGAAGATTGGTGAGGCATATGTGGCTCATGGGAGACAGTCAAATAGAGATCAACGGAACTCGGTAAGGAGAGGCAGAAGCAGGTCTAATTCGGGCTCAAGGATTACCTGCTGGCACTACAAGAAGGATGGACATAAGAAGGCTGATTGCTATGCCTGGAAGAAGAAGGGCGGCGATGATGAGGATGCCACTGCAGCAGTGGTCATCGATCAATCAGCAGGAGTTGATGCATTATCAGTCTCAGAAAATTGGCATCAAGAGAAGTGGGTGATTGATTCGGGTGCTTCATATCACATGACTTCAAGGAGAGACTAGTTTGTTACATATGAGGAAATCAACTCTGGAAAGGTGCTACTGGTCGACGATTACAGCATGACTGTTGAAGGAATTGGTTCAGTCAACATTAATACAAGAGGTGGCACGGTCAAGACATTGACTAATGTCAGGTATATCCCAAAACTCAAGAGGAATTTAATTTCATCTACTATGTTGGACAGACTTGGGTTTGAACATGCTGGAGGCAATGGAAAGAAAAGGTTCTACAAGAACGGGAAGCTGAGTTTTCAAGGCACTCTATGTGGTTCTCTGTATTTGCTTGATGGAGAGACTGTAACAGGACAGTCAAATAGTGTTACCAAGAAGCTGTGGGGAGATGACATTGTTTTATGGCACAGAAGGTTGGGACACATGAGCATGAAGAACCTGATGATCCTAGCAAAAAGGGGCATCATTGACAAGAGGAAGATTTCAGAGATAGATTTCTGTGAGAGTTGTGTAATGGGGAAGACCAAAAGACTGAGCTTCAACGTTGGTAAGCACAACTCTGGTGAAGCACTGAAGTATGTGCATTCAGATCTCTGGGGATCTCCATCGGTTACTCATAGCCTGTCGGGTAAGCAGTATTTTCTGTCTATCATCGATGACTACACCAGAAAGGTATGGGTATTTTTCTTGTCTGCTAAGAGTGAAACTTTCACAAGGTTTTGTGAATGGAAGAAGCTGGTTGAGAATCAGATCAGCAAGAAGGTTAAGTGTCTAAGAACAGATAATGGGTTGGAGTTTGTGAACAAAGACTTCAATGAGTTTTGCAGGCAGCATGGGATTGAGAGACACAAGACGTGTCCTTATACTCCACAGCAGAATGGAGTGGCAGAACGCATGAATAGAACGATAATGGAGAAAGTGCGTTGTATACTTGATGAGAGTGGCTTAGGTGAAGAATTCTGGGCTGAGGCAGTGAGCACAGCTGTGTACCAAATAAACAGAAGCCCATCATCAGCTTTAGACGGCGGTATTCCTGAGGAACTATGGCTGGGAAGAAAGCCTGGTTATGGACACATGAGAAGATTTGGGTCATTGGTCTATGTGCATATAGATCAAGGGAAGTTAAAACCAAGAGCAGTGAAGGGTATTTTCATTAGCTATCCGGAATGAGTCAAAGGGTACAAAGTGTGGCTCCTGGATGAATCAAGATGTGTGGTTAGCAGGAATGTAGTCTTTGTAGAGGATAAAGTGTTCAAAGACTTGAAGAATGAAGTTTCAGTGGAAGAAACGGTGGAGGACCCGACTCCAGGGACAGAAGGTCCTATGTCGATCGACACACCATCTGGTGTTGATCGACACAAGACAAAAGTGAGTATGTCGAGAGAGACAGAAGCAAGTGTGTCGATCAACACAACATCTGGTGTCGATCGACACACCAGTACAGAACCGTCGGCTCCTTTAGATGAAGATAATGGCCAAGGTTCATCTTCAGGTGGAGTTATTGGAGGTTCAGAAACAGAAGTTATACCTCAGATTCGTACTTCTTCTGGACGAATCATGAAGCTTCCTAACTATCTCAACGATTTTGATATGGCAAGCTTTGCCTTGATTACTGCTGCGGAGATAAGTTGTGAAGAACCAAGGGACTATCAGGAAGCAATAGAAAGCAGGGATAAAACTTTTTGGAATGGGGGTATGAGTGAAGAGATGAGTTCTCTGGATAAGAACAGAACATGGAGGCTGGTTAGGAGACCTAAAGGAAGAAAGGTCATCGGTTGCAAATGGGTTTACAGGTTGAAACCGGGTATACCAGAGATAGAAGAACCACGATATAAAGCTAGGCTTGTCGCCAAGGGATATTCTCAGAAGGAGGGTATTGATTATCAGGAAGTGTTTGCACCAATGGTGAAACATGTTTCTATCAGGTTTCTTCTATCGGTTGTTGCAGAAGAGAATATGGAACTAGAGCAGCTTGATGTTAAGACTGCGTTTCTTCATGGTTTACTTGAAGAAGAGATCTATATGGAGCAGCCTGAAGGTTTCGTGGTTGAGGGAAAGGAGGACTATGTTTGCTTGTTGCAGAAGGCACTATACGGACTTAAGCAAGCTCCGAGACAGTGGAACAAGTGCTTCGATCAGTTTGTGGTTAGTCATGGATTTACAAGGAGTGAGTATGACTCATGTGTTTACATAAAGAAGAGCAAAGGTGAGTGTTTTATCTACCTACTCTTGTATGTTGATGACATGCTAATCGCATCCAAGGATATGAAGGAGATACAGATAGTGAAGAATCTGTTGAGCAGTAGGTTCGAGATGAAGGATTTAGGAGTTGCGAGAAGGATTCTCGGGATGGATATTGAGAGAGATCGTGAAGGTGGAGTTCTCACCTTGTCTCAATCTGGTTATATCAAGAAGATCCTACAGGTATTTGGTATGGATGACTCTAAATCTGTTACTACACCTATTGGTTCGCATTTCAAGTTATCAGCTGTAAAAGATGATGAAGCTGAGACGATTCTGGATGATGTTCCATACTCGAGTGCTATCGGAAGCATCATGTATGCGATGTTGGGGACTAGGTGTGATCTCGCATATGCTGTTGGCTTGGTTAATAGGTTCATGAGCAAGCCAAGCATGGTATATTGGACTGCTGTTAAGTGGGTGCTGAGATATTTGAAAGGTACCTTGGATCGAAAGATTGTGTTCAGGAAGATGAAGGAGTTCAAGATTGAAGGTTTCTGTGATTCTGATTTTTCATCTGATCTGGACAGAAGCAGGTCGATTACAGGTTATGTGTTCACGGCAGGTGGAACTGTTATTAGCTGGAAATCGAGTCTTCAATCTGTTGTCGCGCTGTCTACAACTGAGGCAAAGTATATGGCGTTGGTAGAAGCTGTGAAAGAAGCGATTTGGCTACGAGGTTTGTCAGAGGAGTTTGGTTACAAACATGATTCTGTGGAGGTCTGGTGTGATTCTCAAAGCGCCTTATGTTTAGCCAAGAACAACGTCCAACATGAGAGAACGAAGCATATCAGAAGAAGGATGCATTTCATTAGGGATATTGTTGCTTCTGGTGAAGTGAAGTTGTCGAAGATTCCTACTGAGCAGAATCCAGCTGATATGTTAACAAAGGTTCTTCCTGTGGATAAGTTTGAGAAGGCTCTGAGCTTTCTCAACTTAGGAGAGCACTAAGGTGCTGGTATGGTCTGGAGTTGCACATGTATGCAAGAACAAAGGTGTTATGGTCGTGATTGTCATCAAGGTGGAGATTTGTTGGGCTTTGGTGATGTCTAATCTCGACATAACATAGGCCCGCGACTGGTAATGTCAATTAGAGTTAGGAATGAACTTGTTTCCTTTTTCTCTATGGGTTTACAATTTGGTTTAGAGTTGCCTTATTCTTGTAATAGTCTTAGCCTATATAAAGCTAAGCATGTGTGTGTGATTTAGGTTAAGCTTTTGTTAGAGGTCTTTTCTTGTGCTTAGAGAGATCTTGTGAGA
Organism: Draba incana; assembly: GCA_963576765.1. NCBI lineage: Eukaryota > Viridiplantae > Streptophyta > Magnoliopsida > Brassicales > Brassicaceae > Draba > Draba incana. Next base: position 24,542,493 of record OY755210.1, on the reverse strand, counting down.
ACCCTACAATTGTAATTCGTGGTTATAGTGAATTACTGGAAAGCTCCGGATAGAGACTTAGATCGCATACCGTAGTCTGTCTCGTTGGTTATCTCTGTGTCTTTTACTTTATTGCTCAATACAAACCAATTCTGTGATTAGAAAAGAAGGGTTTAAATCCCTACACAGACGACAAATAAAATGCCATAACTCTTAGCAAATTCATGGATCCGCATGATCTTGGGCATTCTGGAAAGCTGAGACTCGGGGCTTTCTATGGATATGTAAATCATCACTCAGTTCCATACGGTTCATCTGGAAAATGTCTCTCACGGCGGCGGCTTGGATTCACAAGGTGAAAAGCAAAATGAGCAGGGCTTCGCCGCATCAACAAACTTGGCCACTAAGTATCCCATACTCTCCCTTTAAATAGATATGGAGACATATTTAGGGTTTTTGATGGGTTAATGAGCTTGATGGGCTTAAGCCTTTTGTGAATCATCACATTTAGTGCCCCAAAGTCATTTAAATCATTTTGAATGGTTTTAATCATTCGATCCTTTCTTTTGCATTCTTGCTCCAAACAATTTCCGCACGAAATTTTTTTTAAATCCTGGGACACGGTCGTGACACATTGGGTCATGAAGAGTCTGACTTGGATTCTAGCCGAAGTTAGTTCACCAGGATACAATTCAAATTAACATTCCATTGGTTATATGCGTAAGTCAAAAAGTTTCATGTTTGTTCAGGATGCATCATTATGCATATAACAAGAAAAAGTTTTCTATAATCCAAACAATTGTGGAAGTTTTTAACACAACCCACAAATACTTCAAAGAATGGTCGAAGAACATATCTATGGAATAATGAGAGAATATAACTGCATAACTGCATATAGCTTTCTCATATGGGAAATAAAACACCCACACGGACCGTCACAAAACATACATCGTGAGCATTGTGTAACACGGTCAACAACTTCATCACGATTAATCCCAACCATACATCGTGAGCATTGGTTGACATTGTTGTTGTTGTCTTAGTTATACTATAAAAATTGTTGTACTATAAAAATTAATTAGACTACTGTCTTTTTGTAAGAACCTTTTAAAAATTATATATTTTTGTAGGAAAAATTATAAGAAAAAATGTAATCAAGTCAAACTCTACTATCTTTGTAATCTTAAGCCAAATTTTTGAATCGAAAGCTTCTCTTCTTTTATGCAAAAGTTATCAAAAAATTTATTAATATAATATTAAACACACAATTTGTAAAAAAAATAGAAATTATTGTATATTTAACCATTTTAAATTTTAAAGCCACGCAACGCATGGGCAATCTCTAGTTTTTATATATGTATGTTTATGTTATATATGATCAACTCCGGCCGGATAGGTATGCATGTAATGTCTTACCATGGAGAATTCATTGACTGTGTTTTTTTTTTTAATTAATTATTTGACTGTTCTCTTTTATTTCAATAACATTTCCTTACTGCTCGAATATTTAGATTTAGAGTTTGGTTTACATCCGGTTATTAGACTGGTTGGTAGACATTGGTTATTTCTGGTTTTTTTTTTTTTTTTTTTTTAGGTTATTTCTGGTTTATTCTTTCATTAACAACATTTGTATATAAGGTTAAATCAAATTCTGTTCTTTGCGTAAATTATTAATAAATCATCTTTACTTATGATGCGAACCGAACGGTTCGATCCAAATGGTATAAGTGAACCAGTGAAGTTGGCCAAAGAAATGCATTATCACGTTGCATGGTTTCCTAAATTGTAGGGGATTGATCCCACGGTTCTATATGTTCCTTTTGTTTCTTTTGTAGTTAAAGATCTAAAGAGTAAGAGAATAGGGGAGACTTGAAATATGATTAACAATTTATCTTTTAAAGCTTTTGGGACCATCAACTTATGCATCGACGATCAGGGTTGATTAGAGAGGTTTAGACATTAATTATATACCTATGTTATGCAAAAAAATTGACCAAACCAAAAAAAATACTCGAAACAAAAGTTACGACCGATTTCTTAAAATTATTGTTTACTCTCACAAACACAGTGTACCACTTTTATGATCCAAGCCAATATGTTCATGTTAAGACATTGTTCCTTTTGCCCTAGAATGTAGTCAATCCAAATTTATGGACTAGCCATCAAACGGACAGTCAACAAAAATTGCAAGCCTTTAATGCCGTTAGAGGCGAGAGAGTTAATGGGCCGAAAGGCACGGATAAGAGACAATATTCTCAACCAAGTTCAACCGGAGATAACCGGATTCGATTCGCAAAATGAACCGGAATAAAGAATTTGAGAAACATCGAAGATAATATTAAAAATCTTGCAAAGAATTTCAGAATGTAAAAGGTGGAGAATGGTATGTCTAGGGACTAGGGGTGGGCAAAAATACTTGTAACCAAAAATCCGAATCAAACCGAAAATATAGGTATCGGTTCGGGTTCGGGTGTTCGAATTACACTTACAAGACCAAGCAAAATATATTCCATAGATTTCGGTTTAATTTCAGTTTAAACCAAAAAACTGAACATAAATCGAATGAAACCGAATTCTAACCTAATGTATAATATACATATACCTAGTAGTTAAGTACTTTGTGTTTCTTTTAAAACTTTGTGTTTTGGTGTTTCATTTGGTGTTTGATTATGGATTTTAGATTGAAAACACTTTGAATATGATTTTTTTTGTGTTTCATTTCTCATTGTGCAATTGATTTATATAGGTTCTGATTCGGTTATTTAGTTAAGAACCGAAACTGAACAGAAACCGAAGAAATTCAGTTCTATTATGGACCTTAAAATGTGAACCAAAGCCGAACCAAAACCAAAGTGAAACCGAACCGAATTGACCCACAATTCATTCGCTTTATATATGGACTCATTTAAGCTAAAACCAAAAAACTGAATAACCAAATTTAACCGAACCGAAACCGAACCAACAAACCGAATGCGTACCCCTAATATGGTCAGTGCCGGCTTTAGTAGGGGGACAAGGGGTGCGACGGTCCGAAACCCATCCCGTATCCCACAAATTAAGGATTCCGGAAAAAAAATTAAATGAAATTTCAAATAGGCCCCATAAGTTTTTTAACAATGTAAATTTGTTTGCTTTCGTAATGAAATTTTTATATAAACTAAAAAACAAAATTTATATTTTTTTTTTGTTTAGCGAAAACAAAAATAATTACAAAAATTTAGAACCAATTTTTTCATTTTGCCTTAAGACCCTTAAAACTTTTGAGCCTGCGTGGATATGGTGACACAAAGGAATGGTCAATGCTGTTACCGAGGAAGCTGCCCTTGTCGGTTTGCCTTGTCCCTATCTCTTCCCACTCGGCATTAGCAGGTACGACAAGTTCACAAATAATAATAATTGGAACCAAAACTGATTTTTTTATGATTACAATCTTTCTTTATACTATCAAATATACTCCTAAAAACAATGAATCTGGTTTTGTTTCGCCTTTTTGTTTTCTCCTCGAGTTTTCTTGTGGCGCAAAACGTATTTTGTGTTATAATGATTTCTTTTTTATGTTGGAGATTTAAGTGAAAGGATGTCATTGACAAACAATTGCAAATATTAGTAATTTTATAAATGAACAGTTGCAAATGTTCATTAGAAATTTTCAACCAATATAAATAATTGTTTCTCAGCATAAAAAAAAAAAAGAGGAACGTGAGATTCACCATAGACCAAAAGAGATTTTTCTCTAATACAAAACACAAAGCTTTTTTTGTATCTCTTGTGTCTCACCCTAGAACAAGAGGAAACTTTGGTTGTCTTATCCTACAAAGGATTTCGTGTAACCCAAGGCATTGATAAGGGTCGAAATACACTTTAAGGAAAGTTCTTTCGTGTACAATTCAATCACTATCCAAGATCACCTTCACGTTACGATCCCGGAGTTACATCGACCAATGATCTTGCGAGCCGATATCCTGTCGTTCTATGAAGACCCAGAAGAGGATTAACATATCGTTGGAAAGCCATGACTTTCAGTTTTCCACTGATATCAAATTCGTATCCATTGGAGTTACGAGTTAAAAGTCATTGTTGTTTCTGTACACCGCCATTTACAACATTATTAAAGAGTATTTATTCGTGAACGATGGCTAAAGTTTCGGTTCGTGAGATGACGTCGAAGTTTGGAAAGTTAGATAATTTGGAAGGATTCGATTTTCGAAGATGGCAAAAGAAGATGCACTTTCTCCTTACAACTCTCAATGTGGTGTATGTTCTAAGTATGCCAATGTCCACCGTGTCGGAGAATGCCGAGGAGGAGTCTGTGGAGGAGACAAGGAAGCAACTTAAATGAGAAAACGATGACTACATATGTCGTGGCCACATTCTCAACGGTGTGTCTGATCCTCTTTTCGATGTTTACCAAAATGTCGAATCCGCAAAATAATTATGGGATGCGTTGGAATCGAAGTACATGGTCGAGGATGCTTCTAGTAAGAAGTTCCTTGTGAGTAATTTTAATAATTATAAGATGTGCGATTCGAGACCCGTTATGGAGCAATACAATGAATTACTTCACATCCTAGGGCAATTCGCTCAACACGACTTGAAGATGGATGAATCCATCTCGGTGTCGAGTATCATCAAAAAGTTACTGCCTTCATGGAAGGATTTCAAACACATGTTAAAACACAAAAAGGAAGAATTGTCTCTTGTACAACTTGGTAGCCATTTGCATATAGAGGAATCTCTAAGGGCGCAAGAGGAAGGGAAACCCAAAGATAAAGAGGCTAGAACTTCTTCGATCAATATGATGGAGGAAAGTGGAAATTTAAAAATGAAGAATAAAAGGAAGAAACGTCCCTTTAATAACAACACTAACGATGGATCTAACAAAAGGCTTAAGAGCGTTTGTTGGATTTGTAACATGTTGGGTCACTTCAAACGTGATTGTCGGGCGGTGAAGGATAAGAATAAAACGGGACAAAACCGTTTAGGACAAGGGTCTAAGGATTAAGGCCCATCCTCTCATCAAGGTCAGAATTCTGTTTTTTCATACTCAAAAACGAATTATGTATCAAAAATTTCTTAGGCAATTTATGTGCAGGATGATGATGTAACGTGGTGGATTGACTCAGGTGTAACAACACATGTTTGTAAGGATCGTCGATGGTTCAAGACATATGAACCGGTTCAAGATGGATTTGTACTTCATATGGGCAACAAGTCAACCGCTCTTATCCTAGGTCGTGGAAAAGTGGTGTTAGAATTTAGTTCCGGGAAAATTTTTAATCTGAATGATGTACTTCATGTACCCGAAATTAGGAAAAATTTAGTTTCCGGTAGTGTTTTAAATAAGTGTGGATACAAACAAGTGTTTGAGTCGGATAAGTATGTCTTATCTAAGTGTGGTGTCTTTGTTGGATTTGGATATTTTTGTAATGGTATGTTTATGCTTAATATTAATAAAGTTGGCAATTCTATCTATATGACATGCTCTAGCAAAAATGATACTTCCCTATGGCATGCTAGATTGGGTCATATACATTATAAACATATGATTGAAACGTCTAAAGAAGGATTAATTCCAACTTTTGACGTGAATATAGATAAGTGTGGCACATGTATGTTGAATAAGATAGTTAGACAACCGTTTAAGAGCATAGAAAGGAATGCTAGGGTGCTTGGACTTGTACATAGTGAAATATGTGATTTGGATGCTACGCCATCTTAGGGAATAAAAAATATTTCATCACATTCATATATGATTATTCTCGTTATTGTTATGTGTATTTATTACATGCTAAAGATGAGGCTCTTGATAAGTTCAAGGTTTATAAAACCGAAGTTGAACTAGAACATAATGACTTGGTTAAGAAGTTACGTACCGATAGAGGTGGATAGTATTATGATCCTACATATTTTCAGTCCGTAGGTATTATACATGAAACTACGGCTCCGTATACACCACAACAAAATGGTGTGTCCGAGAGGAAAAATCGAGTCCTAAAAGAAATGGTTAATTCCATGTTATCTTACTCGGGATTGAGTGACGGATTTTAGGGTGAAGCCATGTTAATAGCTTGTTATTTATTAAATAGAGTTCCTAACAAAAGAAACAAGGTTACCCCTTATGAACTTTGGTACAAAAAAAAACCAAGTTTAAACTATCTTCGTGTTTAGGGATGTCGAGCGGTCGTTAGACTACCCCAACCAAAGATAAAAACTTTGGGAGAAAGAGGTATTGATTGTATCTTCATTGGATATGCCGAGCATTACAAAGCTTATAGGTTTTATGTTATATAACCTAATGATTATGTATTGGTTCACACTCTAATAGAATCAAGAGATGCAAATTTTGATGAAAATCGTTTTTTGTCAATACCTAGACTAAAGGATTTGATTCCAAGTTCAAGTGGAACTAATGAACAAGACGACACAATCATACCGTCTAACGAGTCATTGATGCTTCGTAGAAGCAAGCGAGGGAGGGTTGAAAAACCATTTGGTCCCGATTTTCAAATTTATTTGTTTGAAGGATCAAAAGATGAGATTGAGTTCCAATACTCATATGGTTATCATATTGATGGTGAACCTAGGACTTTTAGTGAGGTCATGAAGTCTCATGATGTTGCTTTTTGGAAAGAAGCAGTGAATGATGAAATGGATTCCATCATAGGAAATAACACGTGGGTCTTGACGAATCTACCACCCGGTTGCAAGCCTTTGGGTTCTAAATGGATCTTCAAAACGAAGATGAAACTCGATGGAACAATCGACAAGTTTAAGGCTCACATGGTCATCCAAGGTTTTAGACAAAGGGAAGGTATTGATTATTTTGATACTAATGCTCTCGTTGTTAGAATCTCTTCTATAAGATTATTAATTGGTTTGGCAGCCATTCATAATTTTGTGATTCACCAAATGGATGTTAAAACGGCATTCTTAAACGGTGTCTTAAAAGAAGAGGTTTATATGAAACAACCCAAAGGATTTGTTATGCCCTGTAATGAGCATAAGGTGTGTAAGTTAATAAATTCATTGTATGGGCTAAAGCAAGCACCAAAGCAGTGGCATCAAAGGTTTGATGAGGTTGTCTTATCAAGTGGATTAAAGTTAAATATGTCAGATATGTGCTTATATAGCAAATTTGATGAGTTCGGAAATGGAGTAATCATTTGCTTATATGTTGATGATATGTTGATCTTTGGTACTGACCTTAGACAAGTTGAACTCACAAAAGATTTTTTGTCATCAAATTTTGCCATGAAAGACATGGGGGAGGCAAACGTGATTCTAGGAATTCAAATCAAAACGTAATGGTAACGAACTATCTTTAACACAATCTCATTACATTGAGAAAGTGCTTAAAAAGTTCAATTGTGATAATTGTTAGAAGAAGAGGTTTATATGAAATAACCCAAAGGATTTGTTATCCCCTGTAATGAGCATAAGGTGTGTAAGTTAATAAAGTCATTGTATGGGCTAAAGCAAGCACCAAAGCAGTGGCATCAAAGATTTGATGAGGTTGTCTTATCAAGTGGATTCAAGTTAAATCTGTCGGATATGTGCTTATATAGCAAATTTGATGAGTTCGGAAATAGAGTAATCATTTGCTTATATGTTGATGATATGTTGATCTTTGGTACTGACCTTAGACAAGTTGAACTCACAAAAGATTTTTTGTCATCAAATTTTGCCATGAAAGACATGGGGGAGGCAAACGTGATTCTAGGAATTCAAATCAAAACGTAATGGTAACGAACTATCTTTAACACAATCTCATTACATTGAGAAAGTGCTTAAAAAGTTCA